>CM076572.1:219486307-219892335 GCA_034641835.2 Pinus albicaulis
AAGAAGATTCTGCAAATACAGAGATTGGCTTTCTTAACGTACTAAATCACTTATTTATTTATTTGGTCGTGTAATCAAATTTAAATCCGGTGGAATTATGGGGAACATCCAATCTTAAAATATTTAATATTAAAAAATATGTTTGCATTCAGTTAACCATAATTAATATGTTTAAACTCAATTTGGTGTTGGTTTATTGAAATTTCAGTGTCAATGGCTTGACGCGTGCAAACCGAAATCTAAGGATGAGGGAAGTACATCCTCGTTTTCTTTGAGTTTTATTTAAAATCATTTTATTGTTGTGGTTGCTATTTTTTCGGTTATGATTAATTTGTAATTTTATTTTATTTTTCATATTTATAATAATAAAATTTTTTTTTTCATGGTTATTTATTATGATTATTTATTAAAATTTAATAAAAATGGTTTAGAGCACTCATATATTTTACAGAAAGGTGTATGAGTCATACATATTGTTTACAATTAGATTACTCTAATATATAGAGTTTTTTAAATCTAACTTATTCCTTAGTTAGAAGGAGAAGTTGAGAAAATTTGTCAACCATCACAAATCAATATCTCAAATATAGGATGTAAGCATTAATTCTAACATTTCCTCTTAATGCTTACATTACATAAATTTATTGAAATCACACATAAATAACAAAATACACAATCATTCTTTATCTGATTTACAACTTATCAATATAGGCTCCATCAAGTTGCCTCGTAATCCTTGTAAATGTGTGGTCGGCAAGTTGGATGTCTGAACTCTGGAATGAAGGACCTATCGAAGTCAATTATCGGACAATGTCTCTGAATCAAGGACCTATCGAACTCAATTACCGGACAATGTCTCTCATTAGAGGACCACTCCAAGTCTTCAACGAATGAGGGATCCTTCCCTAGATCAGCGACTCCCATACTATCTGGACAACCATCCATGTTGAGCCTGAGCATGAAGTGTAGTTGCTATAAAAGAGTTTAAGAGGTTCAAATTCTTCATTGAATTCATCATCAAAATTCAATGGATATTCATCAGTGGCTATATTTGTTGATTCTTTCCCTTTTAACACATCACTGGCATGACTTCTCCATGCTATATGCCCAATTTTCCTACAATAGTAGCATTGAATTTCACTTTTGTTTGCATTTTTCTTTCTCATCTTTGTCTTTGTAAACAATGCATTTTCTACTAGAGAGTTCTCTTTCATATCCTCAGGTTTTAGTGTCTTTTTCGTTGCAATTTTTTGAAGACATTTGACTCAAATTAAAGACAACATTATTATAACTTCAAGGAAGACTATTTAGTAATATTGCTTTAGCATCTTCATCCTCCACCTTCGCACTTGCTTTAGGTAATTGTCTTAGAAGAGACATTAAATTATTTACATGACTCGACATATATGTCTCCTCATTCATTTTATAATGCACTTTTATGGAAAATTTTGCATTTGTAGTTTTACACCAAATAGTTGATTCAAATGTTCCCATATTTCCTTAAATGGTTTAGTGTGATTCACAAGATGTAATTGCGAATCTGAAAAAGCAAGTCCAATAATAGACTTAGCTTTGTCATCTCTATTTTTCCAATCAATTAACTCTCTAGCATCTAGAATGAACCATTCACTATACCACACAAATTTTTGTTCGTTAGTTACATTTATATTTTTTCTTTCTATGAAAAAAAAAAAATTAAGCCACTACATTTTTTCTAAAACCATGAATTCTATGATTAAAGAAAAAATTCAAAACCAAATAGAAAATACCTTAATTTCCCCTCCAACTCCTCGCTTGACATAGAGCTACATGTTTTGAATGGGCCAACCTTCTACACTTTGGTATACACTTGAATTGATTTGGGCTGCACTGCATAATTATTAACGATCTTGTGATACCTATTGGCTATTGAAGATGGTAACTTATCATTTGTGTAATCAGCTACTTGGACATTGCGCGAGCCCTCGACTAGGCTCCAACACTCCGCGAGCTGAGCACAAGTAAGCACCAGCTACTGCCTCAAACTATGATTCTTTGTTGTTTGATTCTCTCATCTTTTGTACAACACACATAAACTCTTCAAAGGACGTATAGCAAGTAGCGACTTCATCTCTGTGCAATGGCTCTCTCTGATCTCAACACACGTAGCTCATTATACAATTTCCAGCTGTTGATGGACTAGAAATTGTAAAATGGCGATGGAAAAGCCTGTAATAGATTTGATTTAGTGCAGTATTGAATTCAAAAATGAATAACCAGCGTCTTACAAACCCTTCCTGGATCGCGATTGTCAATTGTTGTACACGGAATTAAATGCTCCAAGCTCATCTCCTTCCATTTTGTTCTGTTTAAAACACTCATATATTTCATACAAAGGTGTTTGTGTCAATATAACCTTAAGAAAATTTCTCAACTATCACAAACTAACATCTCAAATATAAGACTTAAGCATTAATTCCACACTAACTAATTTGTATTTTAACTATTCTTATATTTTTATTATATTAATTGTATTTTAATTATTTTTATATCTATAATAATACAATATTTATAATTTAAAATTTTAATTTTACAAAAATAATTATTATTTATTTTATTTTAATCTCTTCGATTCATTTAAAAAAAAACTCACCTCATTATAATTGTGTCTATTCCATCTCTAAAATCAATAATTATTTTTCTTAACTCCTAATTTGAGATCCAAAAACTTTTGTTTGGAGTAGTGCATTTATTTCTCTTTCTTATTTCCAAGGTCTAACTAATCATACCTCAAAAAGTTTATCTAGAAATAATATCAAAACCCTTTTTAATGTATATAAAACCAATAAATATCTAATCAATTTCATCAAAGATAAATTTGAACCTATGTTAAACCAAGGGGTTTAACAAATTCCCTACAATTACAACATGTCCTATTGTGAAAAAGTAGGCAAATCAATCAAAACCTAGCATTCCCTACAATTACAACATGTCATATTGTGAAAAAATAGGCAAATCAATCAAAACCTAGCTTAAAGAGCACATTTCTGGCAATCGCCACGACCTCATTTCTAAATCAACTATAGCCAAACGTTTCACAATTCTAAATACCTTATATGTATCGACCAAGCCAAAATACTAGCCTCTCAACTTATTACTCCTCTTGCATCTTACATAAGGCTCTTGAAATCAAGAAAAACCCCATTAATTCCAATTGTGAAGATGGCTATCATCTCAATCAATATTGAAAACCTACCATCCATTTCCTAGTCAACAATCCTCCTTCATTCCCCACCCTACTCCATTCCTTTCTATGTAAATCTTGTAATCAAATTGTTCCTCACCATTCTTAGATTCTATGTTTTTATTCCTCATAGCTTCTCATTTTCATGTTTTTTTTGCACTTTTGTGTTTCCTTCTTGCATTCCTCCTAAGAATTTACTAGCTAAGTTTTTTAGTTGTTTTAATTTTCTTTTTTCTCTCTCTCTAAATTGGTTTTTCTTTTCTAATCTCAATTTCCCATCCTCTATATCAATGATCATTTTCCTTAACTTTTTTTTAAAATTCTTGTGAATTGGTGAAATCAACAACTAGGGTAGGCTCCTACTCATGTGAAATAGGGTCAATTCCATCCACTACCACTATAACCTCCACGCATGCCCACGAGGCCCCAATCATGACACAAGGCTAAACCAACAACAACACAAGGAATGCCTTTAAACTGCACTCTATTGCTAACTGATCTACACATGGGGGAACATTTTCCTTATCTTTTAGTTTTAATAAATTACTTTAATCTTTATTATTTTTTCCCAAATTCTATTAATTATTTTAGTAATATGCTTAACATTTTTCTCATATGTACCCCTTTTATAAATATCTTTACATTGACATTCTCTTTTAAATAATTCTTCCATCTTTGTTTTCTTTGACAATGAGTGAAGTGTCTACTTGAAACATAGGATGTTTCAGAAATACAACATAGATCAACCCCAAAAAATCGCTCAAGCATTATGAAAAATTATGAAAACCTTCACACTCAAATTTGATTTAATATATAATTTTTTTGGTTTTTTGTTTAATAAAAAACTATAGTTTAAACATTTTAAGAATTTGATTTTTTTTTTTTTTTTTTGCTGTTGCTCAAAGTAATGGAAAGGGAAACTTAAACAACATTGTTTTTGGCTAAAACAAAAAATCCAATGATGTATGAAAGATCGATAGGATTAATTCATTAAGGTTTTCAATATATGCATGCTCTTTGATAGAAATTCTTGCATAAACTCTACTTTCTGTGAATAAAGGAAAGTCCACATTCGCAGCTTTGCTTCTTGAGGTTTTTCGTAGATAAGAGGTGTTAAGGTTCACGAAAATTATGGCCCTTCAAAACTAGAACAATCTTAAGAGAGATGAGGTAGAGGATTATAATAAGAAAAAAACAAATTTGGGGATGAATATTGTTTCTAACCCTTGCCTCAAAACAACCTATGAACACCCTTGAAAGTAAGTAGGTCCCATCAACAACACAAAATAAGGAATATATGAGACTAATAGAGGTGAGAAAGTTGATTGTGTTATACTTAAGCCTCCCAGTCCTTGAAAGAATAATTTTAATGATGGTAGCTATGGGGGGCATTTCATTTCTATATTTCCAAGGAAAGTCATTTAAAATATCATTTCTTTGGAAAATATATATAGAGGGAAAGTAATGAATTTTGGTAAGGAAGACGACACGTTCATCACTAATGGCCATCTACATGTTCCTTTCTTGCACCTCTACCATATTTTAAACAATTAAGTAGTTTGTGGCTATAATTTTGGAGGACACACATAGAAATGGTGCTAGTTAAGGGAGGGATGGGAAATCGCTAGATTTGATACCCTTTGAATAATGTTAGAGATCACAAAGGCCATTCAAAGTAATATAGTCATCTTTGATAGTTTAAAAAACGGTGTTATTGATGATAATACAAAGGAACCCATCATTGCCAATTAATAAGCATTTCTTGTTGTTAGTTTATCTTATGATAAATTGTTATACTATGTTCTAAAACACTTTTTCTATCGTTGTTTAAGGTTTTCACCTTACACAAACTGGATTATGGATACTTCTCATATTTTCAATTTTACTACCTTTCATAGATATGATAATAACTAATTATCCTGTGAATGTTATCTTATTAAGAATTCACGACTTAGAATTATTTCCACATGATCCATTTCATTTTATATCAAATTTCATTATGAAGGGTTTTTTATTTTTTACTTTTAAAAAGAATATGTAATATTTGATGGGATATAGAAAAAATTATATCATATGAGTGGCTTGATCAAACTTATGCTAATCATACACTACTTAATAATTGTACTTCTATTGCATTGTAAGTTGGTTTCATTTATTAAAAAAATATCATGTAAATTTAAAAATAAATTATACAAATATTAGTTTCGTATAACAATATCTTGTGTGATAAATTATTTTTCATATATATATACATATTCCAATGAAAAATTTCAAACAATTCTATTTACATAAATAAAATTACTTTGTCAAACGTTAGATAACATTCTTGATATATTTTAACACTAATAACTAAAGATGCATGATAGTCTTCTTTATATTAAATCAAAATTTCAAAACTAATTTCAAATTCTAGATCCTTTTTGAAAGGCTTAATAAGGAGAATCTCCCATACACAAATAGATTCATTTATTCCTCCAATGAAGGGGCCTTAAGTATTAAAACATTATGAAAACTTAAAATCTATGTAGAAGAATGTCCTTAATTTCTATCAAACACTTCCTAGGTTCCTTTGTTTATCTCTATACCTTCTTTAGTTAATCCATGTGTTAATTGTTTATGTTCCTATAAAAATGTGTAAAACAAATATGGGTGAAGGTTCACTATATGGTTAACACATCAAGAAATGGAAGTTGAAGAAGGTACTCAAGATAAAATCTCCTTTTATCCACTAAAATCTAGGTTCGTGTAGCACTATATTCTTATATCAACATTAGCACTAGTTTTTTTTTAAATACATTAGCTAAAAAGAAAAAAGATAATTATAAATTTTAAAGTAACATTGTGGCTAAGGGACAGATACATTATTCCCTAAGTCTCACTTTCGGGAGGAGTTACCAAAGAGACACTAATCCATAAACTATCGTGGATATTCCATTGAAAAATTCATCATCATATATATATATATATATATATATATATATATATGAAATCTATACTATGAGGAATAATTTTCCTTGGATTCCAAGATATATTAAATAATTATTTCTACCTATAAATACAATGTATGAAGTATATAAAATAGAGATGAATGAAAAAAATGAACACTCAAAAATCGTAATGACACAAGATATACTCTGGGAAACCCTTATGAGAGAAAACCAACTGGAAGGTGAGGCTCCTTTGCTCTCTCTTTCTTTGAATTGAAATAGATCCAAGTATAAATGAGTGAGACCTATGGCTCATTGGATGCTACTGAACACAAAACCACTATATCTTTTTTCTCTCTCTATCCACTTATATCTACTATACTTATTTACAGAAATTAATTCCTCAAATAGAATGGAACCCCTTTTCCGCTTAATGGCTTATTTATAACATAGTCTGGTAATCCACTAGTGGCTAAATTTGACTCCTTCAACACTTAATTACAATTACAATATTGATCCTTCTAAATTATTCTCCATCATGTTTACATGGATATCTCCTTTTCCATGAATAATGTGGCTTATTATTGAAAAAAACAACAAGAAATTCTTAATTTGATTTTGCTTTAGTCAAATTGAGGAAATTTGAAATTCCAGATCGACAAACAGATTGCAGTAGTTAAATGAGGTGACATGGAACTTGCCACTTAGTTAACTAAGTTAATTTGAGTTAGGGTCATGAATTTCACTTGTATGTAGTGATTCCTAAATTTTAGGAGGCTAGGTTGAGTTAATTTCAGTTGTAAATAGTTAAACTAGTTCTAATTGTTAATAGAACAAGTGGGTGGTCAGTTAAATAGTGGGACACCAGTATAACTCAGAGATCATCTAGTTAACTGATCAATGAACTAATAATTATCTCATCCATGCAAAGAATAAAGGTTTCCCAACTATGGTGTAGTTTCCAAGGCAATGTACAATTAATTATATACTATATTGAGTGTATAGCTATTATATTGGTCAAGTGATCACCCCACAGGAATTGTGAAAGAAAATAGGGGGAAATTCCTAAAGAATATGAGCCTATTTGCTTATGAATTGCACAAGGAAATAGGGTCTCAAGAAGAGGCTGGAATTGACTAAGTCTAGGTCAGAGCTTCTCGGTGAGCAGAGAGATAGGTTATTCACTTACATGGTGTGCTCAGTTGAGCAAAGCAATTGTAATACATCTCTATTCATCAGATTGATGCAAACATACATTGAAGTTTTTAGTAGTTTTCTTTCCCTAGGAAAAATACTATTTGCATTATGGTTTGATTTCTTATTACATGTGTGAGATTTTTTTCTAAATTGTGAATTACTTTCCGCAGAGCAGTAGAGTAGGTTTGTGTCTTATGATTTTGATTAAAATTTCACGATAAATTCCAAATCCACACATATTTTTTACATGGTATCAAAGCAAGATTCACATTAGAGTGGGAATTTTGAAGTTGTTTCTTAGTATTTTTTAATTTGCAGTTTAATGTAGCGGGATCTCTTCAGAGTTGGGAAGATGAGCTTCAATGGGTTGAGGATAGAGTATGCCTTGGAAGGAATCTATAATTTCATCTCATATAAGGATCACATGGAGTTGGTATTGGATGAAAATGGATTGCTAGAATACATCAAGACAAATGTTTCAAAACCAAGATCAATTGATATAGAGAACCTAGCTCAGTGGAAGAAAGATGTAGCTAGAGCCAGGAGGATCATCCTGGAGGGTATGAGAGACCACATAGTCTTCAAACTACATGGAAAAGATACTCCCATTGCTATGTGGAAGACACTCAATGATCTATTCAGAAATATAAATGAAGCCAAGAAACTTTAACTGATGAACAAATTGAGGATTGTAGACAAAGGGTATGTGGTAGTCTTCAGATATGGGAAGGCCTACCTTAATCATTGATCAGAGGATCAGTATTTTAGCTCAAAATGAAAGTGGTAAGAGCTGAATGCAACTAGAACAAAAATTATTGACTCGTCTCCAGGAATCCAACGGAACTCATTTTATCAAAAACTGAGTTCAGATGAAGGAGTTATGGTATGTTGATCGTTGTTTAAAACAAGCAATTTTTTATTAAAAAAAATTGCAGAACGGGTACACGCTGATGACATGCCAGCCCAGTCAGCATTCTGGGAATCTTCTTTAGTTTTTGTCCAATGGTATTGTGACAAGTGTCACTGCTGAATTCACCAATTTAGTTAAGTGAAGGTGAAATTTGTCCAATGACCTCCTAAGGTTTAATTTTGGGTTCATGATATTAATGTGGTGAATTTTTAATTTTTTTTTTTTAATTTTAAGGATTGGATATGTATGTATATATATATATATATATATATATATACTGTATGGTTTTATGATCATGTGTTATGTTATATTAATATTATTTATTAATAAATAATATTAATTTCAAATCTGAATGAATATTCTAATTTCCACATATATATTATATCCTAAGTCCGATTTTTTATTTAATTTCAGTGGCACATTTCTAAACCATAGTCCGCATTTAAACATTTATATGGGGCATATATTAAAGTTTGGACAAAATATATGTTTAAATGTCTGAGGCATATATATTATGGCGTATATTAAATTTCCGATGGTATATAATATCCGTTGGCATATTAAATTTGCAGTCAAGGTTTTAAATGGCATAATATTTCGTTGCAAAATAGTGTATGGACGGTCGAGGTTTGGGTTCGACCCCGTGACCTCCCTCCAAAACTGTGGGCCTCTACCAATGGGCCATGGGCCCTGTTCCTTGAAAACCATTGCGTTGAACCTATGTTTGAATGACTTTTTTGATCCGGTGGCAGGAACAGAGGGGGTTAGCCCTGTGAGCCAACCCTCCTCCACATGACCCTGTGATGTGATTGCGCTCCAACCACTCAATGATAATGCGGATTTAGATTTCACTTATCCCATTTAATCCAAGAATAAGACTAATTAATCCTCCTAACAATTAGTGGAGGAATTATCAGTGGAGCTAAATTCGAAGATTCTACCAAATTTGTTGGAGTTGGCTGGAGTCCTTCTAGATTTGGAGGAGAAATTGAGGGAAAATTCGTTTTTCCATAACTGAGTAAATTTTCGACCAAGTTGAGCTCATAAAGAGTCGTTATTGGATAATTTTCATGCTATGAACACATTGGAATAGGTTGCAGAGGAATATGAGCAATTTTACAGAGGTTTTTGTTACCTTGAAGAATTTGAAAGCCTAGGGCCATTAGGAGGGAAGGCCATTCCTAACGCATCTAAAGGAAAAATTGAGTAAATAAATAGTTTTCTCTAATATATTTCGACATTTTTAACTCATTGGAATAGGTTACAAGATCATTTGATGCATGTAAATATAAATTTGAGCACAATTGAGATAATAGAGAGGCACAAGCCATGGAAGCCGGACCATTGAAATGTAGCCTAGAAGGGGTGAATTCCTTCATCAAAAATCTGTTTTAATGGATCAATTGTGATGGTTTGCTATTATTTATGTTGCTGTTGTTCATAATTTTAAATTCATCCTTTATTTTATCAAATTCTCCCATAAAAATTAGTTTAAATTCTTGTTTTGACACACATAAGCAACAAGGAAATCTGTACATCAAGCATAAGATCAATAAATAAGTTTTATATCTGAAAATGAAATTGGCATAGAAAAAATAACATTTATAATTCAGATCAAGCTGGTATCAAAGCTTGGTTGAAAGGAAAGGTTATTTTCTTGATATTTTCTTGAAGTTTTGTGAAAGTTTAATGGTTATAAATTTGTGATGTTGACAAGGTTAAAGTTGCAGAAAGGTGAAGGGAAATTGTTGGTTGCAAGTCCTGAGGTTAGAACGAGAAGAAGGAGAGCTACAAGAGCACCATCTTCACCCAAAATTCCACTCAAAGCTACACTTGAGGAACCTCAAGTTTTGTCTCAAGAAGCTGATATTGAAGGGGTACAAATTGCACAAGAAGATGAGTTGATTGAAGAGGTACAAGCATGAGAAGTTGAGCTTGAATCCATAGAAATCATGTCAAGTGTTGGAGAGAATCAAGGACATTCATAAGAGGAATATGTCAAGAGAAAATTTAAACACATCAAGAGGATGGTTAAAGTTATGTTTGATGTATTTACTGTTGGGATGGCAGGAGAAGGTTCTAAGCCTCCATATGGAGAAGGAACTTCAGATGGTAAGAAGGATGAAGAGAGGAGTTCAAAGGGTAGTGGAGGAAATCCACCTCCATCTCCACCATCTTCATCATCCTCATAATCTCCATCAACATCATCTTCCACTTCCACCAAAAAAACCACTCACACTCACTCAAAAGCCACAAAAGGAAAAACTCCATTACTCAAATTGGACATTAAGTTTGAACTTCACATGTACAATGGAAACGTAAATGCAGAGAGGCTTGAAAATTGGATACGTCAATTGGAGGTGTATTTCAAAATTTAGAACCTTCATGAAGATGACATAAAGATCTAGTTGGCTTCATTAAGGCTAGAAGGAGCATCACTAGTCTGCTGGGAAGCAAAGACTCAAGAGGAAATTTGAATCCATGGTAAGATATCCATTTCTTGGGTTGATTTTATTTCTTCCATTAAAAGACAGTTTTATCCATTAGCCTATATGCAAAAATCTTTTATGAGTTGTAAAATTTTTAAGCAACTTAAGGGTCAAACAGTTAAAGAATATACCTAGGATTTTAGGAAAAGGGCTTTGTTGTTAGGAATAAACTTTAATTCCCAAGATACACTCTTGAAATACATTGGGGGTTTACATTCCTATTTGAAACATACTATCCTTATGTTTAACCCAATAAATTTAGATGAAGTCTGTGTTCAATCCACACACTTATAGGCAAGAGGGAAACAAAACATAGATGAGAAAAGTGAAAGTGAGGGTAAAGGAAAATGAAAGTTTTATGGAAGAGGGAAAAGAAATAGCTTTGTAAAAAGAGAGAAGGAAAAAATCACATGCAAAAATTATTGAAATACTAGCCATGATGAAGACCAATGTTGGAAACTTCATCCAGAATTGAAACCAAACATACTGAAAGCCAAAGAGAAGGCTGTTGCTATAGTTGAAAATGATTTAGGGTAAAATTCAGGAGATGAGACAAAGATTACAACCATGGGTTTGAAAGGTAAACATGTTGCAAGCACTAGTTCTTCAAACTGTTCAAATGTTATTCATGATGAAGATACATGAATAGAACTTTTCCATATTAGAGTTGTCTCTAAACATACCACGATAGATACACTTTTTGACAGTGGGTCACAACCTAGCTTTATTTATGAATACTTGGTTAAGCAACTAGGCCTTGAAACTATTAGACATCCAAGACCATATCTTTTGGGTTGCATATGCAAGAATGCAAACTTGTAGGTTACAAGTAAGTGCATACTAAGATTCACCATCAACTCAAACTTTCTTGATGAAGTTGAGCTTGATGTGGTGCCGCTTGAGATATCAGGTATAGTATTGGGAAGTCCTTATCTGTATGATAAGAAATCAGTACTTCATTGCCACGAGAATAAGTATCACATATTTAAGGATGGCATTGAGTACACAATTAGAGTGCATAAGAAGAAGACATGTTTGTCTCTTATACATGCAAGTGAAATGAAGAGGATAATGAATGCAAGTCGAAACTTGACATTGTTGATGATCAAACAAAGAGATGTATTGAATCAAAACTTTCAAAAATATGCTTATGCTTGTAATGATTTTTTTAAAGATTTTAACAGGTTGCCTTTGAAAGAAGGTGAACAAGATGAAAAACATTTGCAACAGTGAACAATAGTGTTGAGCAGTGTTGGAAACAAGACGTCGGTGCAAGTGAGTGGAAAGGTCAAAGAGAAATCGACGAAGTAGCTTGGAAAAGAAGGCATGGGTTCCAAAAGGTAGATGGCAATGGTGAAGATACTTGGTCAAGATTCGATGCAAGTACAAAGCGAGATCAACTAAAAATCGACATGGTGACAGTGTGCAAGGTGAGAAGGTTTTAACTTTTCTTTGATTATTGAACAAGGTAGGAACAAGATGGTTTGTGCAAGAATAGATTGTTGTTCTGAAAATTCAGAAATATTGCAGCATGACAGTGTCAATGACAGTAAGAGAAGGTCGCAAGAATCAAGGAAAATTTTGAATTTTTGTGAAAAGTTCCAAATGATAGAGACTAGAAAGGTGAGGGAATAATACCCTCATCCAAATGATTAGTAGTTAGAGATATTTTGGGGTCCAAAAGGCTTCTAGTGGGGAGAAATGATCAGAGGCTTAGTATTTTAGCTAAAAATTGAAAGTGCTCAGAATTGAAAGAAAACAGAACGACAACGCTCAACTTGTCACCAGGAATCCAACGCAACTTGTTTCATCAAAAACCAAGTTTGGATGAAGGATTTATGGTCTATTGATCGTTGTTCAGAATAGGGAAATTTTCATTAAAAAAAACTATAGAACAGATATAGGTTGATGACATGGAAGCCCAGTCAACATTCAGGGAATCTTCTATAATTTTGTTCCAATGGGACTGTGACAAGCGTCACCGTTGAATTCACCAATTTGGTTAAGTGAAGGTAAAATTTGTCCAATGACCTCCTCAGGTTGAATTTTGGGTTCATAATATTAATGTGTTGGAAATTATTTTTTAAATTTTAAGGATTGAATTAATATTTATATATATTTATAATATATTGTATGATTTTATGATCATGTGTTATATTATATTATTATTATATATTAATATATAATATTATTTTCAAATTTTAATTAATATTTTAATTTCCGCATATATATTACATCCTAAGTCCAATTTTTAATTATATTTCGGTGCAACATTACTAAACCATAGTCTGCATTTAAACACTTATATGGGGCATATATTAAATTTTGCACATCATATATGTTTAAAGGTCTGAGGCATATATATTAGGGTGTATATTAAATTTCCGATGGTATATAATATCCGTCGGCATATTAAATTTGCAGTCAAGGTTTTAAATGCCGTAATGTTCCATTGCAAAATAGTGTATGGAGGGTTGACGTCGGAGTTCGACCCTGTGAACTCCCCCACAACACTGTGTGCCTCTACCAATGGAAAATGGGCCACGTTCCTTGAAAACCATTGTGCTGAACCTATATTTGAATGTGTTCATTGATTCTATGGCGGGAACGGAGGGGGCCAGCCCTCCTCCACATGACCCTCCGATGTGATCGCGCTCCAACCACTCAACGATAATGCGGATTTAGATTTCTCTTGTCCCATCTAATCTGAGATTAAGCTTAATTAATCCTCCTACTAATTAGTGGAGGAATTAGCGGCAATTCTAAATTCATATATTCTGCTAAATTTTTCGGAGTTAGCTGGAGTTCGTCCAAATTTGGAGGACAAATTAGGGGAAATTTTGTTTTTTTCCATAATTTAGTCAATTTTTGACCAAATTGAGAGAAAAAAGAGTCATTATTGGCTAATTGGCATGATATGAACACATTGGAATAGGTTTCAGAGGTAGAGGAGAAATTTTACAGAGGTTGTTTTTACCTGTAATAATTTTTAAGCCTATGGTCACCGGGAGGGAAGGCCATGCCTAGAGCATCTGAAGGCCAAATTGAGTAAATAAATAGTCATTTCTGATAGATTTATACATTTTTAAATCATTGGAATAGTTCCAAGGGAATTTGATGCATGTAAAGAGAAATTTGGGCACAATTGAGCTAATACAGAGACCCAAGCCATGGAAGCTGGACTAAGGAGATGTAGCCCAAGAGGGGTGAACTCCTTCATCAAAAATTTGTTTTAATGGATCAGTTGAGATGGTTTTCTATTATTTATGTTGATGTTGTTTAGAATTTTAAATTCATGCTTTATGTTATCAAATTCACTCATAAAACACAGTTTAAAATCTTGTTTTGACACACATAAGCAACAAGGAAACTTGTACATCAAGCATAAGACCAGTAAACAAGTCTTATATCTGAAAATGAAATTACCACAACAAAAATAAAATTTATAATTCAGATCAATCATCTTGCCTCATGTCAAATCAATCAATTTGGTGTCAGGATCAATAGCCTCTACACATTAGAGGAAGATGTATGCACAACCTTGAGGAGCAAGGCAAGGATTAGAGATGTTGTGGTTGAGAGGGATCATGACTTGGCTGTCAAGAGGGAGCCTCAGCTAGTTGGAAGTTGGGCTGAATAGGAGGATGATGATGAAGAGGATCAGTGAGATACCTTCAGTAAGAGGAGTGTTTGATCTAAGTGGGCAGATGGATCACATGCATCCATACCTCCAAGTGTGAGGTCGGGCAATGTGAATCCCTAGTCCCAGAATTGCAAAATTTTGGGTAGGGTCCATTGAGGTGTTCTCGTCATGGATCATTACATTTCTATAGGGGCCCACAATATTCAGTATTAAGAGGATTAATTTCAGTCATATACCAAGGAGTGTATAGGAGTGTTGACAGAAGAGCAGGATGCTCAATAGCAGAGTTAGAAACAAGAAAATTTTCGTAGTATACAGTTGTAAATTGATTCAATTTTTTTATAATGCTTATTAGTTGCATTTTTTTTAGTTGTAACATCAAAAATAAGAGGTTTTTCATGTAGTAAATTCCACAAGTGCATGATAGGGGTGGTTGATAATTCCTTTCTTGCTGAGAGGGAGTGCTCAAAAATGCAGCAATAAATTCTTAATTCTATTTTGTCTTAGTCAAATTGAGGAAATTCGAAATTCCACATCAACAGAAAACTTGGAGTAGTTAATTGAGGTGACATGGAACTAGTGACTCAGTTAAATTAGTTAATTCAAGTTAAGGGCATGAATTCTATTTTCATGTAGTGATTACTAAATTTTAGGAGCCTAGGTTGAGTTAATTTCAGTTGTAATCAGTTAAAATAGTTCTAATTGTGAACTAGTGGGTGGTCAGTTAAGTAGTGGGACATCATTATAACTCATATATCATCTATTTAAATGGTCAGTGAGCTAATAATTAGCTCATGCATCCAAAGAAACTTGAATTGATGAGAAAATTGAGGATTGTAGACAAAGGGTATGAGGTAGTCTTTAGATATGGGAAGGCCTACCTCAATCATCTTGCCTCATTCAAATCAAGAAATTTGGTGTCAGGATCAAGAGCCTCTACACATTAGAGGAAGATTCATGCACAACCTTGAGGATAAAGTCAAGGATTAGATATGTTGTTTTTGAGAGGTATCATGACTTAGTTCTCAAGAGGGAGCCTCAACCAATTAGTTGTTGGGATGAATAGGAGGATGATGATGAAGAGGAAAAGTGAGAGACCTCTAGTAAGAGGAGTGTTTGAGCTAAGTGGGTAGAGGGATCGCATTCAACCACACCTCCAAGTGTGAGTTTGGGCAATGTGAAGCCCTAGTCCCAGAATTGTGAAATTTTGGGCAGGGTCCATTGAGGTGTTCTCCTCATGGATCATTACCTTACTATAGGGGCCCATAGTATTCAATAGTAGGAGGATAATTTTCAGTCATATACTGAGGAATGTAGAGTATTTTTGATATTAGAGCATGAGGCTCAATATTATAGCTAGAAACAACACAATTTTCGTAGTCGAGAGTTGTAAATTAATTCAATTTTTTTATAATGCTTCTTAGTTGAAATTTTTGTAGTTGAAACATCAACAATGAGAGGCTTTTCATGCATTAAATTATAGAGGTGCATGATAGGGGTGGTTCATAATCCTTTTATTGCTGAGAGGGAGTGTTGAAAAATGTAGCAAGAAATTCTTAATTCAATTTTGTCTTAGTTAAATTGAGGAAATTCGCAATTCGACATCAACAGACAACTTGGATTAGTTAATTGAGGTGGCATGGAACTTGTCACTCAGTTAACTTAGTTAATAGAGTTAAGGGCATGAAGTCCAGTTGCATGTAGTGATTCCTAAATTTTATGAGCCTAGGTTGAGTTAATTTCAGTTGTAATCTGTTAAACTAGTTCTAATGGTTAATAGAACTAGTGGGTGGTCAATTAAGTAGTGGGACATCATTCTAAATCATATCTCATCTAGTTAACTGATTAGTCAACTAATAATTATCTCATGCATCCAAAGAATACGAGTTTCCTAGATGTCGTGGAGATTCCAAGGCAGTGTACAATTAATTATATACTAGGTTGATTGTATAGCTATTTTATTGTTCAGGTGATCAACCCAAAGGAATTATGAAAGAAAATAGGGGGGAATTCCTAATGAATAGGAGCATATTTTCTTTAGAATTGTGCAAGAAAATAGGGGCTCAAGTAGAGGCTGAAATTAACTAAGTCTAGGTCAGATTTTCTGAGTGAGTAGGGAGATAGGTTATTTACTTGCAAGGTGTGATTAGTTGAGAAAAGAAATTGTAATACATCTCTATTCATAAAATTAATGCAAGCATGCATTAGGGTTTTTAGCAGTTTTATTTCCCCGAGAAAAATACTATTTGCATGTGTGTGATTTCCTATTGCATGTTTGGGATTTTTGTTCTAAATTATGAATTACTTTCCGCAGATTATTAGAGTAGGTTTGTATCTTGTGATTTTGATTAAAAATTCATGAGAAGTTGAAAATATACACATAATTTATACACTTACATGGCATCCTCTTGAATCATGATGGTGAAAAAAGGAAAGTTGACTTCCAAGGGAAATAAATATTGCACACAAACTCTGTTTGAGGTATATATTACTACATATGAAAGGTATATAACCGTAGAATATTTGCAGGGGGTCTCATTTAAGTGAATATTTTTGGACCCTAGAAAATTTAATAAATGTCTCAAACTTCTTTTGGAAGGTTTAAAACACCAATTCACCAAAGAGGGACCCATTGGTGAAGATGGAGTTGTGAGCTAATTGATCTAATTTTTCCATTATGAAATCATCAATATGGATGAAAAATTATACAATGTTCCATACCTCCCCATTTTGGGATGCTTTTGGTACCCAAAATATTTCACTAAATGAGGTGAAGAAATTTTTCCTCAAACTTATCCTTGGAGTGAAATTTAGCCATATTTGGAAGATGTCCTTTGAACCCAATTAACCAAAGATCATGCTACCTCTATCTTGTAGCTTTAGACCTATTCTGTAAAATTTGATCCTCTATCAATTGTCCCTAGGAATATAGTGCTTAATGATCTACAAAAGGTAGGACTTATTCCTCTTCCTGATCCACCATGGAAGTATGAAAAAGTTCTAGATTCCCTACATTCACCATCGATTAAATTAATATTTATGGGGGTAAAATAAGTATTTAGGCTTTATCTCACCTTTTCTAGTATTTTTCAAAGGGACAATATTTGAGATATTTGATTTTCTTATCGATACCCTATAGCCTCTCCTTGTGAAATTGTAACCATACTCTCTCTCCCACTTTGAATGACTTCTATGTCCTATGATGATCATGCATGGAATTATACTTTTCCCATGAATTTCACAACATATATTGTACTTTTAGATGGATATTCTTAATATTCTCAACAAATTTCTTTGCATTTAAACAGTCCTTGTAAGATCCTCCCTCACTCCTTGTTTCCCATATGTAATACCCAAAGGTGAAGTTGTATAATATCCAAGACAAATTTAAAATGGGAACTTACCAATATATGTGTGAATGATATATTATAAGAGCGTTGTATATATAATATATTTCCATCCTAGTCTTTGGATGCTTCTAGTTATATCCCCTCAAATGTTGCACCAATTTCTTGTTGAGTAATTATATTTTCCCTTATATCTATGGATAAATTTTTTTATATCTCTTCAATCTCGTATCTATATTATACCACATTTTAGTCCAAAAATCACTAATAAATATTATATCCATGTCTAAAATTATGCTCCTTGGGTTTCCAAAGTGCATCGATACTTGTCCAAAGAACACATTTTTTGCTTCTTGCATACTAATGGTATTTTTAAAAGGGATAAGAATTCACATATTATTGAACCTATCAACTACCACAAATAGTTAGTCATGTCCCTTCTTGGTTTTTGGTAAATCTCCCATAAACTATATGGAAATTCCATTTCAAGGAAAATTGGGTACACGTTAGGGATGGTATAAACCCTATTTCTTAATACTAGGCTTGCTATTTTAGTAAATAAGAAATCCTTTTTTAAATTTAACTATATATTCTTACATTTTTGTTAGTACACATATCTCGATAAGTTGGCCATTAAATTCACTACACCAAAATGTCTTGCACCCTTGGAGGTGTGAGCCTCTTTGATTAGCTATATTCACTCACCTTTATGAACACACCACTTTTCTAGATTATAGAGAGACCAATTCTAGAGATGATAGTCAATTGTGTTATCACCATCAGGCACATGAATGTAGCTTTGCAACTATTGTAAGACCTCCCTAAAATACTCATCCTCTATAAAATTTTATGTATAAGCATCATGGGTGAAAGGTTCCATGTACATTATAATTCCCAAATATGTGTTATTTGATATGGGTGGCCTTGAAAACATGTTGGCCAACTTTTTTGTTCTCCCCTTATTGCAGTTAATCACTAAGTGAAACTATTGTAAAAGCCACGTCCACTTGTAATTACTAGTTTGATATAACTTAATTTAGGTATGCAATTACTATATTTGTTGGTGATCTATGTGGATTATTGTCTCCTTTTCCATCAAATAGGGTATCTAGTTTTTCATATTTTCCACTAGATAATAAAGTTCCTTATAGTACATAGGGTATTTAAGAATTTCCCTATGAATACATTAGAATGGTAGCATACAAGCCTTCACCCTTGCATCAATAACACTCCTATTTCATATCCAGTCACATATATCTCCACTTCTAAGGGATATTGCAACTTTGGTAATTCCATAACTGGTGTTTGATAAAAAAAATTATTTAGCTCCACAAATGCCTTAAGTTAACCCTTTCCCTATTAAAAAATCTTTCCAGACATTATTATAGCATGGAGTGGTGCTATTATTACTAAAAATCAGGCTATGAATTTTCTCTGGTATTGTTGTACCCTAATGAAAATCTTGACCTGAAGAACATTAGTAGGAAATGGCCACTTCATTATGGCCTCCATCTTGGTAAGATCTAATTTCAACTTTCCACCACCAAACACTATCTTGGTGATGTGTCCTTTTTTTTATCATAGTAAATGGCCATATATTTCGATTGCCTTACCTAAAAAAAGAATGGTGGTTTTTTCTTTAGAATTTGCAACATGGGATTTGTATTTCAATTTAGGAAAAGAGAACAAAAAAACAAATTCGTATGGTTTCCATTAATGGAACATAATTCAAAGTTTCTTTTGCTTTCGATGAATTAATAATCCCAAAACTCTTGTTTGGTATAGTTAAAATATGTTTCAATTATTTAGATGTCTAAAATTTACACATTAGCTAGATTATGGATGATTCTCATATTTGAAATTTTTCTATGTTTTATAGATATAATAATAATTGGCTATCTTATAATATCTTTAATACTTATTGGCTCCACATGATCCCTTTCTCTCCACATCATTTCTCATTATGGATTTTTTTTTCCCTTTTCAAAAGTATATGTAATCTTACAAAAGATTATATCCTATGAGGGGCTTGATTAACATTATGTGAATCTTACCTACTTGATTCTTGAATTTATATTAGGTTTTATTTAGTAAAAGAATCTCATATATCATAAAAATTAAATCATGTAAATATTAGTTGTGTATAATGAAATATGATTATTATAAATTATATATATATATATATATATATATATATATATATATATATATATATATATATATATATATATATATATATCTATATATATATATATATGTGTGTGTGTGTGTGTGTAGTAATCTTGATTAATTTTTATGACCTCGAACTAAAAACGTTTGACAGTCCATTTATATTATATATTTCAAAATTTCAAAAATGATATCATTTTTGAGTTTCAAGAATAAAATTATTGAAATGTTCCAAAGTATATGATGCTTCAATAAGGTCTAAAAAAATAATGTCTCATATATAAAATGATTCAACCATTCCCTCCTATAAAAATGTTCGAAGTATGAAAACATTGTGAAATATACAAATTGATGATTATGTATGATTTTCTTTGAAGAAATATATTTATATTATTTATGAGGAATATACATGTTTCCGTTCGCAAGGGAATCTAAAATAACAAGGTTCAAAGGCATTACAAAGATATAATAATAACATGTGATATGTTGAAATTGAATCCAAATTGGGAGGATAATGAGATTTCTCCCAACTACCCAAGTTGCATATAATTGAAAATGATCATGTATATATATAGAAGAATGTCCTAAATTTCCCTCAAAAAACTGCTAGGTTTCTCTATTAATGTGTAAATTTTCATCGATATTCCATTAGATAATTTGTTAACATATCTAATAAATTTATACTAAAAATATAACATCTATATTATGAGGATTATTTTCCTTAGGCTTATGGATTTATTAAGTTACAATTTTTATGCATATAATGTATAAAATGTATAAAATATGGAACAAAAGAAAATACAATTACTCACAACCATAATTGCTGAGAAGTCTAGGGGAAACAACATAGGATTATTGCTCAAACTTTGATAATTGTTTGTGACGTAATTTTACTTTTGTTAATTTACTTCTTATTGTTATTGATTATTATTATTATTGTCTTCATCAAAAAGCTACCAAACCATAACGAACATAAATACACAGGACAAAAGATATAGGCAATCAACCAGGGCCAAAACCTCTCAAACTCTGAGAGGAAAATCGACAAGAATTTTTCTTCTTATAGAATCTTCAATTGATGAATTCCAAGATCTAGAACCTTAACCAAAACCCTCCAATACCAAGTCAAATTTTTTTTCCAACTTCTTTTTGCACTTCAAATTTCTAGTTGCTTCTTCTTGTGATTTTTACCTCCCTAACATATTCTTTTGCAATTTGGACCTGCCCAATAGATTCTTTTGCAACTTTGATTTCCCCAGAAAAATATTCTGCAACTTCGACATGCCCAAAAAAATATTCTACAGAAACCCTAACCTTTTCATGTGAGAGAAATGATGGTGTGATATTTTTCCTTTCTCCTTTGCTTGGGTATATTATTTCTCCTAGAGAAGTAGATTTCCAAAATAGCTCTTCTTGATTCCATGGCTTTACTTTTGCAACTCAACTTTACTATTGCAATGTGTGCCCTAAATCCTTTGCATGTGTGGATATTATTAGCCCAGAAATGACCCCAAAAACTCAAATTTATCTTCCTCCTTCATCCTATTCTTCTTCACACTCCTTTTCTTTCTTATGATCAAAATTTATTGATTGAAGCGTGTTTCCAAGTGAGATTGAGGTCTCCTTTATATAGGGTTCTCATTGGTTCAAATTTCTCCTTTTAGGCTGACTTGATAATGAGTGTAGGCTGACTGGAATATTACATCATGAATTTGTCTTAGAGGGTTCTATGACTTGACTTTAACTCAAATAAATTCTTTTTACAATATTTTACATCCCCAAATGGGTGTTTCATACATGAAAATGACTCATAAAATCTAGAAGCTCTCAATGGGAGCTTTACCTATAAAATAAATTCCTCTTGAGCATGAAATCCATGCCTCAAAAAAACAATAAAAAAATTATTTTTATCATTACATTAAATACATAATATCTTGATTTCATGTGTCATTAGATTAGGAAAAGAAGTAGATCAGAGAAGGAGAAACAATAAGGAAAAGAAGTAGATCAGGAAATAATGAACTAAGAAAGCATGAAAGAGAGGCAAGGAGCAGAATTACACCATTAGCAAAGGCAAAGGAGTAGAGAGGAGAAACTTTAGAATCAAAGGAGAAAAGGTAGAAAATGAAGTTAAGGTAGAAAAGGAACAAAGGCAATAAAGGAGAAAAAGTAGAAAAAATGGAAAGGCAGAAAAGGCAGCAAAGAAGCAAAGGCAGGAAAGGAAGTTAAGGCAGAAAAGGAGCAAAGACATGAAAACAACAAAGACAGAGTTGTGAATGGTAAGTGGGTTAAGTCATGAAAGGTAAGTGGGGCAAGTCATGAACATGGGAAAAGTCGTAAAAGGGTTAAGTGTTCTACGAACAAAAAGAAAGAAACGAATGAGCACAACCATAGAAGCAAAGTCGAAAACTGGAGTAAATATACAACGAGGACTATTGGATCTGGGCATAGATCAACGACAAAGATTAAATCACAAACCCAGCGGTATTTCACACTTTGGTGATTTTATTGTTTATGTTTAAAGACACTACATGGTAAGTTATTTTATTTGCAATGCGAAGTAGATTAGCAAAGGAGGAGTGAGGATCATTAGATCTGGGTGAGATCAACGATGGAACCTAAATCACACCCAATGGTATATCGCACATCGATGATTTTTTTGTTTAGTGTTAAGACTTCGCATGATAAGTTATTTAAGTTGCGATGCAAAGTGCAGGAGACGACAAGATGACATGGCAGTGATGTGGATATGACGTGGCAGTGACATGGTAGATGACGTGGCCCCGACCCCACAGATCACAGGTATTTTATGATGACGTGGCAAGGTGACGTGGTGGTGACATGGCAAGGTGGCGTGGCATGATGACGTGGAGTTGACGTGGATCTGGCCCACATTCCACACATTTCATGTCGCAAAAGGTAAGATATACTTTTTATTGCTATAATCTAAAACTTTAGAATTTCGATAAAGAGGAGCAGACACGATGGAGCTTCAAAGATAAAGTCTAGATAATTTAAAGTCCGACGTGGGAACTAGTTGCATAATGCACATCGCAATCAGTGATTCTTACAGTTATATGTTAAGACTTCACAAGTCATATGTTTTAAGGTGCGACATGCAATAAGGAGTTTGCTATGATTTGCAAAATCGCTGAATCACAAGTATTATGAAATCTGTAAATTGGTAAAGTTGTGAAGTGCGATAAAGGGGCCCGGATGAGATGTAGTTACAAAGGAAAAATCCAAAGGATTTCAAACCCATATGTAAACATTTTTCTATGTTAAATCACATCGGAGGAGGAAAAGGAGATTATAACGTAAAATCTATGGAATGCCGAAGTGTGAAGTGCGATTTGTGAAGTGGACGCGATGTAGCTCGGAGGTGAATATTAATATATTTCAGGTCCAAGGTTTAATTTTCTTTCCTTGGTTTTATGAAGAAAACCATGGAAGTGGAGGTCAACTCGAGTTACAAAGGAAAGGCTTGAACGCATGAAAAAGGACTTGGAGCTTGTGCAGAATAGTGTTATGGAGTTGCGGCTGTGAGTTAAATAGAAAGGTTGAATGCAAGAGAATGGACTCGGGTAGAGACACTAAACTGTGCGTAGCAAGACTATTGAACATTGTAGTTAAATATAATAGGCAGAGTCAGGAAAAATAAGGGTATAGTAGCACTGTTTGAAACGTAATAACTGGGTCAAGTCGGGCTAAGCCAGTAATGCTGTAGTACAATTGGAAATATAACAACAAGTAGAGAAGACAAGATAAATAGAAAAGAAAGAAGCTGAAAGGGCTGAATTGAAATATTATTGTAAGTGTAAATGTAAATTCATTAATTATTTTATATTGTTTGTGATGCAAAGGAAAGTCTCTGCAGGCATAGGCAAAACTCCATGAGCGTTGTAATGATTATTTCTAATGTAATAAACTAAACTGAAGTGTAAGGAATCAAATGGGTGGAAGGAAAAGAGTCATGCCTATTCACTTCATATTCCCATAGAGAATGCAAACAGTCATGAAGTTATTTGTATAAAATAGGTAATATCCAAGTGAAAAAGGTTGCGAAAACACAGAGAGAGAGAGAGAGAGAGTGCAACAGAATTGAAGAGAGTTGAAGATTGTTAGAAAGCTGTAGAATGGAAGAGAGTAGAAGAATATAAGAAATATGCAAAAGGTTGGAGAGTGAATGAATAAGAGAGGACTGATAGAGATGTTGTGCATATCTGGAGCTGATATGAAGCAGATATGAAGGCTAAAAATGCATCAATGTAGAAGAAGTAAAACAAAGTTGATATCCAGGTAAATCAACATATGATTTTATTGTAGTGTGAGGGAGTTTGTGCTTCCATATCAAGTCGTATCTTGATATTTTTCCAGTTGTATATAGTTGAGGTAGGAGCCTCCTGTGGGTTGTAGCCTGCAGAGAAATACATGGGATTTGGTGCTTCCATTTAAAGTTGTAGCTTGATAGATGTCCAGTTGGAGCTAGTTGAGGTAGGAGCCTTCTGAGGGTTGTATCTTGCAGAAAAATACATGGGAGTTGGTGCTTCCATTTCAAGTTGTAGCTTGATATATTTCCAGTTGGAGCTGGTTGAGTTAGGAGCCTCCTGTGTATTGTAGCTTGCATAAAAAATATGGGAGTTGGAGCTTCCTTGCAAGTTGTGTCTTGTAGAATTTGAGGTAGTAACCTCTTGTAGGTTGGAGCCTACAGAAAATCAGTGGTGAGAGGGATTTGGAGCTTTTCTTTGCATCACAACAATAATAAGATGTGGTTTTCTCCCTCATGGGTTTCCACATATATATGTTTTCTATGTGCTTGATGATTATGTGTTTATGCGATGTTTTAATCTACTTAAGTACTTGCTCTACACACATTAAATTTGTTGATTAATTATGTATTAAGATTCTTATGAACTGAAGGTGTAATTGAGTTGAATGAAAAGAATTTTAAAAGTCCATGAATGTACTAAACTGATTCACCCCCCCCCCCTCTCAGTTTAGCTAAGAGTTCATCAATTGGTATTAGAGCCGGTTCCTTTGTTGTAAGCCTAATAGCTTGAAGGAGATTTGGTTGAGTCATGGACTATCAAAAGGTACCCATGTTGAATACAACAAACATTATTGAATGGAGATATAAGGTTAAAACAGATTTAATGGCTTACGAACCTGAGGTATGGAAGCTTGTATGTGATGGTTACTGCACAGACTCTCCCTCTTTGCAAGAACAACAGTGGAATGCCAAGGAAAAATGTGTGATATATAACAGTCTTCATAACAAGGATATTGATTTAATATTGGATTTAACTTCTGCAAAAGGAATCTAGAATAGATTGCATCTCATGCATGAAGGAGACACTAGTGGATGCATTATCAAGAAGGAGAAGATAAACAAGAAGATGAATAAAAATTCCTTTCAAAAGGAAAAATTTCAATAACATGAGATACCTTCTAGGGTGAATGGATGTGAGTACCATGAAGAAATTACAGTTGAGGAAAAATCCAAACTTGACACAGCCTTAACTGAAATAGAATGATTGAAGAATGAAAAAAAAAACCTTAAGACACTGGTGCAAATATGTTATGAGAGAGAATATGAAGATAAGGAAGAAATTGTTGGCCTGAAGGCACAATTTGAAGAAGCAAGTAAAGTAGAAGACACTTTACTACAACAAATAAGAGAGAAAATTCTGGAATGTGGAAGATTGGAAGAAGAGGTGGTAAGCCCGAGGATGAAATCAGAGAAGGACCAAATTGAACTAATTATGAATATTCCAAAAATGAAAAGCTCTAGATAGTTGGACCAGATTCTAAATGCTCAAAGGTCTCCTCTCATAAAGGCTGGGATAGGCTATGAAGGAGAAACCAGTAATTCCAAGGTAGGATATAACAAGAATATCATTTTTGTAAAAGATGTAAAGGATAATGAATCAGCTCAGAAGATTCCTATAAAATTAGAAGCCATCAAGGAAATGATTTGTAAAGAAACAAATAGAAAAAAGCAAAAACATGAAAGGATAGAGAATGAGAGGAAAAAACAATCAACTGCTAAAGGATCATACGCTCCTAAGTATGAAATGAACAAATTCGAAAGATGTCAAAGGAGGTTCCTTCCTCCTGTGAGAAGTATCACTTGGTTTGACTGCCACAAACTTGGACATACTGTGGCATATTGTAAGACAAAGAAAATCCAGTCCAACCAACTAAATATGCAACCAATGAAAATACTACCTCAAGCAAACAAATGGAGAAGACAATCTATCACCAGGTACACAAATCATTTCCATGGCTACTATTATGCATGCAATGTTTTTGGACATAAACTTTTTGAATGCAAATTATGTTCAAAAGGGAGCAAAAAATATTATACACCAGCTCAAATGTAACTTGGTAAAATAAGATGTTATGTATGCCACAAGCTTGGTGAAAAAGTAAAATATTGTAAGCTACCATATACATTAAAGAAATCTAGATAGATGATGGAATCAAATCAAATTAGACAAAAATGTGAATAAAAAATAAGTGCAGACATTATGAAGAACCCCAACAAAGTATGGAAGGAAAAGAGAAAGTGTGAGCCTGTTACTTCAATAACATAATGAATCCATTATAGTCTCAGGGGTAGCTACTCTAGGAAGAAACACAAATATCCAACCAGTAATAGATAAGAAGCAACATCCCAGGGGGAGATCAGTTCATCAAAATTCCCCATAAAAGTAGTCTAAGAAGAGCTCCTTGGAATAATAAGAGCTAAATGTTCAGGAAGGGAAAGGAAAATTCCTCTGACAGAGAACTATAGAGGAAGACGGATACCTAAAGCATTCAATAACCAACAGGTTGATGGAAGGAGAGAAGGCAGCAAGCAACCATGGTTGTAGAGGGAACAACAACCATGAACATGTAATCTAAGAAGAAAACAAAGCACTAAGTGATGAATGGTTAAAATCACAAAAAATTATGTTTCGTGCTATAGAACTGGAAATATCCATAGAGGATGATCACATTATGCATCACACTGCAAGTGTTAACAATGAAACAAAATTAAGAAGGATGATTAAGAGAAATGTTAATTGATCATCATTATATCATTACACCATTCATCAATAGAAGGTCCCCTTGGAGGAAAGAAGTTAAATGAGTGATAAAAATATGAGTTTCCTGCCCTTTTAGATTCCAAGTAAAGAAATTTAAGATGTATTCCTAAATATCATTATGTCAGAACAGTTGAATTGTATATAGAGAATCAATGATTGGGGAGCAGTCCTAGAAAGGAATATGCAGTGACATTCTTTTAAAAAGAGAATGACAGAATAAGAAAAAGGTTAATAATGCCAGAATCAGATTCTGTATATTGATGATTTTTGTTGAGAACAATGGAGAGCTCAATAGTATAAACTATGAAGGTTGTCTTAAATATGGGTGTATGTGCGAGCTTGAGTGAAACTACTGCATGGATTATCAATTGGTATCAATTGGTATTTGGAACAAGCAGCCTACCTATCAGTAGAATACCAAGTGTTATTAGTGGAGAAGTGGTATGGTACAGGTCCTCAGGATTGGATTATTATGGTAGAAGTACATCAAAGTAGTATTCCCAACGATTATTAGCATTATAGTATATGTGGATTGAGCTCTATATGCTCTGATTATTAAAAAAATATTTTCTGATTGTAAAAATTGGAGAATGTCAAGTTGCATTATTAAAGCATGTAAAGGTCAATGAAAATGCTAAAGGATCATTATCTTGTTTTCATTTGAAGTGTTATATTGAGCATTGAAGAAGTATATGTTCTTGGATATAATTGCATTCCTTTGTCAAGTCAATAAATATATATCTCCAAGGCCTTTTCCTTAAGATCATTCATAAAATTGTGTGAAGTCTTTGTGCTGAGATTTTAATTAAACAACTTGAAGATGTTTTGCTGAAGATCATTATGATAGAACAATTGAAGTATCTGAAGTCTAAAGAGATAGTTGTGTTCATCTTACTATTGAAGCTTAAGAGTCTTTTATTGATTCATCTAAAGCCTACTTCAGCAAAAAGGAATTTCTAGTATTTCGCCATTGTAGGTAGGTTGATCATTGACATACATACCCCCTAATGTCATAAATAAAATTGCATAGTTGATAAGTGAGACTGACTAATTCATTGAATGTATCTAGCCTCAAGGGTTTCTTTTGAAAATACTCTGTACAATATTAAAGTAATTTTGTGTGTTAGATTGAAAGATATTGTCTAATCTTACAATAAGTTGTAAGTTCTGGTTTGATTCATTGTTCACATTAGCTTCAAGATCTTTTGGCTTGTAGTGATTCTATCTTCAAAAGTGTAGCACATATCACCACTATAAAGCAGTAGGGAACAAAAATACAAAACATTTTATGGTGACATGCCTTCCAGCATTATCATGAGTTTGGGATAGCATCAATTTTTTGTGTATATTCATGAAATCTCAATGATTTTCAAAGTGCTCTCCCAACAAGTCTTATACACCAGTCTGGAGCAGCAAGGTATAAAGACAGAATGAAGAAGGCCTATACAAAACTCAGAGAGAAGTAATGCAAAGATGGAGACTACACTGGAAAAATGTGTAATGTTGGACATTGGATATACCAACGCTCCCGTGTGTTTCACGACATGGATTAATTGCCTCTCATGGATCCTTATCTGTGGTGATGCGATCGTTGACTAACACCTATGGGTTTTGGTCTAATGGCAATCATGATTCCCAATATGTAACCCTTTTCCATTGATGTCAAAGGGGGAGGAAAAGCAAGCAAAGGAAGAAAGACACTTCTCAGCATGAAAGGGGAAGTCTTGGAGGAAGTATTGGAGTGTTGAAGGAAGTGTTGCCATCAATGCCGAAGGGGGAGACTGTTGGAAATATTGTAATTGATGGCAAAGAAGCACAAAGGAGCAACACCAAAACTATCATTAAGGAAAAGGAGAAAAGAAGTAGCAAAAATAAGGAAAAGAACCAGATAAGGAAATAATGCAGTAAGAAAGCATAAAATATAAGTAAAGGAGTAGCAGAGAGGCAAGGAGCAACATTAGACCATCAACAAAGGCAAAGGAGCAGAGAGGATCAACTTTAGAATCAAAGGAGCAAAGGCAGCAAAGGCAGTTAAGGAAGAAAAGGAACAAAGGCAACAAAGGTAGCAAAGGAGCAAAGGCAGCAAAAAGGCAAAGGAAACAAAGGAAGCAAAGAAGAAAAGGAAGCAAAGGAATTTAAGGCATAAAAGGTGCAAAGGCAGCAAAACAACCAAGATAGAGTCTTGAACGTGTTGGGTAGAGTCGCGAACGGTAAGCGGGTCAAGTTGTGAACGGGAAGCGGGGCAAGTAGTGAACATGGAAAAAGCCCTGAACGATTCAAGTGTTCTATGAAAAATAAGAAAGAAATGAATGGGAACAACCAAGGAAGAAAATTCAACAAATTGGAGTAAATATACAATGAGGACTGTTGGATCTAGGCATAGATCAACAATAGAGATTAAATCACAAACCCAATGGTATTTCGCACTTTGGTGATTTTATTGTTTATGTTTAAAGACATCGCATGGTAAGCTATTTTATTTTCGATGCGAAGTAGATTAGCAAACGAGAAATGAGGATCATTAGATCTGGGTGAGATCAATGGTGGAACTTAAATTGCACCCAACAGTATATCACACATTGACATTTTTTGTGTTTAGTGCTAATACTTTGCATGATAAGTTATTTAAGTTGCGATGTGAAGTGCAAGCGAAGAAAAGATGACGTGGCATTGACGTGGCCCCGACCCCACAGATCGTAGGTAATTTATGATGACGTGGCAAGGTGACATGGCAGTGACATGGTAGGGTGACATGGCATGATAACATGGAGATGAAGTGGATCTGGCCCACATACCGTACATCCCATATCGCAAAAGGTAAGAGATACTTATTATTGCTATAAGATAAAACTTGCGAAGTGCGATAAAGAGGAGAAGACGTGATGGAGCTTCAAAGAGTCTAGAGAATTCAAAGTCTGGCATGGGACCCACTCGCATATCGCACATCGTAATCGGTGATTCTTACAGTTATATGTTAAGACTTCACAAGTTATATGCTTTAAGGTGTGACGTACAATAAGGAGTTCACTGTGATTTACGAAATCATAGAATCACAAATATTACGAAATTTGTAAATTGGTAAAGTTGCGAAGTGCGATAAAGAGGCCTGGATGTGATGTAGTTTCAAAGGTGAAATCCAAAGGATTTAAAATCCGCATTTAAACCTTTTTCTGTATTAAATCGTATCATAGGAGGAAAAGGAGATTATAACGTAAAATCTATGGAACGCTGAAGTGCGAAGTGTGATTTGTGAAGCAGACATGATGCAGCTCAGAGGTGAATATTAATATATTTCAGTTCTAAGGTTTCATGTGTTTGCATTGGTTTTATGAATAAAGCCATGGAAGCGAAGGTCAACTCGGGTTACAAAGGAAAGGCATGAACACATGAAAAAGGACCCGCAGCTCATGCAAAATATTGTTATGCAGTTGCTGTTGCGAGTTAAACGGAAAGGTTGAACACAAGAGAATGGAATTGCGTAGAGAGACCCGACAGTGTGTACAAAGAATTTTGAACGTTGTGGTTAAATATAATAGGAAGAATTGGGAAAAATAAGGGTATAGTAGCACTTTTTGAAACGTAATAACTAGGTCAAGTCGGGCTAAGATAGTAATGTTGCAGCATAGTTGGAAATTTAACAACATGTAGAGAAGACAAAAGGACAGCAGGCAGAGACGACAAGATGAATAGAAAAGAAAGAAGTTGAAAGGGCTTAATTGAAATATTATTGTAACTGTAAATGTAAATTCATTGATTATTTTATATTGTTTGTGATGAAAAATCAAGTCTCTGTAGGCACAGGCAAAACTCCATTAGTCCTGTAATGATTATTTCTAAACTAATAACTTGAACTGAAGTGTGAGGAATCAAATGGGTGGAAGGAAAAGAGTCATGAGTATTCACTTCATATTCCCATAGAGAATGCAAACATTAATGAAGTTTTCTATATAAAACAGGTAATATCCATGTGTAGAAGGTTACAAAAACAGAGAGAGAGAGAGAGAGAGAGAGAGAGAGAGAGAGAGAGAGAGAGACATAATTGAAGAGAGTTGAAGATTGTTAGAAAGCTTCAAAATGGAAGAGAGCAGAAGAATATAAGAAAGCTGCAGAAGGTTGGAGAGTGAAATAATAAAAGAGGACTGATAGACATGTTGTGCACATCAAGAGATGATATGAAGCAAATATGAAGGCTGAAAAGGAAGCAGTGAAGAAGGAGTAAAATAGAGCTGATATCCAGGTAAATCAGCATATGATTTTATTGTAGTGCGAGGGAGTTGGTGGTTCCATATCAATTTGTAGCTTGATATATGTCCAGTTGTAGATGGTTGAGGTAGGAGCCTCCTGTGGGTTGTAGCCTGTAGAAAAATACATGGGAGTTGGTGCTTCCGTTTCAAGTTGTAGCTTGATAGATGTCCAGTTGGAGCTGGTTGAGGTAGGAGCCTCTTGTGGGTTGTAGCCTTCAAAAAAATACATGGGAGTTGGTACTTCTGTTTCAAGTTGTATCTTGATAGATGTCCATATGGAGCTGGTTGAGGTAGCAGCCTCCTATGGGTTGTAGCCTGCAGAAAATAAATGGGAGTTGGAGCTTCCTTACAAGTTGTATCTTGCAGAATTTAAGGTAGTAGCCTCCTGTATGTTGGAGCCTATGGAAAATCAGTGGTGAGAGGGAGTTGGAGCTTACCTTTGCATCAAAACAATAATAAGATGTGGTTTTCTCCCTTATGGGTTTCCACTTATATCTGATGTCTATGTGCTTGATGATTTTGTGTTGATGTAATGTTTTATCTGCTTAATTACTTGCACTACACATATTAAGTTTTTTGATTCATTATGTATTAATTTGCTTATGAAATGAAGGTGTAATTGAGTTGAATCAAAAGAGTTTTGAATGTCCATGAATGTACTAAACTGATTCACCCCCACCCTCCCAATTTAGCTAAGAGTTCATCACTCTTATCTTGGATTCCTTACTACACCCTCAAAGAGTATCAGATGTCATATGCTTACCCAATCCTCCATTCTTTCTTCCCAAAGTGAAGAAAATAATGATGTGTCTATCTCTCCCTCTCATCCAAGGAGGATATACACATTCCTATGAAGGAATGTACCCATTCCTATAAAAGGAATGTAACCAAGATCACTATTAACCAGGGACCTGACCAAGTTCCCTCTTAACCAAGGACTTGTTTCCAGTAACTATTCTAGGTGGAGATCATGGGACAATCAACTTCTTGAAGGGATCACTCTTTCAATGTCATGAATTTTGTCTTATTTGTTATGGATCCTTCATTCTTTTGGGACATTTTCATAGGGCATCGACCATCTATCACTTTCATTCATGAATCATGTCGTTCATGTCATCCTTTCTTTCATTTGAAAGTGATCCATTGACTCATATATGGATTTCCTTAATACAAATACCTTCTCCACATCATTTTTTATTCATGATATTTCATCCCACCACATGAGTATCAATTGTAAGTTACATCCACAACCCTTCCTTTAGTATCCTTGTATTAGCTCATCCAGATATTGTCCAAAAATAAAAAATGAACATCAAATTAACATTACATTTATGATGGCATATATCATGACATCTTCTTGTTGCCATATCAACATCCTTCACACATATTATAACATATCCAATATATACAATGTCAAAGTTCTCCTTCTTTTCCAGACTGCATTAGAGTCTTCATATATTTTCCATAGATATTTCACAACCAATCCTTCTAATCATCAGGTGTTGATTCCATTTTCTATGTGACCATAGTTGAATCTTTCACGGTATCTCCTTACTTTCTTCACATATTTCTCCCCAGGAAATTCCATTCATAGTTCCTTCATTTTTTCAACCACCTCATATTCCATATGAGGACTTATTATGTTTATTTCATCTAGTCAATATGTGAACCATTCCTTCATGCATCCTTCCAAAGGAGGAGATCCATTGATCATGCTCAAGAGGTATAGCATTTATCCCTGCCATTTGCAACTATATTACATGTCTCATTTTTATCAAATACATACCTCATTTCTTCCTTTTGGTCATCTAAAATTCCTTCTGGAGCTTCCCTGATGGAAATTTCTTCAATCATCTTGACTTTATTCTCTTCTTTGACATCATACCATCATCACATGAATCCCATATAGGGTGGAAATCTCATTGAGACACTTGCTTCTTCCAATAGATGAATCTTCCAATGAAGATTCCAATGGAGGATCTTGACCATCCTCACCTTGCATATGATATTTTTGAATTATGTATGATGAGATATATACTATATGATTTTATTCCATTCATAAGTTCTACTTATGATTCTAATGAGGTTACCAATAGCTACTTCCTTTTATTGGTGATTTCCATAGACTTGTACTTCAACTATCTTTCAAGATTCTTATGATGATGTCATGAGTTATTTCTTTCATCGTATGCTATTAATGATTCCATCTCCTAAAATGATGCATTATACCATTCTTCTAATATTTTCTTACCATGATGGATATACTCTAAAAAAACTTGGAAACAATGAATTGAAAATAAATAGATGAAGAAGATTATCTCAATATTAGTAGATATATTTTACTTCTTCCTTCTTGGATTTATTCTTTTTAGTTTCTTCCACCTTTTCAATGATATGGGATTCTTCCCTTCCTCTTTTTTTTTTTTCCTTATTGAGCTTAGGAAAATCTCTCTTGTACTTCAAATATTAATGCCAACCATAAAATTGGATCTTCAACGTACTCTTCTTCATTTTCTGAGGACCAAAGTTCCCAAAATTCCCTTTTCTCTTAGAAATGGAAACAAATGCTTGAGATTTCTCATTTGATCCCACATCAATTTTTTATTTCCACCTGGTTTCTTCAATTTTTTCGTAATGACCATAGTTCATTGAATGGGTTAGATTCCTTATTTCCATAGATGCTTGATGTGAAGTTTCCCAATTTCTTTGGTAGTGCATTGAGCACTATTGTATTCATTTCCTTCTCAAACATTATTTATCCCAACTCTTAGAATTGGTCTCTTATTTCTGACACCCTCATAAAGTATGAGGTAATTCCTTCTTCTTTTGATATCTTCATCTTATAAATTTATTGTCTTAATGATATCACTTCTCTAATAGTACTTATATAGAATAATTCTACCATCTTGTCATGTATTTCCTTTGATGTCTCCAACTTTGATACATAGGGTATGAGGGGATATTTGATGAACTCAATGAGAATCATTTGAGCCCTTAATTCCCCTTTCATTTAATTTGTAAGTGATTGAGATTCTTCCTTTGGAGGCTTAACGATTAATCCCTCAACATGTTCCACAACTTCATTTTCTATTTGGATCAAATCAACCCTCTTCTTCCATGCAAGAAAGATTGATGACCCAACCAACTTGTCGCTCCCCTTGCAAAAATACATTTTGCTAAATTCAGTGTGAACATCAAGATACTTACTTGTGAATATAATCCTTGATCACAATATATTAAACTTGATGGCTTCTTTATTTTGATGATGATGTTGAAAAACTAACTTTTCTTCTTGAAAAATATGTCTTCCTTCAAATAGTGATCCTTGACTTAAAGAGAAGGACATCACCTTGATTTTTTTATGATGAAAAAAACTCCTTTATTCTTGCTTCCCTTCGATGAGTAGAATTAAATGTGATTTGATTTGTATATCTATTTAATTTGAGTGGAGGTATGGTATTTTGAGGTATTCCTCTTTGAAGTGACGATTGAGTGAGGTTCCCAAGAACACTTCAAGTGTAAAATCATTCTTTCAACAAACTAGAGTTTTTGAGATATTATTGAGTGACTTCCTTCAAGATTATGACATAATCCTTTACCTTATAGAGCCTTTGATATGAGTGTTTCTTCTTGATGATTGATTTCCTTGATGATCTTCTAGTTCTTCGATATTTGAGTGCTCTTTTTAAGATTCCCTTCTTTGACTTGTCACCTTATCTCTGATACCATGTTGAAAAATGTAGGGGCCGCAACACATGATGATTTCTCGAACTTTGATAATTGTTTTCAATGTATTTTTAATTTTATTTTTATTTACTTCTTCATGTTCTTGATTATTATTATTATTTTCTTCATAAAAAAACTATAAATCATAAATAATATTAAGACAAAGGAAAAAATATATAGGTGATTAGCTAGGGCCAAAACCTTTCCAACTCTAAGGCGAAAACCCAGAAGAATTCTTATTTTGATAGAATCTTTAATTCATAAATTCCAAGACCTTGACCCTTGACCAAGACCCTCCAAGACTAAGTCAAATATTGCTTCCATCTTCTTTCTACACTTGAAACTTCCAGCTACTTCTTCTTGCAATTTCAACCTCCCCAACAGATTCTTCTGCAATTTATACCTACCCAACAAATTCTTCTGCAACTTCAATCTTCCTAGAAAATTCTTGTGCAACTTCAACCTAACCAATTTTTTTTTGCAGAAGCCCTAACCTTTACACATGAGAGAAATGATGATGTTATCTTGTCACTTTCTTCTTCTCTTGGTTAGATTATTTATCCTAGATAATTTAACTTCTAAAATAACTCTTCTTGATTCCCTACCTTTACTTCTACAAGTTGACTTTATTGCGGCAATGTGTTCCCTAATTCTTTCACATGTGTGGAGAGAACTAGTCCAGAAACAACCCCATAAAATTGACTTTCTCTTCCTCCTTCGTCCTCTTCTTCTTCACACTCCTTTTCTTTATTTTGATTGAACTTGGGTGAGTGAAGTGTGTTTCCGATTGAAGTTGAGGTCTCCTTTATAGAGGCTTCTCATAGGTTCAAATTACTCTTTTTAGGATGACTTGATCATGAGTGTAGTCTGACTTGAATATTGCATCATAACTTGGTCTTGGAGGGTTCGTTGACTTGAATTTGACTCAAATAAATTCTTTTTATAATATGTAACATGCCCAAATGGGTCTTTCATACATGAAAATGACTCATAAACCATAGAATCTCTCAATGGGATCTTTGCCTATAAAATAAATTCCTCTTGAGCATGAAACCAATGACTTAAGAAAATAATAACAAAATTATTGTTCTCATTACATTAAATACATAAAATCATGATTTCATGTGTCATTATGAAGACCTAACCTAGTTACATATTTGAACAATAATAACAAAACATATGACTTGGGAAACCCTTTTGGGAGAAAACCTAATTAGAAGGTGAGGCTGGTTTTCTCTCTCCTTTTCTAAATGGAAATGGATGCAAGTAAAAAGAAGTGAAATTAGTGTCCCATGGGATGTTATAGTGAAAAACTATCTATTTTTTCTCTCTCCCTATCCTATCTCAGCTACTCTTCTCATATTTGCAACATAATGCACTCAAATAGAATGGAGCCCATTTTCCTCGTAGTATGTCAATTATAACACATATCAATAGCCTAATATTGGATAGGTTTGACATCTTCAACTCTAAACTAGAATTACAATATTGACTCTTCTGAAGGCTTCTTCATTATGATCATGTGACTACCTCCATGAATATGGAGGATGATATGGCATCCTCTTGAATCATGGTGGTAAAAACATGTAGGTCAAATTGCAGGTGGAATAAATTTTTCATATGGACTTTGATTGAGGGATTCATACATAATTGGAAATGTTTGTTTGTGTAGAATATTTGGTGTGGCTTTCAAGAAACAAATTTTTACCTCCAAAAATTTTTTTTTGATGCCTTAAACTACTTTAAAAAAGGTTTTAGACCTTAAATTTTCCAAATTAGGCCCTCTCATTAAAATGGCCATGTGATTTTATTCCTCCACTATTTCAACTCTGAAAACATCAATGTGGATGAAAAATAATATAATTATCCAATCCATTTCACCTATTCATCTCTAAACATTTTTTGGATAATCCACATGGTACCTTGCTTATGTCCCTTTAAACATGTGAAAAATAAATATGAGTGAAGGTTGAATGTAAAGTTAAACATCGAGAAATTGAGGCTATAATGTGAAATTCCTTATAAGGAAGCTCATTTCATGCATTGAACAACAATGAAATAATATCTGAAATTTAGATTTGTGTAATATCATATTATCATGTCAAAATTAGCACTAGTTTTAGATCCATTATTTGAAAAGAAAATAAAAGAAATCTTGGTCATTTAAAATTTTGAAAGTAATAGTGTGGCTAGAGGACAAATGTATAATTTCACTAGTCCCGCCTTTGGGCGGAGTTCCATCTGAGTTACTATCAAATAAATTCCATGACATTACTTTATATATAACTTTTTCAATAGAATGTTTTATCACTTGGCTTCATTGATATTGATAAAAGGTAGATAAAATGTTTAAGCCTTGAATAATAGACTTCAAATGTAAAGTGTCCTTATCTTGAAATAATCTTTTGTTCCTAGCTAACAAACTCCCCCAAGAAATAATTAAAGAAAAAGATTATACCTCTTGGTTTCCTTATTTAGGCACCAAATTTTTAGAGCTTCAATGAAATTTTTTTCCTTCTAATCAATTTTCAGGCATGTAAATCCTTCAACCTCAATTCAAGCATGTTAATATTTGAAAGAAATAATATGATTCATGTTAGCTTCATTTTCTTGTTTATGAAGAAAATGATGGATTATGTAATTATTAATGAAATTTTTAATTTTTTAGATAATGATTTGAATTTATGTATATAATTTGTAACTATTTATCTTTAAATGATTGGGCATTACATATGGTATTAGAATTAGGTTACAAATCTTGAGACTTATAAACCCTTACATAAATATATATAATTAATCCTTATATACATGTTTAAATTAATTTAAGATTTAATTGATTTATTATTAGTTAATTTAAGATATAATTGATTTATTATTATTATTAACCAATATATCGTATCAAAACTTCATTTCAAGTTTAAAAAATAAATTATGAAAGAAAATATTACCATACATTTTATTAAAAACAACATTTTATTTAATAAAAATTGATATAAAAATATATAGAAAAGTTATAAATATAATTATAAATTATATGCTAAAACATTATTTTTATAAAGATAATTATAAGTTGTATGCATGAGATGCTTAATATATATCATGTGATGAAACATGGTAGAAAAGAATTACATGCAATTGAATTGTATACATTCCTTAGTGTTTTTGTATTATTTATTAAAAAAAATATATATATTTTTTTTTAATTATGAAAATAAAAATTACATTTTATAGACTTACTATATAGATAGGCAATCCCAGCCAAGAAATGTCTGATACATAAATCACTATAAAGGAACAAAGTTCCACTAAAATATCCCATGGAAAAATCCCCAAAAGGCCATGTAAAAGGCAGCCATTACATACAAAAATCTATTATTAGCACCCAACAAAATAGGGGGGCGATGAACAAATCGATCAAAAGTCCTGAAGGCGGAAAGGCATTAATAAAATGGAAATATCCAGGGAATAAGGATGAACCCTATTTCCATTTAGGTGTTTTTCTTCAAAACCTAAGAAATGTCTATGAGTGAGTTTGTGAGATTGAGAAGAGCCATTAATGGCAGCTCACCCTCAACCTTTCACCATTAATGATAGACTCTAGAGTTGATCTAGCTAAGCCTCTCAATAATGACAAAAATGACTAGGGAGATTATTGGACAAAAGTTAATGATCTTCAAATCATGTTAAACCTCGTGGAATGATGTGCGTTTTCAACAATTACTAGAATGGCGTTAAAATCAAATATTTTTATCATATTAACGCCAAAATAGATAAGATAAACATAAATCACATTTATTTTAAACAATTAATAACTTTTATAAATTTCATAAAATTGTAGGCTAAAGAAGATATAATGCCTACCATTGAAATTAATAGTGCCTATTATAACCAACAAATTTCAGTCTTGTACCTAGATGAAATATAGGGTAGAGAGTGAATTTTACGTCTATGTCCAATAGGTACATCAATAAGTAATTGGACTCTTATTAAAAAATAAAAATAAAAAAAAACATGAAATATAATTTTTTATTTTATTTATTATTTATTTATTTTTAATTTAAAATTTTAAATTATATATATATATATATATATAACTTCAAAATGTTGAGATTTTTTAAATTAATTTTGGAGAAAATCTCATGAATGTGACAACAATAGGATTTGTTGATAAATTGAATCCATGTAATCCTGATGTGGAGTTATTGCATCCTATTTTGTTGTGATTGAATTTATTGATTCAGTTTCTACTCCCAGCTATAAAATGTAAGCCTGTAGAGGAAAATGAGCATGATGAGGGATGTGAGGTGAGATGAAGAGAAGTGCAGATGAGAAACTCTGTCATTGTAATTCTCTTGTTGATGAATGAGATTTCCGATACTTTGTTTGGTGGATGTAGCCCAGATTGGTTGGTGAACCACGCTAAATGTTCTCTGTCTCTTTATGTTTTAATGTTTGTGTGTTTTATTTAAGTTTCCGCTGTGTTTTGCTCAACAATTAGTCTCAGAGCCTGCGTAACTTGAGAAGAGTGTTACCAAGTGAAGCCAGAACTACTGACGAGATCAAAGCTCTGCGTGCGTGTTGTCATCGGTTGAATCAACGTTTTGCATCCACGCTGTTCTGGCATTAAGAACTGGAAAACGTCTTGCGTGGATAAGTCCGTGACCCATGGCTGTGTGGGTACGGTTTTGAACTCAGAAAAAGGGTAAGAACTAAGTCGATAGCTTCTATAGTTCTGAACAAAGAAATTCATTTTTTGAGAACCGTAGTGCTTGTCTGGTTATGGACGCAAATTATTTTCTGCGGTGCATATTTTTTCTTCATGTGAGCTGGCAAGCAGATAAAATCATGCTATGCACGGGATGTGGGAGAGTTATGAGAGTGTGAGGCGCATGGTGGCATGATCATTGCCCCGTCAATTTGACCGTCTCATAGTAGGGTAGCTGGACCCTTGGCACAGAATCTGGTGAAGCTATCCAGACGTATATTGAAGACAGACAACAAAGGAAATAGTAGGGTTTTTCTTGCGGTTCAAGTGGGAGCAGCGTGTGAGTTGGAGGATGAGCTACATTGTGAGCTGTTAGGCTGTTTGCTGGAGGATCCAATTTTTTTGGCCGTGGGACAGTTGTCGAGAGCTGTGATTAAGCCGATTTTGATAACTTGAGTCCGAATTTGAGATCGTGAGGCCGGGTTCCTGTGGAGAAAGCCTTTGACCTATGATATGGTTGCCGAGAGTAGTAAGCATTGTAAGTTGTGAGAACCTGGTTGAACAACGCCGTGAGGCCCGAGTCTGCTACATGCAACCATTTCAAGCACCGCAGACCATGAGGCCAGGTCCGTTGTGAAAAATGCCATAGTTTTTTGGAGTCATGGCCGTGTGAGCGCAGAGAATAGCAGCTAAGCCGTGAGCTGGAGCCGGCGGTGACTCTGCATGGACTGCAAAGCCATTAACCGGGCCTGGATCAGCATTGAATGGTGGTTGTGCGGACCATGGCTATTTGCGCAGAGAGTCGTTTGGGAGTGTTGAACGTATGCCTTTTTTAAATCAGAACATATGCCATTTTTTTTTTTTAAATCGATTCAATTTGCATTTATATGCCATATTGAAATTTTTTATTTTAAAAATCGATTTGTATTGATATATTGTTTTTCATTTAATTTTAATTTAAATCGATTTTATTGAAATGCCATTATATTTTATATCGATTGTATATCGATTTAAATGGAGTTTATAAGGATTGCAATATTGATTTATTATGGGCCTAGGGCCTAAGGCATTTTTTTTTATCAAGGGAACTTTTTTTCATCAAATTGTTAAATTTGATTTTAAAAAAAAGGCAATTAAGGATTCATAGAAGATAAACATGGCAAAAACAAAAAGTGCTTGATTTGAGATCAATAATTTTAATGGGAGAAACAACTTCGAGATCTGGAAAGTGAAGATGCACGATCTACTCGTACAGCAAGGTGTGGCGAAGGCACTTTTGGGCAAAGCCAAACAACCTTTCGCCATGACAAATGACGAATGGAGTGACATGGATGAAAGAGAGCTAAGCGGCATTCAATTGTGCTTGGCGGATGATGTTTTGTTTAACATCATGTCAGAGAAAATTGCTGCTGGTTTGTGGACAAAGCTTGAAAAGCTGTAAATGAAAAAATCCTTAACCAATAGGATTCTTCTGAAGAGATAGTTGTACAGCTTGCGCATGAAGGAAGGTACATCAATTACTCATCATTTGAATACCTTTAATACTCTCTTGGTGCAGTTAGAAAGTATAGAAGTAAAATTTGAATCAGAAGATAAAGCTGTATCTTTATTATGCTCGTTGCCCAAGTCATGGGATCATTTTGTTACTTATATAAGTCTTAGTTCATCAGAAACCCTTGAGTCTGATGATGTTGTTGGAGCTTTTCTATCTGAAGAAACAAGGAAAAGGTAAAATTCAGAAACCTCTACATTAGAATCAATGATGGTTAGAGGTCATTCTAAAGAAAGACGCTTCAGTAAGCATAACAACTTGCGGTCAAAATCGAAAGGGAAGAAGAGTAAGGTAAAGTGCTGATTTTGTGGCAAATAGGAACATTTGAATAAGGAATGTTGGAAGAGACAACAAACATCGAAAGGAGATTCTTCGACAGAGAAGAAAGAACCAAACACAACAGATACAGGTTCAGCATACGTTTCAGGTATGAGTGATGAAGTGTTATCAGTTAGTTTGTCTAATCATGATCAACATTGGTTGTTAGATTGAAATCACATGTGCATTCATAGAGAGTGGTTTAAATATTATAAATCAATCAATGATGGAGTTGTTACATGGGAAATGATGTCTCATGCAATATTGTGGGAATTGGAAACATCTAGATTAAAATTTTTGATGGGACAAATAAAATTTTAACTAATGTTAGACACGCGCCTAAACTCATAAAAACTTCATTTCTCTAGGACTACTAGACACAAATGGATATAAAACCTTTATTCAAGGTGGAGTAATGAAATTTTATAAAGGAATTTTACTAGTAATGAAAGCAAAGAAGGTTGGAAATATTTTTCAGTTAGAAGGAAAAACAGAGTCAGATCATGCTTCTATAGTATCTAAAAGCGACAATAATTCTATTCATTTATGGCATCAATGGTTGGGCCATATGAGCGAAAGAGGATTAAATTTTTTTTCTGATCGTAAGTTACTTCGTAGTTTAACATATTCTAAGTTAGATTTCTACAGACATTATCTATATGGAAAACATGTTGGAATATTGTCATTGATGGGGCATTGGCTACAAAGGAGCATCTGATCAAAAGAACAAAAGAAGTATCGGTCAAGGAGCAGAGACAAAAAAAAAAAAAGGAGATATGTTGAAAATTGCTTGTTCGGATTCTTAGGGTTAGTGTATGATCTGGAACAATGAAACATGGTATGGCAACTATACATTGGTGTTTGTGGAACCAGAATGAAGCATGAAGAGGCGGAACGACGAATCAAGAACAAATTTAAGGTCAAAAAGGGAATCTGGTGTTAATTTCTTGTGTTATATATTATGGATGTTACGAAGATTGCATCGAACTGGTGTCAAGTCTCAATAAACAAAATGATGGGTTAATCTGTTGATGAAGAGCGCAAGTGATGTCACAGTAAATAAGGAATGAAGCCCCTGCAGTGTTAATCAATCAATTCACCGCATTAAATAACCGAACTCTTCATGAAGAATTGTCATACAAATAAGTCAATTTAAAATAATCGAGCAGGGGGAGTGCAACCTTGAGTGAAGAAGGCGGAACCTTGCGAACAGTAACAGTGGTTTCCATTTTTTATTGCACCGCTCTCGTCGGGCAAGTGGTATTTTGTGGTGAGGAGCGATTAGAATTCTCGACATGCGTCCTTGTATGACTTCACAAAATCACTTTTCACCATGCGCCATCGCGCATTATACTTCGACCCAGGATGCCCAGCGATATCATTGAGCGTAGTTGATCTGGGAAGGGGTGATCGGACGGTCGTCATTTGTTGAAGGTGCGCGGAGATTAACACAGATACGGAGGGCCATCGCACGTTAACGATCGGTATTGGAGGTCGAGTGATATGCATATACGTCGTTGATCTGGAAGCTTGCTAATCTAACAGTGATCGGACGCTGGACTTGCACGAAGTTTACCTATGGTACCACACACATATTTGATTGGCTATTAACTATATTTGTGGGCCCGGGGTCAAAGGTTTACCATATTATTTGAAAGCGTTAAAATGCGAAGGGTTAACTTTAATCCTAAAGTTCTGTTCAATGTTATAAATATTTATTTATCAAGTTCTTCAAATTGATAAATAAATTAAAAAGAATTCAAAGAGGTATGTAAGGGTGGTAAATGAAAATACCGTCCAAGAATACCATTAGCAAGTGAATGGTTTTGACCCAAGGTTTTATTAAAAGCGAAAAATATATAAGGTGATGAGAATCATGAAGAACGTGTGTGCATTGTAAGGGTTGTGAACAAAAAATTTCTCCAAGGAATATCTGTATGGGCGAGGTCTGTTCTTAACTGATAAATCTGAAACTACGATGCACCCATGGATAGAATGATCTGACGATGATAAATCTCTTGTTCGAATGACGGACGAAATCATGAAGAACTCGTGTGAGTATATAGAAAATAAATAAATATGGTGACCGGCAAGGTATGTCGTATGGAAACTGGTGGATCCAGTATGAAAAATGATGAAACGTGGTCTGCAGTAGTACTAAGGATTGAAGCCTTCAGAAAGGGGGTTGTAGCTCCCTTCCAGTGGTAGCTGGTAAATGAGAGAAGGTTGTAGCCTTTTGCAGGTGGGTGCCTGTGTGCTGGTATAAGTCTGCACCAGCATATATTGTAAGAAGTTTTCTCTATAATAAATATTGAAGACTGAGATTATAGCAGCAGTGGTTTTCTCCTGAATTGGGTTTCCACCTTAAATTCTGGTGTTCATATGTGTTGTTTATATTTCATGGTTTGTTCTATTCTGTTCAAGCTTAATGCTTATCTGATGCAATGCTCTAAGTAAAGACATAATAAGATATCTAATGCAGTACTGTAACATATGGTTTTAAGAGAAAGGAAAGAAAAATTGTTCAGCCCTAAATACTGATTCACCCCCCCTCTCAGTATTTTTCCTACAATTGGTATCAGAGCCAAGTTCTTCTGAAAAAGCTTAGCCGCTAGAAGGAAGACCAAGCAAGATGAGCAATCAAGATGGAATAGCATCTATCAGGCCTCCGCTTTTTAACGGAAACAATTTAATCTTCTGGAAAACAAGGATGAGATCCTATCTTCAGTCTCTGGGAGCAGAGGTATGGGCAATCGTTGAACAAGGATATCAATACCCTCCTGCAGTACCAACAGATATGACGAAAAGAGAGAACTATGAAACAAATGCAAAGGCGGTCAATGCTCTATTGGGAAGTCTAACTGAATCTAAATTTGTCAAAGTCATGCAGTTGAATACAGCCAAGACAATATGGGACAAAATCATTCTAAGTTATGAAGGTGATGCAAAGGTAAAAAGTGCTAAACTCCAAACTCTCAGAATTCAATATGAGAATCTAAAAATGGATAATGAAGAAAGCATTGCCAATTTCTTTTTATGACTTGATGATATTGTAAATTGTATGAGAAATCTGGGAGAAGCAATAACCGAATCCACCTTAGTTGAGAAAGTCTTAAGATCACTAACAAAAAAAATTGAGTCGAAAGTCTCTGCCCTTGAAGAAAAGCAGGATCTTCAAAACCTTACTGTGGTGCAACTTCATGGCATACTAACTGCATATGAAATGAGAAGAGGAGGACCTTCTGAAGTCAAAGAAGCAGTCTTTAGAACTTCTACAAAAGGGAAGGAAGTACAAAAAACATATGGATCAGGATATATCTCAGAAAAAGATGAGATAAACTTTGTAAAGAAACTTCAACCTGGCACAGGACGGTTTGGAGGTAAGCTTCCTTTCAAATGTTTTGATTGTGGAAGAGTTGGTCATTATGCTGCTAAGTTTCCTTATAAAGAAACACATAAAAAGGGAAAGGATGCAGCGAAAAGGAATAAGAATCGTTTTAGCACTAGAAAGAGTTATTACACTCATGAAGATAGTGATGGGTTATCTGATAGTGAGGAAGAATGTGAACAAGATCTTAGACTTCTCATAGCATTTGAAAAAGAATCTAGAGAAGAAAAAGATACTTTTGTGGATGCTCTAGAAGACAGTGATTTTCTTGATGAAAACATTAAACTGAAGACTTCCTTAGAAGAAAGTAAAATAATCATAGAAACTCTGGAAAATTAGCTTGAAGAAAAGGAGAAACACAATGAGAAATTAGAGTGTGAGGTAGTAAGTCTAAGAAAAGAACTTGAGAAAGTAAAAACTCTGAATCTTACATTTGCTAAAGGATCTGAAACATTAGATGAGATTATCAAGGTACAATGTTCTCCTCTTATAAAGACAGGTCTTGGATATATTGGAGAATCTTCTTAGGTTTCAGCACCAAATTATCTAAAAGCAGTTACAGCTGGTTTACAACATGCTGCCACTCAGCAAGGGAATAAAGAATCTTTACAGATAAAGCATGATCATCTCAATTCAAAGAACACTAACAGGAATTTATTTCAAAGAAACACCAATCAACAAGTAAATTCATATAGAAGATTTTATGATCGCAGAAATTTCTTCTTCAATGGACAATGTTTCTCATGTCACAATTTTGGTCATAAAGTTGTTCAATGTGTTGCATATAAAACCATCATGACAAGAGAAGCAAGAAAGAAAAAGATTGATATTGAAACAAAGAAGAATACTTATAACAACTTTTATCCTCTTCAAAATGAAGTTGAATGTGCTTATTGCAATAACTTTGGCCATGAAGAATCTGAATGCAGGAGCAAATTTCAACCAAAATAACATGTACCTTCAAGCTCCAAAGTATGGAAAAAGAAGGAATTACAAGTTAAAAATTGTGGCATAGTGTTATTTGTAGAAGATGAAGAAAACTAATGGTACATTGATAGTGGATGCTCAAGACACATGACAGGTGATAAAGACAAACTTCTTGCATATAGTGCTCTAGAAAAAGAAAAAAATGTTACGTTTGGGAATGATACTCCTGCGGTCATTAAGGGAAAAGGGTCTGTTTTTCTAAAAGAAAAGGTGAAAGCTAATGAATTCATGTATGTGTATGGATTAAAGCATAACTTGTTAAGTGTAAGTCAAATGTGTGATCAAGGAACTGAAGTTGTCTTTAGTTCAAAAGAATGTGTGGTACGTGATCTTGATACAGGTAAAGAAATTATAAAAGGGAAGAGAACTCCAAACAATCTGTATATATTGAAGAACCCCAAAGAACAATGTTATTTGAGTAAATCTTCAGAAAATTGGCTATGGCATAGTAGGTTGGGGCATCTAAGCTTCTCTCAAATCAACAAATCAAGCAGACTTAAAGCTGTTCGTGATCTTCCCAATATTACTCTACCAGAAAATATCATATGCAAATCTTGCCAATTCGGCAAGAAAACCAGGGTACAATTTAATGCCAAGGAAGAATCATCAAGTAAGCCTCTTGAACTCATTCATACAGACATATGTGGACCTATGAGGAAAAAGTCACCACGTGGTGAAGAATACTGTATCTTATTCATTGATGATTTCTCTAGAATGTGTTGGATTGGGTTGCTTAAACACAAAGATGAAGCATTTGAGAAATTTCAGATCTTCAAAGCACTACTTGAGAATGAATTAGATCTAAAAATCAAGTGTCTCAGATCTGATCGAGGAGGAGAATATACATCTAATGAATTTCTTGATTTCTGTGAACAACATGCCATAAAAAGACAGTTATCTGTAGCTGGTACTCCACAACAGAATGGTGTTGCAGAAAGAATGAACATAACAATTCAACAAATGGCTAGAGCTATTCTTGATGATTCCAGAACACCTGACACATTTTGGGGAGAAGTAGCACATACAATAGAAAATATTCTCAACAAAGAAAATGTTCGTGTAAATAGTGATAAAACTCCATATGAACTCTGGTATGGTAATCCTCCCACTATAAAGCATTTTATAATTTTTGGGAGAAAATGCTTTATCAAGAATAATGATGAAAAACTTGGCAAGTTTGAACCTAGAGCAGATGAAAGAAAATGTCTTGGTTACTCCTCTAGGAGTAAGGCATATAAATGTTACAATAAAAGACTTCGAAAGATTGTTGAATGTATTGATGTTGTTATTGATGAGTCTCCTGCAACTCCAAAAGAAGAAAAGAAAACAACAGATGAAGATGGTGATGAAACATATCCTTCTACATCAAATAGTAATGATACAAACAGTGCACCCCGTGAAGAACCTGAAGAGGATTTGTCTGAAAAGGATCCATCTAGATATGTTCAAAAGAATCATCCGGAATCTCAAATTTTGGGAGAAAAGGGATCACGTGTACAAACAAGAAGGACTCTTGTGGGATCTTCTAGCAATCTGGCATTTCTGTCCACTATTGAACCTCACAGTGTCAGTCAAGCTAACAAAGATGAATGTTGGATTCAAGCCATGAATGAAGAGCTTGATCAAATTGAAAAGAATCACACTTGGGAATTAGTACCAAGACCTCATGACAAAAATGTCATTGGAACTAAATGGATATTCAAAAACAAGTTAAAGGAGAATGGGGATGTTATAAGAAATAAAGCTAGACTTGTTTGCAAGGGGTATGCTCAACAAGAAGGTATAGACTTTGAAGAAACTTTTGCTCCTGTAGCTAGACTTGAAGCCATAAGAATGTTTCTTGCTTTTTCAAGCTTCCAACAAATCAAATTTTATCAAATGGATGTTAAATCTACTTTTCTCAATGGTGATCTAGAAGAAGAAGTTTATATAGAACAACCAGAAGGATTCATTTTGGGAAATTATGAAAACTTGTTTGTAGACTTAAAAAGGCTCTATATGGTCTCAAACAAGCTCCAAGGGCATGGTATTATCGTCTTGACAAATATCTTCATCAACAAGGATTTTCAAAGGGGTCTGTTGATAGCAAATTATACACAAAAACTGAAAATGATAAACTATTGATTGTGGTTGTATATGTTGATGATATCATTTTTGGAAGTAATGAAGAGTCTATGAGTCAGAAATTTGCTTCTGATATGCAGCAAGAATTTGAAATGTCTTTGCTTGGGGAACTAACATTCTTTCTTGGCTTGCAAGTGCAACAAGCAACAGATGGCATATTCTTGTCACAAGAAAAATACCTCAAGAAAATCCTGAAGAAGTATGGCATGGAAGATTGCAAACCTGTAAGTACACCAATGATAACCAGATGTAATCTCAGTTCTAATGATGATTCCCCCACGGTGAATCAACCTGAATATAGATCTATGATAGGAAGTCTAATTTATCTCACTGGGACCAGACTAGACATCATGCATGCAGTTGGGATTGTTGGACGATTCCAAGCTAATCCAAAAGAGTCTCATCTTCAGGCTGTGAAAAGAATATTCAAATATCTACAAGGAACTCAAGACTTTGGACTATGGTATCCAAAGAATTCTGATCTTACTCTTCATGCATACACTGATGCAGATTGGGCTAGAAGTGTTGATGATCGGAAAAGCACTAGTGGTGGTGCATTCTATATGGGGCCCCGCTTAGTATCTTGGTTCAGCAAGAAGCAAAGATCCATTGCCTTATATATAGCAGAAGCAGAATATGTGGCCACTGCATCATGTTGCACTCAATTTCTTTGGATGATGCAAACCCTACAAGACTTTCAAATCAAATGTTCACCTCCTATATCCATTATGTGTGATAATACAAGTGCCATCAGTATCTCAAAGATTCTTGTTATGCATTGCAAGACCAAGCACATTCCCATCAAATATCACTTCTTACGTGAACAAGTGCTTGAAAAAAAGGTGAAATTAGAGTATGTTTCCTCCAAAGAAAAAGTTACGGATATATTTACCAAACGTCTACCTAGGGAAGCATTTGAATATCTCAGACAGAAACTGGGAGTAGTCTCTGCCATGCAGAGGATCGGGTCTACTTAAACACAGAAGATTAAATTGGTTATGAGGTGTTGTTTGGCATCTCTGAATGCACAGGCTCAGGGGGAGCATTGGTCATATGAAAAGGATGAATTTTTGGTCATATTATGTTCGAAAATGCAGCATGATCTCAGGGGGAGCATGGCTTTATCAGTTCAAATGATCTTGATCAAAATCTTTGCCATTGATGTCAAATGGGGAGGAAAATCAAAGAAGGGCTTCTATAAGACAAATAGAGGAAGAGTATTATGAAGGAAGAATATTGCCATCAATGCCAAAGGGGGAGATTGTTGGAATATTGTCATTGATGGCAAAGGCATTGGCTACAAAGGAGCATATGATCAAAAGAACAAAGGAAGTATCGGTCAAGGAGCATAGACAAGCAAAAAAAAAAAAGGAGATATGTTGAAAATTGCTTGTTTGGATTCTTAGGGTTAGTGTATGATCTGGAACAATGAAACATGGTATGGAAACTGTACATTGGTGCTTGTGGAATCAGAATGAAGCATGAAGAGGCGGAACGACAAATCAAGAATGAATTTAAGGTCGCAAAGGCAATCTGGTGTTAATTTCTTGTGTTATATATTATGTATGTTACGAATATTGCATCGAACTGGTGTCAAGTCTCAATAAACAAAATGATGGGTTAATATGTTGATGAAGAGCGCAAGTGATGTCACAGTAAATAAGGAATGAAGCCCCTGCAGTGTTAATCGACCAATTCACCGCATTAACTAACCGAAGTCTTCATGAAGAATTGTGATACAAATAAGTCAATTTACAATAATCGAACAGGGGGAGTGGAACCTTGAGTGAAGAAGGCGGAACCTTGCGAACAGTAACGACGGTTTCTGGCTTTTATTGCACCGCTCTCGTTGGGCAAGTGGTATTTCCTGGTGAGGAGCGATTCCATAGAATGCTCGACACGCGTCCCTGTACGACTTCACAAAACCACTTTTCACCATGCGCCATCGCGCGTTATACTTTAACCCAGGATGCCCAACAATATCGTTGAGCGTCGTTGATCTGGGAAGGGGTCATCGGACAGTCATCATTTGTTGAAGGTGCGCAGAGATTAACACAGGTACGGCGGGCCATCGCACGTTAACGATCGGTATTGGAGGTGGAGTGATATGCATATACGTCGTTGATCTGGAAGCTTTCTAATCTAACGATGATCAGACGTTGGACTTGCGCGAAGTTTACCTATGGTACCACACGCATATTTGATTGGCTATTAACTATATTTGTGGGCCCGGGATCAAAGGTTTACCATATTATTTGAAAGCGTTAAAATGCGAAGGGTTAACTTTAATCCTAAAGTTCTGTTCAATGTTATAAATATTTATTTATCAAGTTGTTCAAATTGATAAATAAATTAAAAAGAATTCAAAGAGGTATGTAAGGGTGGTAAATGAAAATACCATCCAGGAATACCATTAGCAAGTGAATGGTTTTGACCCAAGGTTTTATTAAAAGCGAAAAATATATAAGGTGATGAGAATCATGAAGAACATGTGTGCATTGTAAGGGTTGTAAACAAAAAATTTCTCCAAGGAATATCTGTATGGGCGAGCTCTGTTCTTAACTGATAAATCTGAAACTACGATGCACCCATGGATAGAATGACCTGACAATGATAAATATCTGGTTCGAATGACGGACGAAATCATGAAGAAATCGTGTGAGTATATAGAAAATAAATAAATCTGGTGACCGGCAAGGTATGTCGTATGGAAACTGGTGGATCCAGTATGAAAATTGATGAAATGTGGTCTGCAGTAGTACCGAGGATCGATGCCTTCAGAAAGGGGGTTGTAGCTCCCTTCCAGTGGTAGCTGCTAAACAAGAGAAGCTTGTAGCCTTCTACAGGTGGGTGCCTGCATGTTGGTATAAGTCTGCACCAGCATATATTGTAAGAAGTTTTCTCTATAATAAATATTTAAGACTGAGATTACAGCAGTGGTGGTTTTCTCCCGAATTCGGTTTCCACCTTAAATTCTGTTGTTCATATGTGTTGTTTATATTTGATGGTTTGTTCTATTCTGTTCAATATTAATGCTTATCTGATGCAATGCGCTAAGTAAAGACATAATAAGATATCTAATGCAGTACTGTAACATATGGTTTTAAGAGAAAGAAAATAAAAATTGTTCAGCCCTAAATACTGATTCACCCCCCCTCAGTATTTTTCCTACAAAACAAAGCAAGTAGAAGTTTAAAATTGGAAAACATACTAGTAAGGGAATCCTTGATTATATCAATTTTGATGTTTGCATTCCATCTCCTACAATCTCATTTGGAGGATCGTCATATTTTGTATCTTTTATTGATGATTTCTCTAGAAAAGTGTGGGTCTATATGTTAAAGAAAAATTCTGATCTATTCACAGTTTTCAAAGAGTTTAGAGAATTAGTTGAAAACATCATTGGAAGAACCATTAAATGTTTAAGAACTGAAAATGGTGGTGAGTTTACTTCAAAGGAATTTGATAATTATTGCAAGGACGCTAGGATCCAAAGACATATAACTACTGTATATACTCCTCAGCAAAATGGAGTTGCTGAACGCATGAATAGGACTCTCTTAGAGACAGCAAGAAGTATGCTTAGTAATGCCAATTTGTAGAAGGAATTGTGGACAAAAGCAGTTTCTATGGATTTTTACTTGATAAATCGGTCACCATCAACTATAATAGGATGCAAAATTCCTCAAGAGGTATGGAAAGGTAATCCTTGTGATTATTCTAAACTGAAAGTTTTTGGTTGTGATGCATATGCTCTAATTCTGAAACATCATCATTCTAAATTAGATCCTAAATAAAAAAGATATATCTTGGTTGGATATGGTTATGGGACTAAGGGATATAGGTTGTGGGATCCTACTACTCACAAGATCATCATTAATGAAGATGTTAAATTCTATGAATCTTCACTTGATAATCCAGATGTAGATATGAAATTGGAACAGGAAAATGTACCTAAGATTCAACATATTTAGTCTGAAACCAGTTCAAATACTGATGATAGTGCAGATCATGAACAATTTTCAGATGCAGATCATGAACATGTTTCAGATGCAGATCATGAAGAAGTTCCTACAGATAATAATCAGCAAATTGTGGAAGAACCATAAATATCTTCAAAGAGGTCCACGAGAATCAGACGTCCTCCTAAAAGGTATGATTATTATGTTACTTCAGTTGCTTTAACCGCTAATGATGATAAACCTTTGTGCTATCAGGAAGCTGTAGAAGGTTCTAACAATGATAAGTGGAAAGAAGCTATGAAGGACGAGATGAAGGCATTAGACAAGAATGCCACATGGGATCTGGTGGAAGTTTCTAAAGACAGAAAAATTATGGGATGTATATGGGTTTACAAATTGAAAAGGGGTGTTGATGATAAAGAAGGCAGGTACAAAGTGAGGCTGGTCATGAAAGGTTTTTCTCAGAAAGCAGGAATTGACTTTCATGAGATATTTTCACTAGTTGTAAAAAATATTTCAATTCGGATTGTGTTAGCAATACTTGCTTTACTTGATTTAGAATTACAGCAACTAGATGTTAAAACTGCATTTTTACATGGAGATTTAGATGAGGAGATTTACATGGAACAACCGAAAGGGTTTGTTCAAAATCACAACAAGAAATTTGTCTGCAGGCTCAAGAAATCATTGTATGGTCTGAAGCAGTCGCCTCGACAATGGTATAAGAAATTTGATTCTTTCATGATGACTCAAAATTATATAAGAAGTGAATATGATCATTGTGTTTACTTTAAGAAATTGAATAATGGCGTGTTCATTATATTAGTGTTATATGTTGACGATATGCTTTTAGCAAGCAAAATCATAAGTGAGATCAACAGGTTAAAGGCTCAGATGGCTAGGACCTTTGATATGAAAGATCTAGGAGCAGCAAGACAGATTTTGGGCATGGAGATTTTTAGAGACAGGAGCAATGGTAAGCTGTGGCTATCACAAAAGAAGTATATTGATAAAATACTCTTGAGGTTTGGTATGAACAATGTGAAGCCTGTTTCAGTCCCTTTAGCTTCCCATTTTAAGCTTTCTTCAAGTTTATGTCCTAACACAAATGAAGAAAAGGAATATATGTCTCGAATTCCATATGCCAATGTACTAGGATGTTTGATGTATGCGATGGTTTGTACACGACCAGATATTTCACATGCAATTGGGGTTGTCAGTGGGTATATGGAAAATCCAGGAAAAGGACATTGGTCAGTAGTGAAATGGGTGCTTCGGTATTTAAGAGGCACAAGTGATTATTGTGTCACTTATAACAGAAGTAGTGAATTTGTTTGTGGTTATGTTGTTTCCGATTTTGCAGGTGATTTGGATAAGAGAAGGTCAACTTCAGGATATGTCTTTACTCTTGCAAGTGGAGCTATTAGCTGGATGTCGAAGCTACAAATTTTTTTTGCTTTATCCACTACAGAAGCAAAATACATAGCTGCTTCACATGCTTGCAAAGAAGTGGTTTGGTTGAAAGGTTTGTTTGGTGAGTTTGGTAGGTTGCAGGACAACATCAAGTTATTTTGTGATAGTCAAAGTGAAATTCATTTGGCTAAAAATCTGGCCTATCATAGTAAATCAAAGCACATACCTATCAAGTACCATTTTGTAAGACAGGTTATCACTGAATGGGGAGTCTCTCTTGAAAAAGTGCATACAAAGGAAAACTATGCAGACATGTTCATGAAACCAGTTTGATTAGAGAAGCTACGATGTTGTTTGGCTTCTCTTGGCTTGCAGAAAAGATAAAAATAATAATAGAACAGGGTATCAGGTTAATTTTTGTCAAGGTGGAGATTGTTGAGATTTCTTAAATTAATTTTGGAGAAAATCTCATGAATGTGACAACAATAGGATTTGTTGCTAAATTGACTCCATCTAATCCTGATGTGGAGTTATTGCATCCTATTTTGTTGTGATTGAATTTATTGATTTAGTTTCTACTCCTAGCTATAAAATGTAAGCTCGTAGAGGAAAATGAGGATGATGAGGGATGTGAGGTGAGATGAAGAGAAGTGCAGATGAGAAACTTTGTTGTTGTAATTCTCCTGTTGATGAATGAGATTTCTGATACTCTGTTTGGTGGACGTAGCCCAGATTGGTTGGATGAACCACGTTAAATCTTCTCTGTCTCCTTATGTTTTAATTTTTGTGTGTTTTATTTAAGTTTCCGCTGTGTTTTTCTCAACACAAAAAAATAGATATCATTTTTTTATTTAAATACGTTAAATAAGTCATTCATTTATGACCATTTTCATGAGAGGTAATCGTAACTCACTAATTTCTCACAATTTTTTGAATAGTCCACTTAGCACTCATTGCATCATGAGAGGTAATCGTAACACACTAATTTCTCATGATTTTTTGAATAGTCCACTTAACACTCATTGCATTGGTTATAGATGAATGAATTAACACAGTTGAATCGCATAAAGAATTATCTCTAATATAATGCATTGCAAAAACATCTCAATATTTTTATTTTAATTTTTTTTTGTTAATTTTTATATTGTTTCCTTAAATTATGTGGGTTTTTGAAATTCTTTCTCCATTTATTTATTTATTTTTTTATCCTTTTAATTTTTGTTTAAATTTTTTATTTTTATAAGTTAATTTTTTATTTTTAACTTTTCTATTGTTTTTTTTTATATTTTTTTATATTTGATTTTTTTGTCATTTATTTTTAATATTTTATTACCAACATGAAAATAAAAAATTATAGTGTAAAAAAAATTATGTGCAATAGGTACATCAATAAGTAATTGAACTCTCATAAAAAAATTTAAAAATAAAAACATCAAAAATAAATTTTTTATTTTATTTATTATTTATCTATTTTTAATTTAAAATTTTAATATATATATATATATATATATATATATATATATATATATATATATATATATATATATATATATATATAACTTGTAATTAGATATCATTTTTTTTAGATTTAACTACGTTAAGTAAGTCATTCATCTATGACCATTTTGATGAGTGGTAATCGTAACTCACTAATTTCTTACGATTTTTTGAATAGTCCACTTAGCACTCATTGCATCATGAGAGGTAATTGTAACTCACTAATTTCTCATGATTTTGTGAATAGTCTACTTAGCACTCATTGCATCGGTTATAGATGAATGACTTACTTAACGCAGTTGAATCTCAAAAAAATGATCTCTAATATAATGCATTGCGAAAACACCTCAATATTTTTTTTATTTTTTTTGGTTTATTTTTATATTGTTTCCTTAAATTATGTGTTTTTTTGAAATTCTTTCTCCATTTATTTATTTATTTTTTAATCATTTTTATTTTTTGTTTAAATTTTTTATTTGTATACGTTAATTTTGTTTTTTTAACTTTTCTATTGTTTTTTTTTTATTTGATTTTTTTGTCATTTATTTTTAATGTTTTATTACCAACATGAAAATAAAAAAATTATCCACACTGAACATATTAAGTGTAAAAGATAAACACTTTTTAAAATCAGCATGAAAATCGTTAACGTTTTAAAACAATTTTTATATGAATTTTTTTTATTAATTTTTAATTTTTTTCCTTAAATTATTTGTTTTTTTTGAAATATTTTCTCATATCTATATCTATATCTATATCTATATCTATATCTATATCTATATCTATATATATATATATATATATATATATAGATATATATTTGCTACAGGGTCCGTGTTGATGCTCAACCCAATTCCTTTATGTGCAATTTTATAGTTGATTTTAAAATTTTTCGTTATTATGAATCGAGTCAGCCACCACAATGTATCAATTTCATGGTTGGTCTTTAAGTTTTCATTACAATGGGTCGATTTCACCTTACACTACGTGTCAATTTGATAGTTGATTTTTAAATTTTTGTTTCAATGTATCGCGTTGTCTTAGGCTAAGATTTTAAAATCATTATACATTTAGCATTTAAAAAATAAATTACTCTTGGTATAATAACTTTTTCATTCAGTGTTCTTTTTCAAAGTTTTTTTAGTCATAAAATTTTCCATAATGTCATGCTTGAAATATTTTGAAAACTTAAAGTTTTTTTGTACTGATAATCTTTGGTTTTAATTCCATAGCTAAAAAATTGTCAAGATTTTAATGTTTTTCGAAGTCATGATATTTTATCGTTAATGCTATTGTTGTAAATAGCCAGAAGTATTTTTTCCTAAGCACCATGATTACAAATTATTGGAATTTTAAGGTTTTTCATAGACGTGAAATTTTATATTTAATGTCATGCCTAAAAATTTTCAAGATTTTATAATTGTTTGGTTATTTTAATATTGTAAAGGAATATTTCAGAGATGCAGGGGAAGGTTCAAGAACCTTGTCCAAACTAGTGTCGAGGAGATTGCTGCCATAACTGGATCAAAACAAAGAGACCAGGGTTGTATGAAGATACCATCACTAACCCATCCCAGAATTCCAAATGACATTATTATCCTCAATATAATTAAAGACAATAACAAGAAAAACTCGAACCAAACGGTAAATATTTAGATAATTAGAAAATAAAGTTTTTTGAAAATTAGAAATCCACTTGTGGAGATCAGTCAATCGTGGCAAAAAATCATTGAATCTATAGACCAAATATTGATATGAATTTTTTTTTGCACAACTAAATGCTTCCTCCTCCAAGGGAACATTAAGGGTGTGAACTGCTTAAATTATCGAGATAACAAATTATGATTTCAACATGGGCTTGTAAGAAACCTTGGCTTGAGTTTTTTTAAAATAGAAAAAAAAAAGGGGTAAGATCCACCTGGTGAGGGTGGAGATCCTTAACCGCATGTGATAAGAAAGTTTGAAGATTGTTCCTGTCCTTGTCGAGGGAGATGCCAACCATATCTCCTTTCTACAAACATATCGCCTTGGCTTGAATTTCTCGAGAGGAATAATTTGCAGAACTATCTATCATTCCTTCAAGAGAGACTAATATCTCCATTGAATCAGAAGAATGCACCATTAGTCAAAGAGTTGCAGAAATCATGCTCGGGAGACTGCGGGGAGGTTCACACAAGAGGGGGAGGGACAACCGGCTAAGGTGAAACCCTAACCACTGAAAAACATGCCATTCTTTTTTTTTTTATTCCACTTAGATAACTAGCAAAACGATATTAATAAATATGGTTGATATATACCAATAGACATTAATAAGCACATGCATGAATGCATAATAAGATAATAAGATGAATCAATTTTTCTTAGTTTAATCAAATCATAAAATAACTAAACAGTTAATAAATCTTGAAAATTCTTCTATCATTAGTCTCTACTATGTGTGTGCCTAGATATCTTATAATTACAAGTAAAAATAACAATATCATAACAACCCATCTTACTAAAAATATCATTTAGTACCATAAAATATATTACAAAGGCATTTACCATAAAATATATTGAAAAGTAATTTTTTCCAGATAAGAACAAATTATAACAATCAAATAGAAATTAGTAGTACAATTTCTAATTGAATACATTTAATGAAAATAAAAATGGAAGGAATTATATTTATAAATATTAATTTTAACATTAATTATTAATATTTATAAAACTAAATAATATTATCATGGCCAACCATAGTCCAACATCGAATTACGATAAATATTGTCTCAATATGAAAATAAACCACGGTCAACCATCATCGACCATGGTCAACCATGGTCCAACATTGCATTGTGACAAATATTGTGTTAATATGAAAATCAACCATGTTAATCATGGTCAACCATGGTGAATATTCATGGTCACATTGTAACAAAGATTGTCTCCTTGTCCAATGTCACATCATGACAACCATGGTTATCCATGGTCAACCATGGTTCAACATCACATTGTGACAAAGATTGTCTCAATATGATAATTAACCATGGTAAACCATGGTTCAACGGAATTGTGAAATATATTGTCTCAATACGAAAATCAATCATGGTCAACCATGGTCCAACATCACATTATGAAAAAAATTGCGTCAATATAAAAATTAACAATGGTCAACAATTATCAACCATGTTTATTTTAGGGTTTATATACCTTGGGTCTATAATATTAAACTCTCAGGTTTAATATTATTCATTTGGATTTTTAGTATTAAAATCCCTTGCGTTTATTAGTCCCTTGGGTTTATAATATCAATCCCTTAGGTTTATTGAGATAAGGGTCCATATTCCTAGAGTATAATATTATTCATAGGGTTTAGTATAAATACCTTGGGTTTATAATCATGATCACCCATGGTCCAATGTCACATTGTGACAAAGCTTGGGTTTATAATATCATCCCTTGCGTTTATTAAGCTAAGGGTCCATATTCATGGGGTATAATATTATTAAGAGGGTTTAATATAAATCCCTTGGGTTTATAATAATTTTCAATCATGTTTAAACATCACATTGTGACAAATATTGTGTCAATATGAAAATAAACCATGGTCAACCATCATCGACCATGGTCAACTGTCGTCGTCCATGGTCAACCATGGTCCAACGTTGCATTGTCACAAAGATTGTGTCAATATGAAAATCAACCATGGTTAATCATGGTTAACCATAGTTAACCATGGTCAATATTCATGGTCACATTGTAACGAAGATTGTTTTCTTATCCAACATCACATTATGACAACCATGCTCATCCATGGTCAACCATGGTCCAACGACACATTGTGACAAAGATTGCCTCAATATGATAATTAACCATGGTAAACCATGGTTCAACATCTCATTATGACAAATATTGTCTCAATATGAAAATAAATCATGGTCCAATGTCATATTATGAAAAATATTATGTCAATATGAAAATCAACCATGGTCAACAATTTTCAACCATGTTTATTTTAGGGTTTATAATATTTATCTTGGGGTTTATATATCTTGGGTCTATAATATTAAACTCGTAGGTTTAATATTATTCCTTTGGGTTTTTAGCATTAACCCATTTTGTTTAACAGTCCCTTGGGTTTATAATATCAATCCCTTGGGTTTATTAAGCTAACGATCCATATTCCTAGGGTATAATATTATTCATAGGGCTTAATATAAATACCTTGGGTTTATAATCATGATCAATCATGGTCAACCATGGTCCAATGTAACATTTGGACAAAGATTGTCTCGATATGAAAATAAACATGTTCAACCATCATCAACCATTCTCAACCATGGTCTAATGTCACACTTTAACGAATATTTTCTCAATATGAAAATCAACCATGGTCAATCATGGTCAAACAAAGTCAACCATGGTCCAATGTCACACTGTGACAAAGATTCTCACAATATAAAAATCAATCATTGTCAAACATGGTCCAGTGTCACATTGTAACAAATATTGTCTCAATATGAGAATCAACAATTTTTAACCATGGTCAACCATTTTTGTTTTAGGGTTTATAATATTTATCTTATGGTTTATATACCTTAGGTTTACAATATTATTCCTCTGGGTTTTTTAGTATTTTAGTATTAATATCTTATTTTTATTACTGCCTTGGGTTTATAATATCATTCCCTTGACTTTATTAATATAATGATTCATATTCCCAGGGTATAATATTATTGATAGGGTTTTGTATAGATCTGTTGGGTCTATAATCCATTAGGTTTTTAATATTAACCATAGGCTTTATATTCACCCTAGGGTTTAATGTTATTCGCTTGGGTTTTAAATATTAAACCATGGTAAGCCATTGTTAATCATGGTCAACCATGGTCAACCATTATCCAATGTCACATTGTGACAAAGATTCTCTCATTATTCAAATCAATCATGGTCAACCTTGGTCCTAAGTCGCATTGTGAAAAATATTGCCTCAATATGACAATCAACCATGGTCAACCATGTTTGTTTTAGGGTTTGTAATATTTATCTTAGGGTTTAGATACCTTGGGCTTACAATATTAATTTTTAGGTTTTCTAGTTGTTAGTATTAATTCCTTATTTTTATTGGTGCCTTTTCTTTATAATATTAATCCCTTCACTTTATTAATCAAAGGGTTCATATTCCTAGGATATAATATTTTTGATAGGGTTTATAATTTTAATCCAAGGGTTTCATATAGATGCCTTGGGTTTATAATCCATTATGTTTATAACATAAATTTCTTGAGTTTATAATATTAACCATAAGGTTTATATTCCTAGGTTCTAATATTCATCCTAGGGTTTAATGCTATTCCCTTGGGTTTTTAAGATTAATCCCTTGGGTTTATAATATTAATATTAAGGTTCATGATATGAATATTAGGGTATAATGTTTATTTTAGGGTTTATAATATTTATCTTAGGGTCTATATCCCTCGGGTTTATAGTATTAATCCGTTGGGATTAATATTATTCCCTTTGGTTTATAATTGCTCGTGTTTTTAGTTTTAATCCATTGGTATTATTAGTTCATTGGGATTATAATATCAATGATTTAATACTATAACATTGGAATGGTATAAAAATTTATCCAACATCACATTGTGACAAACATTATCTCAATATGAAATAAGTCTAACAATCATAATCACATTGTTACATTACATTGTAATTTATTCAATGTTGCATTGTTACATTACAAAACGTGGGTTTCATAAAAGGTTTATAATATTAGGGCCTTTTAATATTCATCTTATAATATTAAAGTTTAATATTGGATTATAATTTTTAGTATTGGGGTTTAGAATATTAATATTAGGGTTTAATATGAATCCCTTAGGTTTATCAATCCCTTGGATTTTTAATATTAATCCTTTGGGTTTATCAATCCCTTAGGTTTATAATATTAATCCCTTGGGTTAAAATTATTCCCCTGGATTTATAATCCATTGAGTTTATAATATTAATCCCTTAGGTTTATTAATTCCTTGGATTTATAGTATTAATCCCTTGGGTTTATAATATTAATCCTAAGGGTCATAATATTAATATTAGGTTTATATTCATTGGGTTTAATATTAATCCTAGGGTCTAATGTTATTCCGTTAGTTTTATATTCCCTCAGGTTTTTAATATTAATCCAATAGATTTAGTAATCCCTTGGGTTTATAATATTGTTCCTATGGTTTCTAACATTAATCATAGGGTTTATATTCCTAGGTTTTAATATTAATCCTATCGTTTATAACATTTATCTTAGGGTTTAATATTAATCACTTTACTTTATAATCCCATGAGTTTATAATATTAATCCTTTGGGATTATTAATCTTAGGGTTTATATTCCTAGGATTTAATATTAATCTTAAGATTTAATGTTATTCCCTTGAGTTTTTAATATTAATCTTGTTAGTTTATTAATCAGATAGGTTTATAATGTTTATCCTAAGGTTTATAATATTAATTTTATGGTTTAATGTTTATTTTAGGGATTATAATATTTATCTTTTGGGTTTATATCTTTTGAGTTTATAATATTAATTCTTTGTGTTTAATATTATTCCCATAGGTTTATAATCCCTTGGGTTTATTAGTCCCTTTCTTTTATGATATCGACCCCTTGGATTTATTAATATAAGGGTTTAGAATATTAATGTCTTGGGTTTAATATTAATATTAATCTCTTGGATTTATTTTTAGTTTAATCTTAATATCTTGGATTTATACTTTGTAATATTAGGGCTTATAATATTCATCTCGAGGGTTTACTGATCCCTTGGGTATATAATATTAATCTTTTGGTTTTATTAATCCCTTCGATTTATAATACTAATAATAAGTTGGGTTCATTAATAACTAGGGTTTTTAATATCTTGAGTTTATAATATTAATACTTAGTTGGGTTAATTAATCCCTTGTGTTTTTAACCCTTAGGTTTTATAATATTAATCCCTTGGGTTTATTGATTACTTGTGTTAATAATCTCAAAATTTCATAATATTAATCCCTTGGTTTATAATATTCATAATTCCTCGGGTTTATTAATCCCTTGGGTTTGTAATGTTAATCACTTTAGTTTATTAATCCCTTAAGCTTTTAATATTAATCTCATGAGTTTTTAATTTGTTTGATTTTTAATATGAATAATCCCTTGGGTTTATAGTATCAATCCAATTGGTTTATAATATTTATCTCTTTTTAAAAATAATAATTATAATAATTATTAACAATTATAATTATTGATAATTCATATTTAATAATTTATAATTATTAATAATTATTATAATAATTAATTATTAATATTTATTTTAATTATTAATTATAAATATTTATATTTATATTTATGTTATTAATAACAACGTCACATAATTGAATTTATAAAATTATTCATTTGCTATTATAATTTTAAGGTCTATACTCATAAGGTTTATAATACTAATCTCAAGGTTTTTGATCACTTGGGTTTATAATATTAATTCTAGGGTATACAATCCTTTTGGTTCATAATATAAATCCTAATTTTTAATATTTTATCCTTAGGTTTATTTTCCCTTCGGTCTATAATATTAATCTCTTAGGGTATATTTCCGGTGAGGTTTATAATATTAATCCTTTGAGTTTATAATATTAAGTATTTTTAAAATTGGGTTTATAATATAGCTATAATATAAATCTTAAGGTTTAATATTTTACCCTCCTTTGGTTCATAATATAAATCCTAAGTTTTAATAGTTTACCCTTAGGTTGATTTACCCTTGGGTCTATAATATTAATCTCTTGGGTTTATTTTTCCTTAGGTTTATAATATTAATCATTTGAGTTTATAATATTAAGGTTTTTTAATATTGGGTTTATAATATAGCATTTAGTATAGGGTTTTGAAATGTTTAGTTTTTAATATTGGGGTTTATAATCTTAGGGTTTATAATATTAATATTAATCCCTTATGTTTCTTAATCTTAAGGGTTTATAATATCAACGGATTGGGTGTATTATTCCCAAGGGTTTATAAAATTCACAACTTTGTTTTATATCATTAATATATTGGTTTTATTATTAGAGTTTATAATACTAATCTTAGGGTTTGGTTTATATCATTAATATCTATGGTTTATTATTTGAATTTATAACAGAAATCTTAGGGTTTATAACCTTAGGTTTATTTTCAGTTGTGTTAATAATATTAATTCATAGCATTTATTTTCCTTTGGGTTTATTAACCCTTCTAGTTTATTATGATTAATATTAGGGTTTAATATTCCCCTCTTGTGTTTCTTTTCCCTCAGGCTTATTATATTAAACCCTTAAGTTTATTTCTTGCTCCGTCTATATGGATTTGTGATATTGCACTTTTTAATTTTGGGTTTATAATCTTAAATTAAATGTTAGATTTTTAATATTACTGTATATAATATTAGTTTTCTTAATATAAGAGTTTATAATATTAATCATTCCATTTATAATATTAATCCTATGGTTTAAAATATTTACTATAAAAATTATAATACTAATCTTAGGGATATAATATTAATCTTAGGGTTTATAATGTTGGATTTTATAATATTAGGGTTTATAATAATTGATTTAATATTAGAGTTTAATATTATTATGTTGGAATTGTTCAGAAATATATTATTATGTATAAAATATATTGATAGTTTTATTAGTAGGTTAATAATTGTATATTAATCGTTTACTAATGCGGTTCTATATGTTCTGTATATAGGCTTATCCACATATATCAACCACATTGATAAATGTGATTATGCTAGTTTATAAACAGTCATAAACCATAGGATTGAAAGAAAGTTGTTCATTTTCTAAGTCGTAGAGTATATGGAAGTTCCACTATTGATATTTCGAAATATAGAATATTAAAAATCCACAACATTGCTATGAAAAGTAAATCGGTCTTATTAACTTGTTCACTTGTTCAATCACTAATAGTGATTTCTCTGTTGGCAGGGCATTTATTACATATTATGTGCTTTCTTCTTAGCCTTGATGTCTATTTGGGCTTTTTTCTTCTCCATCTCGTCTAGATCTTCTCTGCAAGGAGGAAGGTGGGGTGTGACAAGAACCAACCACTTGAACCAAGAGCTCTAACAATATGCTAAGAAGCATGCAGGAACAGGGCTGAATCGGCGAGCCTTGTTCCTGCACTTTACCATGGACTTGTCAGTCTGCTTCTAAGCCAGTCTCCATGATAGAGTCCTAGACTTGATAGTTAATCTTTTTTGGGGGCATATGCAGGTATAAAAGAATTTGGCACCAGGTGGTTTTTAATGTGGATCCAAATAATTTTTTAAATAGCACACAACAGGACACACTCACAAGTACTTCTGAGTCTATAAAGGCACCCGGAGCTCGAAATTAAATATAATGGTCCACCGAAGGGATACAACACTATTCTACATGATCAAAATTTTGGAGGAGACTCTCCAAGCTATGCACCTCAACTTAAATATGGACTTGCTCGATCTGCTTCTAAGCCATAATCCTTGATTGAGTCTTAGTGTTGAAAGCTTATCAGTTCTGGAAATATGCACGTATAACATAATTTGGTAAAATAAGTTGATACTATCATTGGAATTATTTGCTTTCATTTTCTGATGGAATAAAAAAGTTATATAAACATCATATAGTAGAAAAATTTTCGGGTTTAATATGAACAGATCAATATAAAAGGAACCCAACCATCATAGTTTCAACATCCTAGAAGTTGAAAAAGAATGAAAAATGAAAATGAAAATGTGGGGTAGAGATAACTCTTTTTAGTATTATGAATTAGTTAAATAAGATTACATTGAGGAGATCAACAATAAAATACTGTAATGAAACTGAATTAAATCTAGACGAACTGAAATTGAACTGAAATATTTGATGGACAGTTTTGAAACCTAAAAAGTGGTTGGAATTAGATTCTCCAACAAAAATTTTAAGGGGTGTTTTTAACTTTAATTTTCCTAGACTAAACAGGATCGACAAATTTCTCTAGGAGCACGCAGGAGATGAAGGAAGTGGGGGCAACCCGTCATCTCAACTTTTTGAAATTTTCTTGGGAAAAGTGTCGGTTGGGAGTTGTCATGTTTCAAGAGAAGATCCTTGAGGATTTATGCCATATTGATCATTTATTTTTGGTCAAAATTTTTATATGGGGATAGAATTTGGTTCCTCCATCCTATTGGGTTGATTTTGATATTCACTTTTCTAACAACTAGGATGTGTCCCATCGTCGTTGATTTTCTTTATCCAGTTTGGGCTATAGTTTTATTTTTTGGAACGTAGAAGGGAGGCGATATTATATAGAGATTTTTTGGATTTTATTTTAAGGTTATGGTATTGAATCATAAATTCTTAGTGGAGGCCTTGGAAATATTTTTAGCACATAAGTGGAATAGGAATTTCTTGGTTTTCATCCCAGTGTTGTGTGCTTAATTTTCTGGTATAGTCGTGATATATACTTTTATTTTCTTGGTGGCTTGATCCTTTGTGGGAGGATCATGCCTTGTGTGGCTTCACCTGAGTGGGGACAAAAATTAAAATTGGAATCTACCTTCAATGCAGTCCTTCCTTCAATTTGTGTGGTTTTTTCTAAGGTTCTGGCACTTTGGGCTATGGAAAAAAATGGAGGATAGATGGCAGGCATGCAGATTGCATGTCACCATCACCAAAGGCTCTGATTGCATCCATTATTTGGGCAGAGAGGGAAGCTCGTGTGGAGAGCTTTTGAACCCAGCTAATCCTTCCTTAGTTCTGCCCTAGTGCACCACAGACACACAAATACAAAGTACAAACCATTAAAGGCTATTTTTGTTCAGCTACCATTGTTTTTGGGAGAGGGTGTGTATTAGGGGTGCATTGAAAGACTGAGAAATAAAGAATTGGTGGATGGTTTTACCACCTAAAGATTTCAGGAGAGAAAGAAAAGCAATGGGTTGCGGATAGATGGCTTTCGATTTTGAAATATAAACCGAAGGTAAGCGTATTGTTTAATGGGTTATTATGCTTCCTCTTCTTGAATACGGAGGATGCAGAAAGGATCATAAAGGATCCTTGGGTAAAGGGTAGAGGGTTTGTGTTATTACAGATATAGAAGGCATCCTTCAACCCTTTTGGTGAAAACCCTCGGCGTAATCTAATATCGGAAAAATTGCCTGGTTCACCATTATAGTTGTAGAATTCAGTGGCGATGGAAGAGATAACAAATCAGATAGGAAAGTACTACTTCTAGAATGATAGCTATTTTGGTCAGCTTGAAAATCACTTGGATTTGGTATTGGTTTAATTTGATTTGGGTAAGGGTCTGATTGCAAAACTCGAAGTACAATGGAGCAATTTCGTGATACGGCTGAATATAGACTATTGGACTTTTCCTTACCGATTTTTGCAATGTCATCAGACGTGCCATTTGTTATATTCTTGTCTATCACATATATTAATGTCTTTGGGTCGCAATAATAATGGACAATGTGACTCGTCTTCTTATAGTCCTAAGGCACAGATAGTTCATGGAAACGATTATAATAAATGAGTTCTTCCAGGTACTTTTGAAAAATCCACTGATTTTTACTATTTTCATTCTTCTAACTCTCTAGAAGTTAATTTATCTTATTCCTTAGCATTGGAAAAAATTGGCCAAAGGGTTTAAATCCATTTGTTTTTGTCGGCGTCGTTTCCCATCCCTTGTCCCATAGGGAATCCATGTTAAAGGTCTTCCGTGACTATTCTGTCTGTGTCAATGATGTGATTATATTGTTTGGTGGTTGTCGAATGCCCATCACTTTTACCTGAAGGCTTATCGTACTTTTTTATGTATAATCCTAACTGGATATATGTCAGGGTCGAGTAGTAGGATCATAATTGTTAATAGATATGCTCCTTAGTATGGTCGTGGACGTTTCTGGAACCGAGTAGCAAATTATAGAATTTTAAGTCTCAGTGCATTGATATTGGGGGGACCTTACTTTGAAATTGGACTCATCAAAAATATGTGGAGTCAAGGCCGGGGAAGACACCCTTTTTGCTTACATTAAAGGGATGATGGAATCCAATGCTTTAATAGATGTTGTTCCAGATACTATTTCTCCTACATGAAAGAATGGCAGGAAAAGAAGGGAGGGTATTCCAAAGGGAATAGATCGATCTCTCGTTAGCCAGACTCTATGCAAAAACATGGTGAAAATTGAGTCTCTCATTATACCAATGTTTTATCAGAACATATGTCGATAGTGATTGGTTGGAGAGGGATGGAGGCATAGAGAACTTATCCCTTCAAATTAAATCCACTATGGTTGCAGATGGATGCTTTTAAGTTGTTGGTTTATCGAGTGTGGATTGACCCTACTTACCCTCAATCACAGTCATCAGTGGTTGATATAATTTAGAAATTAAGTAATCTAAAATTTGAGACTCGAACTTATGGATTAAAGGATAAAAGAGTGAGGAAATGAAACTTTTAGTGGAGATAGAAAATAATTGAGGACCTTGAATGACACTCAGAACCCTCTATGTTTCTTAGTGTCTAATCGAGAAAAGATTATTGATTTAAGATTATTGATTTTGAGGGACATGGGAATATTATATTACAGGTGTGTGAAGAAGGTATAAAACTAAAAAATAGGGCCACTGGATTAGGGAATGAAACAAAAATACTAAATGTTCTCACAGGCAGTTTAATCTGAGGAAGCAACATAATTCTATTCAGAAGGTCTGCGATTTTGAAGGGAATCTTTTTAATACACAAAATACTATGGAAAAAAAACCTTTACTCATTTCAAAGGTGACTTTATGGAAAAGAACCATGGTTATGTGGATCAAGAATAATTTATTGAGTTGTTTCCTACCTTTATATCACAGGAGGATAACGACAAATTGGGATAAGCCATCTCTAGTGATGAACTATTAGCGACCTTAAATGACTCTGCCAAGGATAAGAGTCTTGGACCGGACGGATGGGGGGTTGAGCTTTTCATATCCTTCAAGGAACTGATGCTCCTAAAGTTGTTGTATGTGGAAGAGGAAGCAATACTGAGGGATTATATCATGGGGGCCATAAACATCACTTTTCTTGTGCCGATTCTAAAAAAGAATAATCCTCCAACATTTTTAGATTACAGGCCAATTTCCCAATGTAATTCGATTTACTAAAAGATAGCAAAGATAATTTCCCAGAGAGTTAAACTGATACTGTCAAGCTTTATCACTCATGAACAATTTGGAATTTTGGAGGGTAAAAAGATTCAAGATGCCATTGGTATTGCACAAGATATGCTCCACCCAATTAATTTTAGCTATAAAAAATATTGTCTCCTCAAGGTGGACTTGATAAAGGATTATGACTGCACTGATTGGGAATCTTTTATGTTTTTCATGATCAAAATGGGTATGAATTCCCAAAATATTCGATGGATCATGGGGTGTATTAAATCCACTAAATTTTCTATGATTATAAATGGTTTTCCTATGAGGTTATTTTCTACATTGAGGGGATTGAGGCTGTGATGTGCTATGTCCCCGTTACTCTTCCTTTTGGTGATAGATACTCTAAGCGGGGAAATTAAGGACACCATAGGTAAAGTTATAATTCGAGGGGTCAAACTATCCAGATAACTGTAGGTAACCCATTTAATGTTCGTTGATGGTATGCTTTTTGGTGGGCATAATTTTATTGATGAATAGTCTACAATTCATAAAATGATTTGGGATTTTGGGGAAACTTTGTGTCTTTATATGAACGAATCCAAGTCCAAATTAATTCATAATGGAAGGGAGGATACGTTGGTGAATGATATCTGTGAGTTATTTGGGGCGTCTTCTGATCATATAATAAAAGGAATCATATATTATAGTTTCATATTGAAACATCTGGATACAAAAATAAGGATTGGGAATGGATGGTTGAAAATTTTAAACACAAACCGGATTGTTGGAAACACAAATATATGCCAATGAGCGGTAGGTTGATTATGCTAAAATCTTTTTTGCAGAACCTCTTTGTTTACTTGATTCGCCTTTTCCAGTTTCCATGAGAAATTATCATAGGATCCAATCCATAATGGGGCATTTCATATGGAGAGGGGTCCATACTGGTGAGAAGAAAGGTAAGACGCATCTGGTGTAGTGGTATCTTATTGCTTGGCCTGTTGAATATGGCGGTTGGGGGATCATAGGTTCTTTCAATATGGCACTTATCATCAAAAATATGTGGAGGTATGTTACTAGGACATGTTTATGGTTAGGTATCATTAAGGAAAAATACACGTATGGACAATCCTTTTCGACATGGATCACCAATGGGCACAGAAAAAAAACTAGATATCTTTCATTTGGAAAAGTGTGATGTAGGTACTGATTTTTCTCATGTGTCATGTGCATTGTAGTGTGGGTGATGGATCTATGATTAAGATTGGCCTTGATGCTATTATTGGAACATTAGGGCAATTTTGAGGTATAAAATGGGCCTCCTAATAAAATTATAAAAAATAGTGGAAATAATAAAATAATATTAGATTACATCATCAAATTTTAGAGGGAAAAAACAATAAAATAATAAAACTATTTTTCAACTTGTATTTTCAACTTATCTCCCTAAATGTTTACTGAAATTTCAAGTCGAAACACTAGTTGGATGCATAATTTAATTTCTCATCCAAGGAGTACCCATGTCGCATACTTTCGATGGACCCTGCTACACGAAAAATGAGAAATACATGAAAAATGTTATTGCAATCACATTTTTTCATGTATTTATCATTTTTTGTGTAGGAGGGTCCATCGAAAGTATGAAAAATGGGTACTCCTTGAATAAGAAATTAAATTTTGCATCCAACAAGTACTCCTGCTTGAAATTTGAGTAAAAACTTAGGAAGATAAGTTGAAAATATGAGTTTAAAAAGTAGTTTTATTATTTTATTATTTTTTATTCTTTTAACTTTTTTACTCTATAATATTCCTAATTAGTCCTAAGCTAATAGGAATATTCATTTTGTTTTTCTTTCTTTGTTTAAATAATAAATATGTAAAGGAGGTTCATAAAACTCCTAATAAAAAAATAAATCAATGCCCAATGTGAACAAGGCTAAATCTGGGCCACTTGTAAAAACACACTTGAGTGTGAAAGAGACTAAATATATTGACCAAGTCAACCAAGACCAAATCAACCACGCTGTCCAGATTCAATGAATCTCCTAGAAGGAAAGCATAGTCAAGTTGGAGGCTACACATGTGAATGGGGCTAAATCATTGAAGGTGATTTAGGGTTTTACAAGCTCTTGATCTTATAAAAGGAAAAGGAGGGCAACATATTGAGGTTGTTCATGATAATATATTTTGATATCTTTTCTATTTAGAAATATAGCTTTCTTGGTTGTTTAGCCTAGATTGCAAATATTGTTTAGCATTGGGATTTCCTGCTTAGGAGTTCCACCTCTTTCCATTTAGTAGCTCTTAGAAGAGTTTGTACTACATAGTCCACTATCTGGTTTGAGACCAAGATTCTCCTTTCAACTACAACACATTTCCTATTTAGGGTGTGATTTTCTTTGCAATCTCTAGCAAGTGGAGACTAGATCTATTCAGATCTAGATCACAATAGTTCCTCTTCTCAGTGAGTGAGACTTTTATCCTCATGGAAGAGTCTATTATATGTCTTGGGCTTCAAATGTACATCTTGGAATCAGGACAAACTCTATAGAAAGCCTACAACGTAGTTTATGCCCCTGGACTGCCTTATTTGCAAGTGAGGATTTGCAGGGTGTTTTCGAAACTATTTGGAGGAGAGATCTCTGGTGTAAAGGAGCTTTCCTTACACTGTGTTGATCCATGGATTAGCCATCTAATCCATGTATGTTTCAGATCTGATATGTTCATATATGTATTTTCTTTAGAAATTCTGAATCATTCTATAGATCTGTTGCAGTAGATCTCAGATCTGCTCCATCTACTTCATTTTCTGTTGAAAACCCCAAGGGGATCTGAAAGAGGATCCTTTCTAGTGTACATATATGATATGGATCTAAATTTTTGTACATATATATACTCTAGATCTGACATGTAATCTAATGTTGTATTACACTCAATAAAATAACGTTGTCAAGCCTTTGCAGTCATTTCTATGTGTTGCAACACCTCATTCTTAAGGTTTTCTTCATCAAATCTTCCATTTTCTTCATGTTCTGAGCAATAAAACTCCTCATATGATGTTTGCATCATATTGTAGCAGAAATCCTCTTTAAATTATGCTGTGCATGCTTCATTAATTTCTGAATACTAAAAGTCATGGGATTTCAGTGTTTTTGAGCCATATCGGGAGTGGGAGATATGTTTAACTTAGATAGAGTGATTTTTTTTCGCTCAAATTTGGTATGTGAGTCCCACATGACCTAATATAAGGGATCCCATCGTCACTTTCCCTTATTTTTACGCAAATATCTGAAAGTGACGTTTTTAGTGCTGAAATAGTGGTTTTCCCCCACTTGTTGGATCATGGAATGAAAGATAAGTTGTTGTTGTAGCTCCAATTGATGTATATGTGTTTTTCACACCTATTTTAATCTTATTCATCATTTCAAAACCGTAATATAGTTGATGTATTGCTGAATCCCTATTTTGGGATATTACAGTGGTATTAGAGCATGATCTTTGGCTCAGCTTGTGAGCTTCAAGCCAATATGTATTTTCAAGGAAAGAAGAGACTAAATAAGAATATTTATTACATTGAAGACACAAAATAAAAGGGTAAAACCCCTTTATTGAAAGAATGAAAGGGAAATATTTCTCAAAAACTCTGTTCCAAACTCTGCATGAGCTTAAAGGAGAAATCAAAGAAATAAAGAGGGAAAGACATGAAGGTCGCTCAAGAATATATTTACATGAAGAAAATCCCAGTTCTTCATCTTATATGTGCAAGCACTCAGCTACATCAAATCTACAAGGTTATTCTATTCCCAGATCTACTGCAAGAGAAATGAGGAAAGAAGATGCACCAAAGGAGGAGAATTTGAGTGATTATATTCAGGAGTATGAATCTAAATCTTGGAAAATAAAGGAGCACTTGAGATTCCAATAATTATGACAAATCAAGGAGGAGAGAAGATATAGCAATAGAAGAATAAGAGGTAGATTCTTTCTGCCTAACTTTGATGGATCCTCCACATTCACAGCCGAAGAAAGGTTAGATCAGCTAGACTCATATTTGGATCTACATCAAGTTTTAGAAAAAGAAGCCCTTAATGTATCAGCGCTGCATTTTAAATGTAAAGCCTATGCTTGGTGGTTATTTGAATCCTTTTCATTGAAGAATGCAAATATATCTACTTATGCTAAGTTCACTGGGAGAATGGTGAAGAAATTTGATGAGGAACAAGCTAAAACTTCTTTGGGAGAGCTAGCAAAGCATGAGCATGCAAAACCATTGCATGAGTTGGAAAGTTCTATTATGCAAACTCCACTTCAGATTTCTGTTGAAGGGGGTAAAAACTTGTGTGATACCTTGCCAAGGGCAACATCCCCATTGCATGAAGAGATTTCTTCTCAAAAAGAAGTCATGGAGATCCCTCTTTCAATAGAAGACCAAGATCCAAGGCCTCTTGTTGATAATGAGATGTTCTCAAATATTAATGAGAATGAAGAACAAGAAGGAAGTAACAACTTTGTCACTTCAGAATAAGAGCCATTACAACATGGGGATGGACATGAAGATATTGTTTCAAGGGAGGAAGTTTTTGCATCTTTGAAAATGATTCCCAAGGAGCATTATGTGACAACATTATTAGGTAGTGATACCTTGCTCCAAGCAAGAGGAGGAAGGATGGATCAACATCCTATGATGAGGAGCATGCACCCTTTTTTATTTCAAGGGGTTTCTATTGATGAGAAGGATATTGAACTATGTAGCAAGGGAAGGGACACATCAGTCCAACCATCCATATAGTCTACTTCAGATCTAGATGTCTCTTTACATGGAGGCATTCCACCGGGGAGACCCCAGTGAGAAGAAGAATAAAGTGTTCTCTCAGCTTTGTGCATCTTGTGCATCGAGTGAAAAATTTGGCTAGGAGAGACAAGGAAGCTACCACAATGTGGGGATCTCAAATAAGATAAGGAGAAATTTGAACAATTTTCTGAAATTGATTTTGCTATTCCTCACTCATCTGTTTGCACTGGAAAAGAAGAACTCGGAGATCTATGATGACATTAGCATGATGTCAAATGGCCACTCCATGGATTTGGGGCAGAAAATGATATATCTACATACAAAGAAGAGTTTTGAAGAAATAAAGAGGGTACAAACACTCTTGTGTGCATGGGATAAACTATCGAGATTTTGGAAGAAAGATATCTTTCGAAAGAAGATTGATCTTCCTATTCTTCAATCTTGTCTTACACAAGATCAACTGCAAGAGAGGCAGAAAATATGGAGTAATTTTACTCCCACACATGACTTTGGTAGTAAGCATGTCAAAGAGGAGGACCATCATATGACAGAAGCTTCAGATCATATTTCTACATCGTTGTCATGGTTGGGGAGATTGGATCCATATTGGAGATAACAACTGTTGATGGAATACTCCAAGGATCTTCACACATGAATGATTATTGATGACCAACTACTAGATGAGGGCTATTTAGTCCAAGATGGATTCATCTATGATCATGGTAGGATATTCTTATCTAGAGCCTCCAAGTTGAAGGAGAAGTTACTAGAAGGAGCCTATGAAGAGTTCTCTTTCAGCCACACATATTCTATGAAGCTCAACCACATCATCTTGAGGAGCTATTATTGGGAGGGCTTTGAAAAAGAACTATATTATAATTGTCAAAGATGCATGAACCTTGTGGAGTTGAAGCAGCAACAAGACTCTAAGATAGAGTTATTTCAGCCCACTCTTCCTACCTTGGAAGGAGGAGAGAGATCCATACACCACTCCACTTGTATAAGGAGAACTATTGGTGAAGAGAATACTTATGTAAATCATGTTTTATTTTCTGATTGTATGCATTCTCTGACTATGTATATGCAGGCCATGACTCCTAAGAATAGTACTATACCTTATAAACTTCATGGCCAACTTTGGGACAAAACTATTTTTTATTATGGCCACTCTCTTGGTGAACTAAGGGAGATTTTGCAGCATGATAGGTGGTTTCCTAAGGCACTAAATATATCTTCCACTTTCAGCCATGGAGATATGTTATGGGCAGCAAGTAAGTGGTGGGGAAACCACTTACCGCATCTTTTTTTTATGCAAGTAGGAGATGTCCTATGTTGGTTACTATTGGGTGAGTATGGGTACTACCCAAGGTTTCATATTTTCTTGTCTCATTCCTTGTATCTCAATGAAAGGATGCATAAGAAGAAGGCATGGTTGCTTTGGTTGACAAGAAGAGAGTTTGGACATCCCATGTTAAATTTCATGTCCATGTATTTGCTGGTGATTAGGATGTGTCTCATGTATGTGCATGTATTTCTATTTGGAATGTATTTCATGCTCATGTATGTACTTGGGTTTGGGAGGAAATGTAACTCTCTCATGAGATGGCATAAGAGAGCTTATTTATATCATGATTATGATGATACTCTAATATTTGTTGGTAACATGAGAGGATGGATGACACCTTGGTTAAGTGTGTCCTTTGGGAATGAAATCTCCCATATTCATTCATGCCTCAAGAGGAGAATAGAACATTATATGGCTGCTACGTTATATCATTTTTTTTCTTATGCAAGACGCCATATGTTGGGCTTATGTCATTGGGAGAACTCTCTCACTTAGGGGAATTTGGAGCAAGACATGTGTTTCTTGAATCATATTCAGCCAACACCTATTATCCTCTAATATTTCCAAGCTTTGAAGAAGCTTTTTGCAGCAAGAAGGTGGTGGGATGGCCACTTATTGTACTATGATTTGAGGCAGCAAGATGAAGGACAATGTTGGTCTCAAGGGAGGGACTATTGTCACCATCCAATATGTCATATGACACTTATTCCATGTTTCTTTTGGAGCACATATGGTGAAGATCCTCTATTCACTATATGCATGGAAGATTGGGAAAGGAGGCTCACTAGAATCCATGAAGGGAATCATGAAGTTCCAAGTCTCTTTTGGCTTCATGAGGACTATATTAATGCATCTCAGTATCATCAACTCCATATATATCATAAATTTTGGGAGAGACAACATGAATTGAGAATTATTATCTCTCATTTCCAGCCATGGAGCCCCTACACATTGCATATGGTGGGGACTGGAGATTATTTCTTTGAGCTATCAAGGATGGCTCACTTTTTTTGGTTGATAGCATGGAGATTGAAGTTTCTCATGGGGGTTGAAGTACCCAATATTTACCATCTCTCATGCCTTGAGAAGGCCAATGGACAACATATCATTATTTTCATGTATCTCCCACTACTTCATGATGACAGCTATTTGGTTCAGCCACCAAATGCAAACTTGTATTCTTGGGAGGAGACAATTCCATTGGAGATTCTGCAAAGTCCTTGTGATTTTCTTGAGGACAAGCAAAATTTTGGAGGGGAGGACTGTAATATTCCTAATTATTCCTAAGCTAATAGGAATATTCATTTTGTTTTTCTTTCTTTGTTTAAAGAATAAATATGTAAAGGAGGTTAATAAAACTCCTAATAAAAGAATAAATCAATGCCAAATGTGAACAAGGCTAAATCTTGGCCACTTGTAAAAACACACTTGAGTGTGAAAGAGAATGAATCTATTTCCCAATTCAACCAGGACCAAATCAACCACGTTGTCCAGATGCAATGAATCTTCTAGAAGGACAACACAGTCAAGTTGGAGGCTACACATGTGAATGGGGCTAAATAATTGAAGGTGGTTAGGGTTTTACAATCTCTTGATCTTATAAAAGGAAGAGGAGGGCAGCATATTGAGGTTTTTCATGATATGATGTTTTGATATATTTTCTATTTAGACATATAGCTTTCTTGGTTGTTTAGCCTAGATTGCAAATGTTGTTTGACATTGAGATTTCCTGCTTAGGAGTTCCACCTCTTTCCATTCCGTAGCTCTTGGAAGAGTTTGTACTGCATAGTCCACTATCTCTTTTGAGACAAAGCTTCTCCTTTCAACAAAAACACATTTCCTATTTAGGGTGCGATTGTCTTTGCAAGCTGCAAAAAGTGGAGACTAGATCTATTCAGATCTAGATCACACTAGTGCCTCTTCTCAGTGAGTGAGTCTTTTATCCTTCTGGAAGAGTGTATTAGCTGTCTTGAGCTTTAGATCTATATCTTTTCATCAATACAAACTCTACAGCAAGCCTACAACGCATTTTATGCCCGTAGACTGCGTTATTTGCAAGTGAGGACTTGCAGGGTGTTTTGGCAACTATTTGGAGTAGAGATCTCTTCTGTAAAGGAGCCTTCCTTACACTGTGGTGATCCATGGATTAGAAATCTAGTCCATGTATGTTTTAGATATGATATTTTCATAGATGTATTTGCTTCATAAATTCCAAATCATTCTGTAGATCTGCTGCAGTAGATCTCAGATCTACTCCATGTACATTTTCTGCTGAAAACCCCAAGGGGATCTGAAAGAGGAGCCTTTCTAGTGTACAGATATGATATGGATATAAATTTTTGTAAAAAAATATACTTTAGATCTTATATGTAATGTAATACTATAGTACACTCAATAAAATAACGTTGTCAAGCCTTTGCAGTCATTTCTATGTGTTGCGGCACCTCTTTCTTGATGGTTTCTTCATCAAATCTTCCATTTTCTTCATATTTTGAGAAATAAAACTCCTGATATAATTTTTTCATCATATTGTAGTAGAAATAATTTTTAAATGACGCTGTGCATGCTTCAGTAATTTCTGAATACTAAAAGTGATGGGATTTCAGTGTTTTTGAGCCATATCGGGAGTGGGAGATCTATTTAACTTAGCTAGAGTAATTTATTTTCACTCAAATGTAGTATGTGAGTCCCAATTGACCTAAGCTAAGGGATCCCAATATCACTTTCCATTATTTTTACGCAAATATCTGAAAATGATGTTTTTAGGGATGAAATAGTGGTTTTTCCCCACTTGTCAGATCATAGAATGAAAGATAGGTTTCTGATGTAGCTCCAATTGATGTATATGTTTTTTTCACACCTATTTTAACTGTATTAATCATTTGAAGACTGTAATACAGTTGATGTATTGTTGAATCCCTGTTTTGGGATTACATACTCCAAAAATGGTGAATCACCCCCCATGGTTGACATCATCATCTTGAATCCTATTGGTCCTTATAAAGTTTATTTTGGTTGTACATTTTTCTTAGTAGGCTCATTTTAGACCTAAAAATTTCCATAATGTGAATGGGAGTCACACATTATTAGCCCAAATTATCAATCATATTCATAATAAGGAGATTAATTATCTCAATCAGATTATCCATCGACATATGCCTCTCCATATGGATCTTTAGGCATGGTATAAGGCAGAGGAGTTGGATTTTCCAATAGAAATTTCTGAAGAATGGGAGGACTATATCATAGTTCTCTAGAACGTATGGATCTCTTTAAGTGATAAAGATGACCACATGTCCTAGGGAGGCACCCTCAAAAAAGGAAAGCCAATGGTTAAAGATATTTTTAAGTGTCTGCTGAAGAAGGAAGAGGAGAACCAATTTCCACTACAGTTTTAGGTTATTTGGAAATTGCACCTTCCAAACAAGATCAAAGATTTTAGTTCATAGGCCATCCATGATCGTATACTAACATGGCATAACCTCTGAAGGCATGGTTTTCACTGACCGGGCACTTTTGTTTTGTGTAGGAAGGGAGAGGAAGACACCCAACATATATTTCTACATTTTCCTTATGGTTTGGTACTATGGGAACAGATGTTGGACCACTACAATCTAGCTCCCATGGTCCATTTCTAGACTATGTACAGATGTATTAGATATTGGAGCAATGTGCAAGGCTATAGCGCACTTACATTGTATATCTTAAGGAATATTTGGCGGAGAAGAAATGCAATAATTTTTTATCATAAATGTTTGGATATCCATGAGGATATTAAAAAGACGGTGGCCTACTTCAATGAAATAGGGCCGATGGTGGGAAATAAAGGCTACAAGATATCTAAATTGAGAGAGATATGAAAAACATATCGTGTGGGTTTTGTTGATGGAGCATGTGCTAGGAGAAAATGTGAATATGGAGCAGCCATATACATAACGTCCGATAATTTATACCATTTCTGGTGGGAAGGTGGGAAGGGTACAAATAGTAGAGCAGAAATTATTGCATTGTGGAGTACTAATTGCAGTGAAATGGCTCGGAATAGAAAAAATAAAGATTTATGGCGGTGTCAAGGGCATCATAGAGTGGGTCAAGGGAACAGAGATTTCAGCTATTATGACACAAACTCCAGAAATAGAAGAAAAGATAGATCAACGCCTTAGAATTCAGTCACTTCGAGGGGGAAACCTCCTTTAAATTACATAAATGAACAATTTTTGGATGATACAAATGAAAAAACCTCCTTTCTATATATAGGAGTCCATGGGTTCACAATATAATCCTATCTAACCTAACAATAATAATTTAAGTGCACAATAATAACAATATCGGGGTCACAGGGGTACAACGATAACAATAAGGGGGCTACACTAACAACAATAAGGGACTACACTCATAATATAGGTACCTAACATGCCCCTCTCCTTCAAAAGTGTGTTGTACTCAATGCTTGAGTAGCTCTAGATGCTTGTGTATAAAATTCTCACCCTCCCACGTAGAATCTTCAGTGGGTAAGTTCTTCCACTTTATGAGATACTCTGAAATTGATCGATTTCATAGCTGTCGAGTTCTTGTTTCCGTGACTGCTTCAGGTTCCAATATGATTTTTCCTTCCTCATAAAGTTCTGGAAATAATGTTTGAACTGGAATTTTGTCACCTATAACCTTCTTTAAGAATGAAACATGGAAAACTAGATGCACTCGAGAAGAAGCAGGAAGCTCCAATTTGTATGCCATGGTACCAATATTTTGCAACACCTTGTAAGGACCATAGTACTTTGGTGATGATTTATTATCCTTCTTATCTTGATTGAGGGAAATTTGTTTGTATGGTTGTAGCTATAAAAATACCCAGTCTCCTACATCAAAACTTCTCTCATTGTGATGTTGATATGCGTATTGTTTCATTCGATTTTGTGCCAAAATTGGGTTATCCTTTAAGAGTTGGAGAACTTGTTGTTGATGCTCGATGTGATCTTGCACTTCTTGAATTTAGAATTTTCTCTTAAAGATGATGTGATGGACGGTGGATGATATCCATAAAGTGCCATAAATGGGGTCATTTTTTCTGCATTATGGAAGGAAGTGTTATATCACCAATCAGCCAGAGCTAACCACTTGACCCATTTTGTTTGTTTATCAGATACAAAAAAAAAAGATATCCTTCCAAAAAAAAATTCACTATCTCAGCTCACCCATTAGATTGAGGATGATAATATGAGCTAGCTGAGTACCCAAACAAGAAAATAATTCCGTCCAAAAATTCCCAGTAAAAATGGGATCTCTATCGCTTACAATAATCTTTGGGTTTCCATGTAACTTTTTGATTGTTTCCATAAATGCAGTAGAAATTGTAATTGCTATAAATGGATGATATAGTGCACAAAAGTATGCATACTTGGTAATTCTATCAACTACCACCATGATAACACTCTTTCCTTCAGACTTAAGTAAACCTATGACAAAATCCATTGAAATATCCTCCCAACGTTGACATGGAATGGATAAAGGTTGTAGAAGACCCAGGGTCTTAATTGTCTCAACTTTATTTTGATGGAAAACCAGACATTCTGCCACAAAATTTTGAATATAAGATTCAAGGTCATGCAAAAAAAAAGCTTTCTTCACCCTATGGTATGTTTTTAAAAATCTCGAGTGTCCTCATAAGGGAGAAGTGTGAAATTCCAAAAGAATATTTTGTTTTAGTTGGCAATTCTTACAAAGATACAAGAGATATTTGTACTGTTATCACTCTAGTAATTTCTTAAGTTGTGGGATTTTGAGTTTTTAGTCAAAGAACAGTAGAGGTACCGCAAACCTACTTCAAACTCTAGGATCTAGCCTTCCTAGGGTTCAGAGAGGGCTCTCTCTTGAAGATTTATCTTTGCTTTGATTTATAATATTAGGCTAGTTCTGAAAGTACAATTTGGTTTTGGTTTAAAGGGTTTGGTAGGAAAAAATCACTTGGAGGTAAGATAGAGAGAAATCTACCTGTCCATTGGGCTATGGAGTCTAAACCAAGCTAGCAGCACCAGAAATCAAGGCTAAAAGGTACAAATATATTCAGGGAAATATAGATAACCCTCAGAGATTTGGGAAAGTGGTTTTTTGTGAGGTGGTATGATAGGGATAAAGGGCACTTAAGGATCCTTTGATCTAGAAAATGGAAGTAGAAGGCATAGGTCAAATGGGAGTGAGAGAAATTAAGAATTCTGAACACTAGAAATCAGAAGAAAACATTAAAATGACAACTAGTTAAAGACAGGGAGCACTTGAGTAATCCTGTAGTAATACTCCTAGTTACACATTTAGATAGAATAAACATATAATGAATTGCATGAAACTCAGAAAATGAAACAATGACAAGAAGGGAGTACTTCACTCATCAGCTTATCATAGGGATCATGAATTATGATGCCAGTCAGCTTGTCCAGTCAGCTACTTTGAATTCAAACACACAATAGCCTCCAATGTTCAAAAAAAATGTCTATAATAAGTCCATCAATTTTATTCCACACTGAATACTTCTAATGTAGAAGTATTTATACAAAATGTAGTTACAAATATCCTAGGAGAATTTTAGGAATATATTTAGGAAAAATAAAATATCTTTACATAATAAGAGGGACAGTTGCTTAATAGATCAGTAAGTTGTCCTCTTATCCAAAATAAATAGCACTATTTAATCTAACAAGAAGCTTTTGATTGATTAGTTGTCCTACTTGTTGGCTACTAGAAAATATCAGGCTTTTGAAATGACTTCACTGACACTCTTTCATCTGATACTCTTTAATGCTGCTACAGTTTCACTATTTTACTGCTGTAAAAATATGTATTTTTGCAGTAAAATCAAAAAATTGTATTTTTATTTCACTGTTCTTTTTTTATTGCTTTCTTGATTGTTTTTCTTTTTAAGGTAATATTTCTTCACTGTTTTACCTCTCATTGTTACATTAAATCATTAAATTTTTGCCACTGTTCTTCATTGGGAATTTTGAAATTCTTTAGCTTCCTAAAATTCTCATTAGCCTCTGTGTATCTAGCGAAACTGGGCTTGAACATAAAGAGATGTTTAATATCATGTTGTAAAAAGAAAAAATCTTCAAAATGTTGAAGGAGGACTTTTCCTGTGGGAGTGCCTTGTGCTAATGGTTTGTTGACTCGCTCCTTGGAAAATTCCCTTATATTTTTATCATAATCCTTCTAGGACATCAGTTTTTCATTAAAAACATGGATGTTTGTCAGGCCCATCTGTCTTAAGTTTCTGTATTTTACCATAAACTTTGTTACGGAAATGTTCATTGATTCACATTTCTCTTCCAGATTATTCATCAAATTCCAGTGCAAAAATTATCATGCTCATATATCTAGGCAACTTATAAGGTAATAAATTGGATCCAAAAGTTCTTAACTCTTTATGCTTCTCATAGAGATACCAATCTCCCACTTTATTATATTCTGACAGTTACATGATTCTTTTCATTTCCTCACTGACTCTAGGCTACTCTGCTTTATACAAAATGTTCATTGCTGGATGTAGAAAACGGTCTGAAAATTCTATGTAGGTGAAATTACTACCCTCTTTCCTGAGAAATGAAGTCTATAAGATAATGGATAGAGGCTTTCCCTCCAAGTCCATCTTTTATAATTCCTTGAAACAATAAGAATAAGTGAAACAGATAGGATGAGTTCCTAAAAACCCCTTCAGTGGGTAATTTGGTCAGCTGATAATGTATATTGTTGGCTATGAAACCAGCAAAATCAAAGATGATTGAAGGAGGTTGGCCTGGAGACAAGGTGGATAGAAAGCCTAGAATGGACTCATCAGTGAATCCATATGTAAAGTATCCAAGTATAAAATATAGCATAGAGATAATATGTCTAGACCCTTCAGGGAATTTAGCAGTAGAATAAGGAGGATTTATCTTAGGAATGTCAAAATGGGAAGGAATTTTTTTTTGAAATATCATGAACCTTTTGGGAAAGTCTAGGCCTAAGTACAACTGAGTAAAAGCTTCTATAGATAGGCGAACTGACTTAGGATCAAACTATAATTGCAGCATCTGATTTATTGACTCTGTTGTGATGGTGAAAAGGATTTCTCTGTCAGCATTGACAATAGCCCTTTGATCTAGTACATAATGTTTTTGACATAATCTAATGAGATCTTGGCGAGGGTGGGTCAATGGAACTACATATTTGGGTAAATGAGTCTCCAAAATAGGTATTTCATCTTTGTCCAATTTTTCTCATAACACCAATTATGTATTTCCAAGAGGTTAAATTCTACAACCAGATCAACAATTTTGTAGTCAATATATGTCAATGTGAGGCTTTCTACAGCAGCTACAAGTGGCTAGAGGGGATTCACTGACACAGTGGGTTTATAAATAAGGACTGGAGTAGATTTAGCAGCTTTAGATCCTTCAGATTTAGGGGGTTTGGATCCCCTAGGCTTAGTTGGTTTAGATCCTCCAGGTTTAGCTGTGCTTTGATTTTTAATCATTCTGGGATACTTCTGCAAGAATAAATTTTTTGCAGAAGTTGTTTTTATTTTTCAGAGGATGAATTGGGTAATTGTTAAGCAAAATATAGTCTTTGTTGGTCTTTTTTTCTTAGTTAGGCTTCTTAGAGAATGTAAACTGGGATAAGACAAGAAACAAGGGTTTCCTGAATGGATTTTGATTGAAAAAGGAGATTTTAAGGTATACATAGGCTTCACACCCTTATCTGTCTTTAAAATTGATCTTCTAAGGTTTTTAAAAACTGAGGAAATTGGCTTCAAGGAATGGTTTTTCGAACACAAAACTTTCTAGGAAAAATTGGCCAGGGTTTGGCCTCTTTTGGGTGTTTTTGGGCAATTTCCTCCAATGAATTCTTCTAATTGAAAGCTTAGCTCTATTATAGAAGGTTTCTAATGAAATTTGTAGGCTTTAATTTGGTTGAAAAAATACCTTAAGTGCAGGTATTTGGAATTTGAAAGGGTTATCTGATGCTTTTGGTTGTTCCTGCGGTACGGTCTGGCTTACTGCTGCAGCGAAATGGCTTTACTAGTCTTGAAATAATGAATCAGTGGTCAAATTTGGTTTTTCCTTGGTATAAGTCAACAATTTGGGACAAAGGGTTCTTACACAGTTGAGAGGAGCATTTTCACAGTTGAAATGCACAAATAAACAACAAAAAAGGTGTATGAAAGGTTTTAACCTTTGATATTAATCACCATAAATGTATTAAATGTAGGTCTCATCAAATGGCGGGAGCGGTTTTGAGTTTAAAATGAGAAAACCAATTTTGGTTTTCGCATTCATTTCCAACAATATATAGTTTTTGTTAAAACAAACGTGGTCCTATGAGAAGATGCCACATCGCAAGAGGCAGAATGGGTAAAACAACCCATTTCACATCTTTTTTGGCTTTGGGCAGACGATCAATGTGTGGGTGCGACATTGATCTTGCATCGTCGGATCTAACAATCGGGAGTGAAGGGTCATGATCTGTTGGGAAGATGCGGCTAATTGAGATGATGGGACTGGGGAAATGCTATGCGCTGGGAAATTTAAAAAGAGTTTAAACCTTTGTTTTTCAATGGATAAAGGTTTAAAGTATGTGTATGCGGGGATTATATATCTATATATATATATATATATATATATATATATATATATATATATATATATATATATATATATATAAGGTTTTATATATATGGGTGGAGGCGCATGAGGCGGGGTTATATGATTAATCCTAGGTTAGCCTATGTAAATATTGGGGCTTTATATAGAAAGGATAGAATGAAAGGAAAAGACTTAAAAATGTGATGAATGGGGAGTATGTTTAGTTTTAAACATACGTATGGGCGCCTGATTGATTTTATTATATAGTTTTAAACCATGAATGGTCTAATAACCATAGGGGGTGGGGTATTTCATTAAGGTTAGTTTTAGACCAAAGGGCGCATTTTTTGGGTTTTTTAATTTAACATGTGGATAATATCTTTGGTCCAAAATATTTATAATAGTGGGTTTTGGGGGGTATTTAAAATAAAGGGATTTATATAGATAGGATAAGGTATCTTCAGCGAATTAATAAAATAAGTTAGAAGTTAATATGACAAGGGGAAATGGAATACACAAAAATACACTAAATGACTAAGTAAAGTTAATAAAATAAAGCAAAGCTTGTCATTTCATGATTTCACCATTTTACTTAGGATAGAGTGTTTTTTGAGGGTTTTTGTATGCTTTATGAATGAAGGAAGTCAATTAAATGGGATTTTCGGTTTCATTAAGTAAGAAAGAGTCCTGACTTAGGAAAATGAGTTAAAAAGTGTGAATGAAGGATAAATAATGGTAAAAGGGGATTTTATCATAAGAACTCAGCATTTTCCACTATCTAGTCATCGAGCCTTGGGTCCAGTCCCAACAAAGGTCAGAGAAATGCTCTGAGCCTTTTTGACTGGTAGTATAGAATACTGAATACTTACAGGGAAAGGGAAATTAGTGATTTTAGCCCAGTGATGAATATTACATGCTTTTTTCCACTTCTTTCTACCTACCCAACATTAATCTAACAATTTTTTCTTTTTTCTTTTTAACAGGTGCATTTAATCTTGCCACCTTGAATTATTTATTCTTTTAAAGCATAAAAACTATCTAATTATACCTTATTTCATATGAGGGCCCAGATTGAACTGTTGGGCTCCTCATTTATTCTCTACCTATCTACTGATTAGCCAGGATTAAACTGTCTGACCAATCTTTATTCACTATCTAAAAATTGAAAATTGAAAACATGACAAGTCAAGTTTAAACAATTTTAACTCATCATGGATTATGGCATTTATTGACACTCTGCCATAATCATTTGCAAAATGTAAAAAGTAGTGGCATTTAGACTTGCACACTCTCATGTTTTATTTTCATATTTTTTCTTTTGGGGTCTATATATTTTTAAGTTCTTTGATATTTCTTTTAGGACTTTTACCCTTTTTTTGATTTTTGATTTTTACTTTTATTTTTATTTATTTTTATTTTTTCAAAATATGGGAAAGCAACTTGCAGAAAGCGAGGTATGTACATATTTTACAAGACTATTAAAAGTCAATTCAAAATTATGATTCCTATATTTATAGGACCTTAACAATGACTTCACATGGGGATGGCATTTCCTAGTGAAATGTCAAGAACTCTAAGACTATTAGCCTTTAATTTTTAACATGAAGATCCAGTAATTTTCTTTAGTTTTCTGCAAAAACTCATATTTATGACATTTTACTCTTCAAAGTGTAGGGCCTTCTCTTCGGGCTTCAACTTTGGAAAGAAAATATCCAGTCCAATCTAAAAAACTTCAATGGATATTTACTATGATGTAAAAGTAACTAGGACTAACTATTGGTTAACTCAGAGGAATAGTAATGTTTGAGCATTTTACCATTAACTAGTCCTTCTTGAATATATGTTCCATCCAAATCTTTGATAAAGAAAGCATTGTTACCCCTATATCCATAAATTACATAAGCTAATTTCCATAGAAAGTCAAACTTTCCATGATTACCTTTGTCCTCTCTCCTAGAATCCCATTTTAACACTTGATCTCCAATGTAAAATTCATCTTCTTTACTTCTCTTATCAAAAATTTTCTTGATTTTATCCTGACTGACTTGAGATTTTTCATAGACTTCTTCCCTTGTTTGTTGTAGATGAATAGTTTGATTTATCCTCCTTTGAATATTATTGATTTCTACTTGTGATTCCTGAATGATCTTCATTACTAGAACACCTAAGGATGATCGAAAAACTGCATCCATTCCATAAAAAAATTGATGATGGTCCTTTTGTTGTCTTCAAGTAATTTTTTGATGATATTTACAAGGATTTTATTTGAGGATTCTTCTAGGCCATTACCCTAAGGGTAATATGCAGTAGAGTGGCCTAGGGTAATATGGTACTTGTGACAGAAGGAAATAATTTTATTAGATTTAAATGTTGTTGCATTATCAGTAATAATTTTCTGAGGGCATCCAAATCTTGATAAAATATTGTTTTATATGAAAGAGATAATGATTGTGTCAGTGGCTTGTCTGGTAGGAATGGCTTCAATCCACTTAGTGAAGTAATGTGTGGCACTCAAATTCCACTTATGTTGACTAAATGATGGGGGGTGAATTTCTCCAATGAAGTCTAAACCCCATTGTTGAAATGACATTTCAGTTGAAATAGGCTTTAAGGGTAAAGGTAACAATTTCTTTTTTCCTTAAAAAATTTGAGATTTATGACATGAAGTAACAAATTTCTTAACATCAGCAAATAAGGTAGGCCAGTAAAAACCAGCTCTAAGGATCTTATATGTAGTAATTTTCCAGTATAAATTCCCTCCACAGTCACCTGCATGAAATTCTTCAAGTATTTTTTCAGCTTCTGATTTCGGTAAAAAAATTAATAATATCCCACTTTGTTCTTTCCAAAAAATCACATTATCTAGAATAAAAAATCTCATTGCTTTATGTTTATGAAATCTGGCTTTTGTCCTTGATAAGACAGGAGGAGCTTGTAAGTTGGTAAGTAAAAAGATAATATCTAAGTACCAAGGTGAATCTAGAAAGGCTTCACTGATCATTAGAGTTTCCATCTCTTTCTGGTCATCAATCTGAGCAATAAAATTTATGTCTAATGAATTGCAGTTAAATTCAGCCATTAATCTGGCTAATCCTTGTCCTTTAATGAGTTTTTTTGGTTTGATTTCTATGTCATATTCTAGGATAGTGGCAATCCACTTACCTCTTCTTCCATCAGGGCCATCCTGAGTAAGAATGTCTTTAACTACAGAATTAGGGACATAGGCAATTATGTGGGAATAGAGAATGTAAAATATGAAATCCTTTATGGCCTTAACCAAGGCTAAAGCTTGTTTCTCCATTATGTTACATTTTAGAGGTGCATCTCTAAGGGTCTTACTGAAAAAAACTATAGGCTGTTGAAAACCTTGATCATTCTTCTGCAGTAAAACTGCAGCAATGGTATGCTCTGATGCAGAAGAAAAAATTATAAAGTATTTTTTGAAATCTTGACTAATTAAGACTGGTGTTTTAGTTAAAGCCTATTTTATGGATTCAAATGATTTTTTGGCTTCAACAATCCATTTTATAATTGAGTATTTTTTTAGCATGTTGTTCAGTTCTCTAATGATTTTAGCTAGGTTTGAAATAAATCTTCTCCAAAAGTTAATTTTACCTAATAAATCTTGTAATTCTTTGATATTTATAGGTGGATGAATGTTCAAAATTTCTTCTATCCTAGCAGGATGTATCCTAATACCTTCCTTGGAAATTATGTGTCGTAGTAACTTACCTTCTTCTAATCCGAAAATACTTTTCTTGGGGTTTAAAGATATACCAAATTTTCTACATTTAATAAAGGCTTGTCTCAAATGATTCAAGTGCTCATTATTTGACTTATAAAATACAGTAATATCATCTAAATAAATAACCAAGAAGTCATGTATTTCTTTTGAAAAGGCTATGTCCATAGCCCGTTGGAAGGTTGCTCCTGCATTCATCAAACCAAAAGGAATTTTCACATACATGAAAGTGCCCCAGGGAGTGGTAAAATTGATTTTAGCCTGATCTTCCTTTTGGACAAGAATCTGGTTGTATCCTAAAAAAATGTCTAACAAAGAAATCCTTGAGGAACCAACTACCCTTTGTAATATGTGATCCATCTTGGGTAAAGGGTAATTGTCCTTTAAAGATACTTTATTGAGATTCCTAAAATCATCACATAATCTAATTTCACATGTTTTCTTTCTGGTTAGTACTAAGTTTAAAACCCAATCAGAATATCTGATTGGTGCAATGATCTGAGCATCATACTGTTGGCATGTGTTGTCCTTGATGGCAACCTACTTGATGAAATAAGATTGTTGGCAATATGATGCAATGTGTTGTCTTTGATGGCAACATACTAGATGAAGTTGTCCTTGATGAAAAATGGATTGATGAGTTGTCTTTGGATGGAAACCTACTTGATGAAGTGTTAAATATGTAAGGATGATGTATCTACAGATCATCTCAGAAGTAACAGAAGAAAGGAATTCCAGTAAGTTCCAGAGAAATGATAAATAAGAAATGTCACAAAGCATACGCGGATTTGTTAAGGTGAAGTAGCGTATGCACGTGGAAAAGTACGTGCCAAGTCGCGTATGCAAATTTGTGCTCTCAATTTAGGAAACCAAGGGACATTACCATGGTATTGACCCAAAGTATTGAGCGCTTGATTATATATTTGACCCCGTCCAGGAATACCATCATCGATTGAGTGGTTTTGACTCATGGTATTGACAACGGCTAAATCTATATAAGGAGAAGAATATCATAGTGCAAGTGTGCATGTGTCTGGGTATGGAATGAATACTTCACTTTGGAGTATATCTGTATGGATTGGGTAACAGTTTACTGATTGATCTGAATTAATAATGCACCTATGAAGAAAATAATGAAGAGGGATCTCTAGATCTGAAATGTATATGTATTTTCTAGATCTGTTTATGGAATTTTTAGATCTAAGATAAGGCGAAATACTTTCTGAAGTAAAGGATGAAATATGAGTTGTTTATTTGATCTGAAGAGCTGCAAAGTCCTGAAAAGTTACAGATCTATACGCAGGTTCGCTTCATTAAAAGCGTGTTTATACGCAGGTCTGTTCAAGGAAAAGCGCGTATGGGCAGTTAGGGTTTTCTGGAGAATGCACAAAAGTATACGCGGGTTGGTGTGCATAAAAGCGCATACATACGTAGGTTCAGTAAAGTAAAAGCGCGTATGGAATCTAGGTTTTGCTGAAGTAAGTGGAATGAAATGTCTGATCTGTTTTATTGTTTTACTGTTAACTGTCAATGATGTATTCATACAGAACTGGGTTATTTGAATGATGAATATGCTACTGATTATGTTAATTAAAGATCAAGTCGTTGGTTGATTGGTTGTTGATTCAATGAATGAATTGATGGGGTTATAAGTTTCAGTTTGATGAATGTTGAGCTTAAATGTGTGGAGTGGATCCAATCTGAAAATATGATGAAAAGTGGCCTACAAGTTGTGTTGTATGGAAGTTGTTGGATCCAGTATGAAAATTGATGAAACGTGGTCCATGGTGGTGCTGAGGGACGAAGCCTTTAGTGAGGGGGTTGTAGCTCCCTTCCAATGGTAGCTGGTAAACGAGAGCAGGGGGTAGTAACTCCCTTCCAGGAGAGGCTGGTAAACGAGAGCAGGGGGTAGTAGCTCCCTTCCAGGAGAGGCTGATAAACGAGAGCAGGGGGTTGTAGCTCCCTTCCAGGAGAGGCTGGTAAATGAGAGAAGGTTGTAGCCTTCTGCAGGTGGGTGCCTGCGTGCTGGTATGAGTATGTGCTAGTACATGGTTGTACGATGTTTTCTTTATAATAAAATATTGAAGACTGAGACGACGGCAGCGGTGGTTTTCTCCTGAATTTAGTTTCCACCTTAAATCCTGGTGTTCATGTGTGTTTCTTATGTGTGATGATTTATTCTATTCTTAATGCACATTTTTACTGCTTACTAAACATCTAATGAATGAATGATGCAATGATCTAAGAAAAGAATTATCAGCATAATGAGATCTCTGTTAATACGTGAGTTTTATTAAGGATATCTGTGTGTATACGCGAGTTGGCTTCAGTAAAGTAGTATATGGGTTTTAGAAAAAGAAAAAGTAAAAATATTTCAGTCTGCACTAAATACTGATTCACCCCCCCCCCCTCTCAGTATTTTTCCCAACAATTGGTATCAGAGGAGGTTCTTCTGCAGAAGCTTGATCGCTTGAAGGAGATCCATCACAATGGGAAGTCAGGAAGGAGTATTTTCTCTAAGGCCACCTTTATTCAATGGAATTAATCTGTTATTCTAGAAGATACGAACAAAATCATATTTGCAAAGTCTTGGTGAAGAAGTATGGGAAATCGTGGAAGAAGGTTATCGTTATCCAACAATTATTCCTATTGATGCAGCAGAAAGGAAGAAATATGAAATCAATTCCAAAGCAGTCAATGTTTTATTAGGAAGCCTATCTAAATCAGAATTTGTTAAAGTGATGCAGCTAAATTCAGCAAAAGAAATATGGGACAAAATAATTCTAAGCTATGAAGGAGATACAAAGGTAAAAAGTGCTAAACTCCAAACTCTCAGAATTGAATATGAAAAATTAAGGATGCATAGTGATGAGAGTATTGCTAGTTTCTTTTTATGTCTAGATGATATTGTAAATCGTATAAGAATTTTGGGTGAAACCATAACCGATTCTACTCTGGTTGAAAAAGTCTTAAGATCTTTCACTTCAAAATTTGAGTCAAAAGTATCTGCTATTGAAGAAAAGCAAGATCTGCAAACTCTTACTATTGTTCAACTACATGGTATTCTAACTACTTTTGAAATGAGAAAAGAAGGTCCCTCTCAAATCAGAGAAGTTTCCTTTAAGGCATGTGCAAAAGGAAAATAAAAGGAAGTTGTCAAGGAATCAAGTTACATATCAGAAGAAGAAGAAGCAAATTTTGTGAGAAGACTCCAACTAGGTACTGGAAGATTCAGAGGTAAGCTTCCCTTTAAGTGTTTTAATTGTGGAAGAATTGGTCATTATGCTGCTAAATGTCCTTATGAAGAAAATCATGATAAAGGGAAACAATTTGAAAAGGGAAAGAGCTATTATAGAAATGAAGATAATGATGAATTGTCAAATGAGGAAGAAGAAGATTCTAACCAAGATCTGCTAGTGCTCATGGCAAGGAAGCAAAATAAGAAGGCTACTCAAAGAAAGGAGATATCTCAGAAAACATGTGGAGCAGAAAATGAAGAAGATGAAAAAGGTACTAATCTTTGCGATTCACTTCCTTATGCAAGCAATGGTGAAGATAGTGAAAATGATAGCGAAAGTAACAGTATGGGTCTAGAAGCAAATCTCAAGATTAATGATGAAGATCAATTTAAAAAGAAGGAATCTATCTACCAAGATATGATCTCTAGAATGAATGGTCAGATAGAAATGTATCAAAGACGGATAGAAATGTATCAAACACTGCAAAATAAAGTAACCAATCGAAGTGAAAGACTTGAAGCAGAAATCATGTCCCTCAAAGAAGATCTGGAAAAAGAAAATAAGAAGAATGAAGAACTTTTACAAACTTTTGAAGAACAAGAAAACGGGTTGAAGGAAGAGATTTTAAAATTGAATGATCAAGTAGAAGAAGGAAGAAGGAAAGAAGAAAGCATGAAGAATCAATGCCAAATATTGGAGGTTGAGGTAAATATTTTGAAGGGTAAATTAGAAGAAAAATATAAACTCTTGAGGTTTCAAGATAGTACTAAGATTCTGGACAATATTCTTAGTAGTTAAAGGTATCCCTCTGTTAAATTTGGTCTTGGTTTTCATGAAACTGTTAAAGGAGAATCTAGTTCACAAGGAAGTGCTAAAGATTCAAAGGATATCAATGCAAAACCTGAAGTGTTGGAAGAAACAAAAGGTCAACCGACAATCATGAACTCTCAAAAGAAATCATTCCCTCCTAACTATACAAGCAACAATAATGTTGAATGCTTTAAATGTCATATTTATGGGCATGTTGCAGCCAATTGCAGAAGCGGATCATTTCAGTCACAAACAAATAGATTCTATTCATAAAGGTACTCAGGTTTCTTCAAGGGATATTGTTTTTCATGCAGCAAGTTTGGTCATAAAGCAGCTAATTGCAATAGAAGAAAGAATATAAAAACACATTATGATCCTTATGCTTAGTTTTCTGGTCACGTAAGATGTTATGCTTGTAACAAGTATGGACATGTAGAAAAATAATGCAGGATGAATAGATCTAATAAATTGGACAATTTCCAGCACACAATAAGAAACTTTAAGCTAAGTTGGAAAAAGGAGGATCGGTCAAAAACGTAGGGGATAATAGTCCTACTGCAGTCATCTGCTTCTAAAGCCTACTTCTCATAATGGCTGCAGGATGATGTGAGATACATTATAGGGATTAGTAATGTATCATCATAGGGGGAGCAATGTATGATGATTCCCATGGTTGGTTTGGTAATTTTGGTTATGTTTATTTCTGACAGTGCATCTGATGTGAAGAAGACAGGTACAGGTGGTACAAATTCAGGGGGAGATGAAGTTGTGGAAATTTTCAAGTGTTTCACTTTCCATATGTGAGTTTAGTGAACTAAAGTTGCGTATACATGCGAGTTCTGCTGGAGACAGTCGCGTATGATTTTCTGATAAGAAAAACAGTAAGATAGCTAAAGATCAGGAACACAGGTTCAGGGGGAGCTTCAGTCTAACAACTTATGATTGCATTGTTGGCATTGTATTTGATTATTCCTTAGTTCTTGCTCAAATGATGATGACATGATACATGGTTTCTTATGATGAGATTATCGATAAATCCTAATTGCTTTTTGCTAAAGAATATCTTTTGTTTTCACCATGGATAAGATGGAAGTCTTATGATTCAGAGATAAGGATATATCATGCAGAGTTTGTTGCTAATGACTTGTGACACGATTGAGATCTTATATACATAATTCCTACACAAATTTGATTGTCAAATAAAGATAAATTATGAAGATATTGGTGATAACAGATCACATGGATAATTGCTTGACACATTTTTCCTTTTGAAGAAGTTGTTCTGGTGTGATAATTCCTATTGGGAAGAATTTTTTGATGCTGCAAAAAGTCTAAAGGCCTGGTTACTGATGCACTTATGCTACAAATGTGGGATGACACTTGAAAACATAGCTACATTGTCCTATCTTTCTTCTGTCATATATCCCAGGGAAGCATTCGAATATCTCAGATGAAATCTGGGAGTTGTCTCTGCCATGTACAAGATAAAATCTACTTAAAATCAGAAGATTAAAATTGATACGCGGGTTTCCTGAAAGACAGTCGCGTATATACGCGAGTTTACACACAGAAAACCGCGTATGGGTGGTTGCTGACAGAATGTTTCTGGGATGCACACGCTAAGGGGGAGTTTTGGTCATATGAAAAGGATGCATTGTTGGCTTTCTAATTATTTGCTGTGGTTTGATTTCATGCTTGAGATTCTTTGATCTTGATTGTATAATTCATTTCTGCAATGTAATGAAAAGGTCATGCTGAGACCTATGATGTAAAATTGTAATTTTCAGTCATGTAAGGACTTGTTCAAATTTGTAAACCCACTTGGTTGGGTAGATGAGTCAAAATGTGTAAACCCACTTGGTTGGGTACTTGAGTCAAATATGTAAATCCACTTGGTTGGATCCTTGATGTAAGTATAAGTCCTTGGTGATAGGAAAGGTCATAGAGTCATGTACTTCATTGAAAAATATGTTTGAAGATTCAGCATGAAATCAGGGGGAGCATGGTAACTTCAGTGAACATCAGATCTATAGAGCTCTTCTTTCTACATATGGAGAAAAACCTTGTTTTGGCTTTGATCCGCCCTTTGCCCTTGATGTCAAAGGGGGAGAGTAACATGGTGTTTGAATAGGGGGAGAGTATCATGGTGTTTGAATAATGGTTATAATCAATGTATCTATCTATTGTGGTGCTCAAACACCATCATGGTTGCCATTAAGTCCAAAGGGGGAGATTGTTGGCATGTGTTGTCCTTGATGGCAACCTACTTGATGAAGTTGTCCTTGATGGAAACTGATTTGATGTGTTGACCTTGATGGCAACCTACTTGATGAAGCAAGATTGTTGGTAATATGATGCAATGTGTTTTCCTCGATATGGAAACCTACTAGATGAAGTTGTTCTTGATGGAAACTGACTTGATGAGTTGTCTTTGGATAGCAACCTACTTGATGAAGTTGTTCTTGATTGAAACCTACTTGATGAGTTTCCTATGATAAGCAACCTATGTGTTAAATATGTAAGGATGATGTATCTATGTGTTAAAAGGAAGGGTGATGTATCTACAGATCATCTCAGAAGTAATAGAAGAAAGGAATTCCAGTAAGTGCCAGAGAAATGATAAATAAGGAATGTCAAAAAGCATACGCGGGTTTGTTAAGGTGAAGTAGCGTATGCACGCGGAAAAGTACGTGCCAAGTCGCGTATGCCAATTTCCGCTGTAAATTTTTAAAACTAGGGGACATTACCATGGTATTGGCCCACAATATTGAGCGTTGGGTTATCTAGTTGATCCCGTCTAGGAATACCATCGGAAGTGGTGTGGTTTTGACTCATGGTATTGACAAAGGATAAATCTATATAAGGAGAAGAAGATCATAGTGCAAGTGAGTGCATGTGTCTGGGTATGGAATGAATACTTCACTCTGGAGTATATCTGTATGGATTGGGTAACAATTTATTGATTGATCTGAATTAATAATGCACCTATGAAGAAAATTATGAAGAGGGATCTCTAGATCTGAAATGTATATGTATTTTCTAGATCTCTTTATGGAATGTTTAGATCTGAGATGAGGCGAAATACTTTCTGAAGTAAAGGATGAAATCTTAGTTGTTTATCTGATCTAAAGAGTTGCACAGTCCTGAAAAAGTTACAGATGTATACGCAGGATCGCTTCAGTAAAAGCGCGTGTATACGCAGGTATGCTTAAGGAAAAGTGTGTATGGGCAGATAGGGTTTTCTGAAGAATGCACAGAAGTATACGCAGGTCGGTGTACATGAAAGTGTGTACATATGCAGGTTCAGTGAAGTAAAAGTGCGTAGGGAATCTAGGGTTTGCTGAAGTAAGTGGAATGAAATGTCTGATCTGTTTTGCTGTTTTATTGTTATCTGTCAATAATGTATTCATACAGAACTAGGTTGTTTGAATAATGAATATGCTGCTGATTATGTTAATTGAAGATCAAGTTTTTGGTTGATTGGTTGATGATTCAATGAATGAATTAATGGGGTTATAAGTTTTAGTTTGATGAATGTTGAGCTTAAATGTGTGGAGTGGGTCCAGTCTGAAAATATGATGAAAAGTGGCCTACAAGATGTGTTGTATGGAAGCTGTCGGATCCAGTGTGAAAATTGATGAAACGTGGTCTATGGTGGTGCTGAGGGTTGTAGCCTTCAGTCAGGGGGTTGTAGCTCCCTTCCGGTGGTGGGATGGCGAGGCTGAGTGGGTAGTAGCTCCCCTTCCGGAGAGGTGCAAGAAACGAGACGGTGGTAGCTCCCCTTCAGGAGAGAGCTGTGCCGTCCTCTAAGTTTTAGCTCCACATGGAGAAAGTGATAAATGAGAGAAGGTTATAGCCTTCTCCATTTAGGTGCTGCGTCTTCAGTGATGTATAATTTGTGGTTGCACAGCCTGCTTTATAATAATCTTGTTTGAAGCGATGACAACGTTGGTTTCTCTCGAAATTGAATTCACACCAAATCTGGTGTTCATGTGTGTTGCTTATGTGTGATGATTTATTTTTTTCTTTACATATTCTGCTTATTAAATTACTAATGGACAATAGACTAGTGCAATGATCTTAAACCAAATGAGCATTACTCTCGGCCTGTGAATCTTTGTTGTCTCATGAAGTTTCTACAGGATATCATGTATACATGAGTTGGCTTCAGTAAAGTAGCGTATGTGTTTTAGAAAAAGAAAAAGTAAAAAATTTTCAGTGTGCACTAAATACTGATTCAACCCCCCCTCTCAGTATTTTTCCCAACATCCAAGACAAACTTCTACAATGAAATGGAGAAAGCGAGAAACTCACTTAACTTCTAGTGATTTCACCTTCAAGGATAAGAAACATTCAAGATTCAAAAATAAATGAATTCATAGAAGAGGGAACTCCTAAACATCTTTCATTACAGCCATAAAAACCTTCAAAATAATTACTTAAGTAAGTACAAAGGGTATGATCGGAACAAAGCCTCTTTGGCAAACTTGAAACAATGGTACTTTGAAGGGAGACTTCAGATACAGTTTTCAAGTGGGAGCAAGTAAGTAGGGAAAACCATAAATAATTATTGAGACCAACTGTATTGAAATATTTAAGAAATAAACAAGCATAGGGGTTCTAGAGAGAAATTAAGAATTCTCTAAAATATCCTAGAAGAAGAAAACATTTAGACAGTGAAGAGTAAACAGGACTAAGGTGCTTTCAGAAGACATTTCTTAGCCTAAAATTTTCACTCTACTGCAACAGAGAATTATGAAACATAATGAAACAGGAAATAACAATAAAATATTTAGATTACTTCACCAACATCCAAGCTCAGGGATCAAATGATCTATCCTTCTCCATCAAGAAATAGGTCAATACATCCACAAGTTCCAAAACACCAATTACTTCTTAACTTCAATAAGACTATGTATTACTTCAAAGAGTCATCAAAGGCCAACAATACAACGAGTTTCAATGCAATATTTATGCTGCAAATGAGGAGGTGGAAATGATCTAGGGTTTAAGTGTCATTAATGACAGAGTAAATGCATTCCTAACCTTGAAAAACCATGCAAGGCATAAGGTAGGAATATGTGCAACTACTTCTCTATTTTTAATAACTCTGTTTTAACTTCTAAGGAAAAGATAGGTGAAAAGTTTTACTTTGAGGCCTACCTTCTTCTTTTCAATAACTTCCGTGACAGTTTAAAAATATCTTCTGACTGTGTAATAATTGTCAATTTCCTTTATAGACGGGAGGAAGGCCATAGGTGTTATTTAGATCTTTTGGATGAATAACTGCTACCCTTTGATTCATTCGAGGTTGATTTTGGTCTTAGTTTCCTTGATTTGACCATTAATTAATCTGCCTTACTGACCTTCTGCTTTATTTGGCTATTTTAAGTTAATTTTCTGTCTTTAAAATTTATCCTTCATCCTTAATTGTGATTAAGCTCTTGGTCTTCTGGTCTTCATCCTTTCATTTATCTTCTTTGTCTTCTTGTACAATGGTTTCTTTGGTGCACATGAGGGTTTCTTGAGTGCATCGATGGTCATGAAGAATCGATCTTAAACTTGCAGATCAAACCTTTAATCCCATTCTTTTGTCCATTCGGCCTCATAGATCGTCATCCATAAGCCTCAATCACTTACTTTGACTGTGGGATGGCCCTTTAGTTTGGCCGCCATTAAACCTAAAAAAATAAACAAAAACATTTAATAAAATCCTGCATTTTTTGGCTAAACTACATTTCAGAGGCTTGATGAGGACGCTGGGGCGATTTTCAAAGGGAGGAAAATGCGCGGAGGAGGGGTTCCGATAGTCAAAATAGGAAGAAAAAATGTAATTTTGAATATGGGCACGAAAATGAAAGAGGGAGGTTTTGTGTGAAGCAGGGTAGGTTTCACACGGACAAAAGGCGGTTAGTGGTTTAGGTCCATATGGACGTGATTCCATTCAATGGATGCCACGTGTCCCAGGAAAAAATTCCTTTATCACGCGGGTTTGGGTTGTTAAACCTTGGCAGTCAAATGTGCGCGATTTGCAATCTCCACTGTCAGATCTCAAGGAATGAGATATATGGTGCGGGTGAAGCCCGATGGTGGGGTGCAACTTCGGTAGTGGAGTACAGGTGGAGGAGAGGGATTGGGAAATGATTTCGTCGGTGGAAGGTGGGGCAGGCAGCGACGTGTGCAATTCTATTGGGTAGCAGAATGGCTGAGTTTGAATGATAGCCATCGGATCATGAAGATCCACAGTGGAGATTGCCTCACGGGGTAGTCGGATGGGAAGATGGTTGAGGTGGAGAAAGGTCATGGGAGTGCCGCAACTGTCGGATCTGAAGGATTGATGGTTGAGATTTTCTTTGGAGTGGAAAGAAATGGTGGGGAAATGGAGAAAGGGACTGAAGCTTTTAAGCACGGGGGCATAGGCATGGTCTTGTGGGAGTAAAGGATGGGACCGAGATTAAGACAAAAGGGGCTGAGGGTTTAGCATGTGGTCGAGCCCTCGGGTCACATGAGAAAAGGGGTGGAGGGCTTAAGCCTGTAGGGGCTTAAGGCCTAATTTCTTCAATGGTCGGATTTAGGCCTAAAACATGGGTTTTTAAGCCTTTTTAGGTTTCGATAAAATTAGAAAGGGTGGTTTAAACCAAACAAAGGGTTTTTCTCATGGTTTAAAGTTTTCTTAGTAGGAATGGAGGGTAAATGAAAAGGAATAAGCCATTTTTTGAAGGGGTGAAAAAGACTGTTGGGATAGGTTAAAATGAGTGAAAATGGGCAGAGGAGATGGAGGTGAAGATGGGGAATATAGCCTGAAAATAAGTCTTTTTGAAACAATGGTGTGACTTTTTAGGAGGTCTAGATAAAGATTTTAGTGAACTAACAGACTTAGGATAATGAAGGCAATGATATTTCTAGAACTCACAATGTTTCTTCAAATATTGTTTCTAAAAATATGGGATTGTCAACTTAGTCATCTTTGGATATCAGCAAAATTATTGATGACTAACACATCATAAAACATTGCCTCTGCCAGGGAGCATACATATTGACTGAACCAGATAGGACATGCCTCAGCAACCCCGTGAACGACCTTTTCCTCAAGAAATTATACCCATAAGGGCCAAGAAGGCCCTACCCTAGAGTCAACGTACACAAACACAGCCACTTTAAATTTTTGACCAAAAGACTTGTTATAAAACGTGCTCGAGTGTCACAATGGATTACCAACCCAACCCTTACTTCAGATTTGCTGATGGAGCATCACGATGGACTCAAAGTTTAGCATCATCTGCATGGGTTATCTATCACCCTAACCAATCACCACTCTACACCAATGGTGTGCACATTGATTCAACAACAAACAATTAGGAAAAATATGATGTCGTTATAGGACTTATGAGTGACACCCTCCATTAGGGCATATGCCATATGCGTATCTACCTCGATTCCCAGTTAGTAGTATCACAGTTAAACCAAAAATTTGAGATACGAGATTCACATCCATTTAGAAAATATTTTCATGCAAAAAGATTAAGTAGACAATTTGACTACATTACATTCACACATGTAACAAGGAGTCAAAACCAAACAATTGAGCGCATTCCTAAAAATATTTTAAATCGGAATGCATCTCGAATAAAAAATCATACATAAAAAATAAAAGCATAGAATACATAGATATCCATCAGCATAACATAATCCATAAGTAGAAACAGGGGGCACACCATGTAGAGCCACAAAATGTATCTCTCATATATATATCAAAATATATGTGTCTGAGTACAAAAAATAGTGTCTATGGCCCAGTAGTCATCCCAAAAAGATACACATATAAGTCGTTAAAAATAAGGGAAGCATCCTCATAACGGGTGCTTTCCCCAAGTAAAAAATGACTCGAGGGCGGTGCTCCCCCAGGAAGGGTACTTGGACCCACTGTGGCTCCTGGTATCACTACTAGAGTCGCCGTCAATACCGAGACTACCACCCAATGTAAAAGTTGCTAATAGCCCCTCTCCCGGGCCATTAAGTTCTCCAACCATACATCCTCAAGGTCATATAAAAAGCCTCGAGTAGAAATCCCCTAGGTCAAGCAATCCACTCGATCCCATCCATCCTCTAGAACTGGCACCCACTCGGTCAACTCAGCAACATGAGCCTCAGCTACATCAGCACGAGCTTGCTCAACAACAGTCTTGGTAGCAGCCGACCTGCTGCCCTCCCCCGAAGGGCTAGCCTCACCACTGAGTGCCCCACCCTGAGGCTGTACAGGAACTCCTTTCAGCCCCCCACGATCTCTCTGAGGCGTCCGAATAGGATCATGCCCAACCAACCGAGCCAGAGGGTGACCAACCTCGCCAACATCTGCAAGAGTAACCAAAACTATGTCAGTGTCATCATAATACACATATAACCATAAATACTCAAATAAATGCAGAAAACACAAAATACATACCTGTTGGCCCCTAAGCATAGCCAACAAGGAGACCCATGTCTGGACCCCCCCGAAAGTCCATCCCTGCATAAGGGAATGGCAGGAACATCTGTGGGTTGGCCTAAAACCAAGCCTGCATGGTGGCATTCTAGTAATGCCCCACCCTACCACCACATCCTTGAGGCATCATAGGAGCCAACCTCCTCATGCGAGGCTCCTGTGGCCCCCCAACAAGCACTGCCACCACCGGTCTCAGCAGCGCCACTCGCTCATACATAATGTTGCATAAAATGCTGGCATAGGAAAACAACTTCGATCCATCCCGGATCTTGTAAAGTTTTGTTAGCATCTCGTCATAGCAGAAGCGGGAAAAGTCAAAAAAATGCCTGGCCCTCAACCAACGCAGGACACAGATCTATATATTCGATGCCCAATGAGGTGCGGAAGACCCCACCAGTCACATAATGGTTGCTAGAGCACACTGCTCAGTCAATTTCATCACTGTATCAATGGCTATACACCCCTTCGTAAGGGGCACCCAGCCGCAATGACGCTTCTAGAATTTCTCCATATCCACCCTCCTAGAGGGAAGTGGATACCGAAGTGCCTCACCCTAAGGCAATAAACTGGTCACAAATTAGATATCCATCTCAAGACAGATAGTAAGTTCACACCCACATAGCACAAACACCTTGTGTTTCCTATTCCAACACTGAATTAGGTAGTGCAGAAGTCGATCTTGTGACCGAAGAAGGTCATTCTCCACAAATTTCAGGAGACCCCATTGTGCCAATTTTTGGCGCGTCTGACCATCAGTAGCTAAAGAAGTATGGAGCTCGAGCCAATCCCGTACCCTCCACAACATCCTGTCACCAAAATAGGAGCACATCAGTAGCATAAAAAACATAGAAAAATAGGCAAATTTCCAAAAATTTGGACAAAAAATTTCCTTGGCTCTTTGTACGCCTGTCCCTCAGACAAGCGTGAGGAAGGTGTGGGTGTACTTCTCACAGGCATGAAAAAGGTGCACCCAATGCTAGCAAAAGTGCACAAAAGCCGCACTAGTACCCTGATCGCCCACGCACTCAAGGATAAATCTAGCTCATAATTCGTACAAACCAGTATTGTACGGACCCTGGCACACCTAGAATAAAAAAATTAAAATGCAGGACGTCATGGAGTTTACATGGCCATAAAATTTCTAATCCTGTGTGCTTAGGCTGACTGCAATGGCAAGAACTGATCCACATAAGCCTCAGACTACTCAATACTCAATAAACACAAATGAATTGAATTAATCCATATTCTCTTATATATCGCCCTTTTTAGAAACTTTGGAGGACATAACGAGAGCTCAGAAGGCCCAATCACTAGACAGAAAGCAGCACTGTGATCAACCCTCCATAATGCCAAAAGGCAGTGCCACACATTCGCACCCCTAAAAAAATAAAATTTTAGAGCCGGCAGGTATGCCCTCTCTCATATTCTTTTTTAAAGCACATGTATTTCAATAATATTTGGATAAATACTATGATTTCACTTGGGGTAGTTGTTTTTTGCATGTAGTATGCAAACCATCCACAACTCCATCCACTGAAAGTTCCAGAGTAGGTATCATTCTACCCCCAGCATGATAGAGTCCCATAAAAACTCTACATATCCTGACATCGTTTCTCCATCAGAAATCATCCATAGCTTCTAGACATTCGACCATGTTTATTATCACCTCACCTTCCACATGATAAGCATCCTTTTTGGTCAGTAGAGCCTCCCCCTCATGGTGCTTTTCACCCATAGTAGGCCATATATCACAACAATAGTCACGCCATGGCCATACCACCTTAGTCCGGGAAGGATCTCATGCCCATTCAGTCATCATGCATAAGTTCAAGTGTTACCATATGAAATAAAACCCATTTCCCAGATGACCTGGTTGTACATGAAGATCAAAAGTGCACTCTGCACCTCGCATTTGGCCCACCATACCTCTATCAACATAACCCATCTATGATACTTTTTCATCCACTTCAACAACCTCACACATGAGACCAACCAATGGGGCCCCCACCCTCAGCAAACCACCTTTCTCACATCATCATTGAATGAACACTTTCATGTTTTGGGGCACCCGTCTCTGTGTTTTGTACAAACCAAACCCCATACTCACCCTCAATCCACTAAGTACTACTTCATGAAACAACTATGAATGGTAGCATACCCATCTCTATATTTTCATTTTCACTAAACCTAATGCATACCCACTAACATTTGTCTCTTAATAAAATGGTCGATACAACTTTGAGATACATTTGTATTTTACTCAAATTTTTGATACAACTTTGGGATATCTAGGATCAAATCTTCAAATTTTTGAAATAAAAATATTTCTATGATATGTTTGTTTTAACATATTAAAAGCAAACATCTGGATGTTAATCACAAGTTTGGCTCGACATGACACATTCTTCTATGATTAGGGATGGTGTTGAGGTTGAACTAAGTGCATTGTTTCCCCACTACCATGTTGCTTTAGAAAAAAAAGATGCCACCCCATTTTAGAACCTTGATAATCTAGTGTTGATCTTTGACCAGTCACCTCACAAAAATACCTCCCTACTCCTAGACAAAATTTGTTGAAAAATATCATTGACTTCCTAATCCTCTATTTGAGTGATCAAACCCTCTTATATTTGAACACCATTCAAAGTGGTTGATTTAAAATAAAAAGAATCTAGAAAATTTGTTAATGGAACAAATTGATTAGGTGGATCAAGAGGATCATAAGGTTTATATGATTTCTTCAAAACAAAATGATTAATCAAATCAGATTCAATATTAAACTTATCCATAACAAAATTAGAATATGAGAAGGAAATGGTGGTGGGACATGTGAATCAACAATCTGATTTTCAAGTTTCCATGTTCTAGCATCAGTACATGAGAATAATGATAAGGATGAGAGGAAAAAACAAAAAGGAGATTAGGTTCCTCCTTTGCAATTTTAAGTGTCCCAAGACTAAGAAATTTTGGGAGACTCGAAAAAGATTCATATTTAGCTGGTTGTAAAGAAATATGAACTAAATACAAAAAAATTCGATTCATAAGTCCTAATCCACATCATCCTCAGAAAATTCATAAAAAAGTGAAGGAATCCATCAAGAAAATCACATAAATATTCATCATATTTCATTCAAAGAATAATTATATTCTTATACACATTCTGATAGAAATACCTATCAAAGGCTTGGGGAAGTTCCATGAAAAACTGCTTGAATTAGTGAATCTCACTAGAAGAAAATGGTAATGTATGACACAATTTTATAACACATAATTTAAGAGTGAGAATGAACAAACTACAAGCAACATATTCATTATTAACTCCATAAGAATAAAAAAATTCAAGAAACCGAATAGTATGCTCAACAATGGTCATTTCTCCCTTTCCATTAAGTTTTAGATTCGACAAGTTATCAATGATTCTTGAAAAAAATTTATATTTTCACTCTTATAAAAGAATCATGGAATTAAGATGAATTTAAGAAATACTCTGACTCTCCTTATAGATCCAAAACCTGTTGAAAGTGTTGGAAACCGCTAATAGTAAGGGGGTCGTCCAAATATGTAGTCCCAATTATACCTCACATTGTTTGGGATAGAAACCCCATCTATAATATGGGCCCAACCATGATTAAAAATACCTTATGAATATTCCTTTGCTGCAATAAACAACACAAGAGATCATACACATAACTTTGAGGCCAGTAAGCAAGTAATATTTGTGAGATAGTAGCCCCGATAATGGAACATGAAGCTTCCACTTTCTTCTCCGACGAAGGATCTTCTCTCCTATGCTAAATTACGGAATCAAAGGCTATCTCTCCAAAATTACAAGCCATTGGCTTGAGTTATGAGGGTTTATTTATAGCAAGTGAGGTGACCATTCATCTCCCCTTGTGACTCTTGAGATCCCTTGTGTCTCTTAAGATTACATTTATCTTTTGGGATCCTATTTAAGCTTTGAGATATCTAATGACTCTTCATATTCCCTATGTGACTCCTGGACTTACAATTTACACATTTTACATTCTCTTATTATTTTTGAAATACAAAATTACAATAAGACAAAATGTGGGTATTAGCCATAAGAAAAAATATACATCATGCATAAAATTATGGAAATTGAAACTCGGTAATGGTAACATGTAAATTTGTAGTAAGATATTGGTGTCAATATTTATAATCTACTCCTATGTGATCAATATTGACTGGTACATTTGGACTTTATATGGTTTTATTTTCCAAAGAATTTAGATATATTTTCTTGAAAATGTTTGAATTTTTTTAGTAACATGATTAATTTTGTTTATATTTGATAACATGGTCACATAATGTAGAATAAATTCTTTTGTCACCTCAATCTCATCTTGAGTGGTTTCATATTTAATTTTATCCAATAATTCTTCTATCTCTTGTTTGATAATCCTCCTCCTCTTTAGCTCCGTAATTTTACCAATATAATGTATCATGTGCATCCTGACGAAGGAATCAAATCCATTATATAGTCACGAATATTTTTTTATGGTGTTGGGAACATAAGTATGGATTTGCTCATAGATATGTAGGAATACCCTTATTTTTTCTTTATCTAATTCAACACCTTTTTTTCTATTTCTAACCAATGTTGCAGGTGTATTGATATATTTTGTGGCTTTGTAGGTTTTTTTAGGACCTTTGCCATATTTTGTGATTCTTTTTTCACTTCATGCAAGAGCACCATTTCCACATGAAGAGTGAACATCTCATCATATAACTACTTTTTAGTGTCTTCCATATGCTTGATTTCCTCAATAATAGCTTCCTTTAGTTGCATCCTGCTAGCACAAGTGGAAGACAACCTTTGATTCTCAGCCATGAGATGCTCAAACTGTTTCCTTGTAGAAACCAATTCCTTTACCAAAGCTTCATTTTCTCTCATCAAGAAATAAATTTTCTCCTTAGTGGATTCTACAAATGTTGCATTCATTATTGCAATTTCTCCTGGATTATTCCTAGTATTTAGCACAATCACCCTTTTATGTTAATGGAAATAGTTTGATGAGAGTCATTAAGAAAATAATGTTTTCTCTCTTGCATTTTTCTGCTCTTAAGTTAATCGAAGTTAAATTTTGAAATATCCATGACCCTGTCATTCAACAAAATAAACTATTTACTTTTCACTGAATGGGAGATGGCCACCAGTAAGAGGATGTGGGGGTCGATAGATCATTTTTTTTTCAATCGTCATCATTTTTGCTTCTTGATGATTCTCCTTCTGTTCATCATCCTCTTGTTAGTCTTGCAAATCGTCTTCTTATCTCCTCCCGCTTTCTTCTTCTTCTAATAACTTTTTCCTTTATTCTTCTTCCTTTTGATTCTATAAGGATTCTTCTTATTTCTTATTTCTAGTCTCCTATTCTTTTCTCATTCTAAACTCTTCCTTTCTTATTTGCATGCCTCCTTTATTCTCTCTACTTGTTTTCCTATTGCTTCCTCTGAGCTTCTTCAAATTACTGAATTTACCTCTCCGCTTCAATTTCAAGTTTGGTGTTTGGATTTGCTTTAAAATTTTTGATCCTCTCTTCTTAAAGTTCATGTATAATATTCCTATTTGGCATAACAACACTATATATATTGGGAACTTCTTGTTGTTTCCCTTCTTGAACGATATCTGATATATGAGTTGTGTTAGAAGGGCTCATTTCATCACCTTAAAAAGTTTCTATAGAAGCATTGTACCTAGTTTCTCTTGCCTACTTACACTATTGAGAATGACATTCTAGGTGTCTAGACCCTACAATATCCATCCCATTACTTATGCACATGGTAATACCAGATATTGGGAGAAAATTATGTGGAACCTGGATCTCTTACCAATTTGTATTTAAAGCTTCATGACTTCTTGCTGGAAATGTTTGAATTTTTATTAGTAACATGATTAACTTTGTGTATCTTTGATAATGTGGTCACATAATGTAGAATAAATTGTTTTGTCACCTAACGATCATCTTAGTTGTTTCCTATTTAATTTTATGCAATAAATCTTCTATCTCCTCTTTGATAAAACTCCTCCTCTTTAGCTCCGTAATTGTTTCAATAGAATGTATCATGTGCATCCTGACCAAGGAATCAAGTCCATTATATAGTCATGAATATTTTTTATGGTGTTGGGAACATAAGTTTGGATTTTATCATAGATATGTAAGAATACCCTTATTTTTTCTTTATCGATTTCAACATCTCATTTTCTATTTCTAATTGACACTATAGGTGTATTCATATATTTTATGCCCTTGTCCTAGATCACATCTATGGCTTTGTAAGTTGTTTTTATGACCTTCACCATATTTTGTGATCCTTTTTGCACTTCATGAAAGAGCACCATTTCCACATGAAGAGTGAAAACCTCATCATATAACTACTTTGTAGTGTCTTCCATAGGCTTGATTTCCTCAAGAATAGTTGCCTTCAGTTCCATCCTACTAGCACAAGTGGAAGACAACCTTTGATTCTCAACCATGAGATGATCAACTTGTTGCCTTGTAGAAATCAATTCCTTTACCAAAGCTTTGTTTTCTCTCATCAAGAAATCAATTTTATCCTTTGGGGAGTCCACAAATGTTGCATTCGTTATTGTAATTTCTTTTAGATTCTTCCTAGTATTTAGCACAATCACCCTTTTATGTAAATGGAAATAGTTTGATGAGAGTCATTTAGAAAATAACTTCTTATCTCTTTCATTGTTCTACTTTTAAGTTGATCGAAGGTAAATTTTGAAATATCCATGAACCTGTCATTCAACAAAATTAACTATTCCCATTTCACTTAATGGGATATGGCCACCAGTAAGAGGAGGAGGGCTCAATAGATCATTTGTTTTTCAATTGACATCATTTTTTCTTCTTGATGATCATCCTTTTGTTCATCATCCTCTTGTTGGTCCTGCAAATCCTCTTCTTGTCTCCTCCTGCTTTCTTCTTCTTCGAATAAGTTTTTCCTTTGTTATTCTTCCTTTTTCTTCTATAAGGATTCTTCTTGTTGTTTCTTTCTAGTCTCTTATTATTTTCTCATTATAAAATCTTCCTTTCTTCTTTGCATGCCTCCTTTATTCTTCCTTAATTAATCCTCTTCCTATTTCATTTCTTCTTATTTCTTATGTTTCGCTTCCTTTTTCTACTTCTCTTCCTATCTCTTCCTTTGAGCTTCTTCAAATTCCTGACTTTACCTCTTTGCTTCAATTGCACCTTTGGTGTTTGGATTTGCTTTAAAAAAAATTATCCTCTCTTCTTAAGGTTCATGGATAATATTCCTCTTTGGATTAACAACACTATCTATATTGGGCGCTTCCTGTTGGTTTCCTTCTTGAAGGATATCTGATATATGAGTTGTGTTAGAAGGGCTCATTTCGTCACCTAACCCAGTTTCTATAGAATCATTTTACCTAGTTTCTATTGCTTACTTACACTATTGATAACCATGATCTAGGTGTCTAGACCCTACAATATCCATCCAATTACTTCTGCACATGATAATACCGGATATTGGTAGGACATTCTATGGAACCTCACTCTATTAATATTGATGTAAATTTCCTTAGATTCTAGATCTTGGGAACTATTTCTTGTTGAAAGAATATTTGATGACTAACCATGATATAGTAGTGGAGTCATCCACAAAACACTTGGTATATTCCAAGATAGGTGATCCTGATTTAGAACTTTCTCCTCCACCCTTAGTACTACTTTCAGTGGCCTCATTTTTTGGTGCTTGTCTTGTAACCAAAGGCATTGTGTCTATAATGGATGTGAGAATGATAATCTCATGTGTGGTAGAATGCGGAAGCATAGATTCACTCATGCCAACATAAGTTAGTTCCTTAGATAATCACCTACTCTGTCAAGATATCAAATGCAATAGATAATAATTGAGGGGAAATATTGTGAAAATCCTTAGCAGAAGAGGTAAAATTGAGGCAAGAGTGACCTGACTGGTCACTAGAAGTGTGCACTGCATAATGAATAATAGGAAAAGATACACATTATTAGTTAGCAAGAGGAAAATTTGATAGCTGAGGCTTTTGATTGCGCAATTTTCAACTGTTAACAGAGAGAGAGAGAGAGAGAGAGAGAGAGAGAGAGAGAGAGAGAGAGAGATCTCCTTGGCTACGCAGTTCACATCAACAATGGACAAAGACTGAGGGACTACTGGATAGAATAGCGCATTTTGCAGTTGAAGCTAGGGATTGTGCATTGTTCAATCAGAGTAAGCGATGATTGTGCCACTACTAACTAGAGATGAAAAATGTATAGTTGTAGAGCGAGAGGTCTTGGGAGGTCCATCTCGTATCAATAGAGAGAAAAACCTAAAATATTTTTCTTGGAAGGGAGAATGTGCAATTGCAGTGATGAAGAGGTAGATAACACACATAAATACATAGATCTACAATGATTAGTAGAATTCAAAAATGATTTAGAATATTAAATGATACTATAAAATAAGCTCGCAAGAGGGAAATGACACATGCAAAAGCTAAATATATAAAAAGTGAGAATTTTTATGCAAAAAGTAGGAAAAAATGACAAAAGAGAAAGTAAATGTACCAAAAAAATGATAGTTACGAAAATTACCCAAAATAGTAGTGCACATGCAATCAAAAGCTCCTTGTGCACAAGAAATGTGTTGGGTCATGGAATTTTGATATTTTCCTACTTATTTTCCTATTTATTTTATCTCGTTTTAACCAATATGACCATATATTATTACTTTAATAGCCTTTATTCATCAAAGTATGTCCTTTTTTACTGGTCACTTTCTTAGTCCAATTATACTCATAATCTGACATTAGAGCTATTATATCAATTTTATTTTTATCATAAAACTAATATATGGGTTGTTCCAGGTTTGGATGGTTTGTTGAAGCAAGCTATTCCAGGATTACATTTCGGTTCCTTTATCGATTTTTATTAAAAGCTTCGGGAGTTGTTGTTGTTACACATAAAATTTTCCTAACCACATGTTGTCTTTCCCAATCATACTTGATCTAGGAGTTCATGAAATTCAAGATAAATAACTTATCACTAAGAAATAATTGTGGAGGATCGAGGTCATTGGGTTGATATCTTTTGTAACTCTATTTGTAGTTAAAGGAAACTATTATAGTCTTACCCCTTCCATGGAAATTTTTATGTAACTTCTAAGATATCGTTTAATTTTAAGATCACATGAAAATAGAAAGATTCTCATGATGATATTCTCATTGTAATTAAGATACATATAAGAGAAGACTTTTTTCCAATGAGGGATAGAGATAAGTATTACAGAATAGGATTGGAAATGGGAACACCAGATGATCTGAAAATGGAATGTACTTGTTTAAGGGTGCAAGGTATCCATTTTCCTTAGTTTAAAATTGAGCTATACACTCCAAGTGACCTCTGAAAATGTGAGAACAAACTATTTCCTATACAGAGATGGACTGTAGGGGCATTCACCGGATGTTTCACCTTTCTAGGAAAGGATGAATCCGGAGGCTACCTGGCCCTCTACAGACTCTGCCTAAGGAAATAATATGTAAACACTTAGAAGTCTTTGACATACACATACTTGAAGTTTGATGTCTTGCGGAATAAGACAAATAACTTTCTGCAGCTGAGAAGGTGATTATGTGTGTATGAAAGTTATGTATATTTGTTGTTTAACAATTTATATCAGTTTTGTTTAGCATATCATCTTCAGCAAATAAAGACATCAAAATGATAAGCAGTTCACCCCCTTCTCTGGGCTACATCTGCTGGACCAAGCCTCTCCAACTAGGCTTGTCCTCTTGTATTAAAAATGCTACAAAGGCTAATACAAGAATAAGAATGTCTCGAAAGACAGATCTGACTGTAAATACAGAATCAGAAGATAGGAATTAGCTGAACATGCTATTTCCCAAACACTAAACAGTGAAAATTGTACCTGATACAGTACTTTTCCCCAATTGGCCCTAGGGCCCTTTAGACTTGCAGGGAGAATTTCGAGGTGAAGATGACCTCAATTGGTTCTGAAACCTCTTCCATTCAACTCAGAAGGTCGAAAATATCAGAAATAGACTTCTGAATCACCAAAAATGGAAGAACATAGTCCCCAAACAGCTCCAACACTGAAATGGCCCTCTTGGCCCTGAAAGCTTCCCTGAAGCTAAACAGTGAGAAGAATTCCTCAAAAGGAAAAATGAGCTGTAGAAATGGATTCAGACTGCTGAAAAACTTCAGGAATGACCTTTGTTCCACATAAAATGGCTGCACAATTCCCAATGCAGCTCCCAAACTGAATTGGCCCTGGTGGCTCCTGGAACTTCCACGAAGCAAAATCACCTGAAAACGGCCTCAGATGGCTGTGAAACCTGTTCCAATGGCTTCAGAAGGTCGAAGAGACCCGAAATCAAAAAAAATTTCGTCTCCAAAGACCTCTCCTATCAAAAGTTATGGCCTCTTTAGTAAACTGCCTCTTTCCCCTTGAGAAACTCCACTAAATGTGGAGGAAGTGCAGTTAGCAACGCCAAAATAGGAGGGAAAGCTCAAATTAGGCGGAACCGCCAATCTGATCCGGGTGGTTAGGTCGGAATTTAATGTTAAGTGGTTGGCGCGTTCATGTGGTGGCATTTGTTATAACGGTCGTATTAAATAACAATCGTTATACAATAAATAAACCCACTTTATATATAACAAACCATAATAATATAAACCATAGTTTGATTCCGCCGTTTGAACGAGCGCGCCAATGAATTTAGCCGTCGGTTCTCCGCCTTGGTTCTGTGGGAAGGGGGCTGGCCCTCCGGGGCTGGCCCCCTTCGGGCCCCGCCCAAACACCAACGCACATTAAATATAACTCCGCTTGGCAATAAATCAACGAACAATACATAGCTCCGTTGGTTAAGACTTTGGGTTGATATGTGTAAGGTCGGAGGTTCGAATCCGTCTGCCATACAAACAAGAACCAAACGTGTGGTGCATTGGTGAAAATGCCCGGTTATGAACCTAGTGGTCGGGGGTTCAAATCCTGCGAGCCCAACATAAAATTTTATAACGCCATTCAACTTCGAACTTGGGGCCACGTGGCGGCCTCCGGGCTAGCCACGTGGCGCCCTCCCATTGGCTACAAAATGGAATATTCCCCAGAATATTCCACGGAATATTCCCAGAATATTCTGTGGAATATTCTTTTTTTAATAAAATTTTTCCAAAGCCAAATTTGCCCTTTTTAATGGAAATTGAGAAAACTTTGAAGCTGAATAACTTTTGCATACGGAGACCATTTTTCGAACCGTTCACGGGGCCGGAATCAGGAAGACGAGCACTATCCGGTCGTTCAGGTTCAAACCAGTTTTGAGCACTTTCATTTTTGACCATTTTACGACACTTGGTCCTGAGCTCCTGATCACACCTCCCAAATGAGAAGGCTTTTGGTCCCCAAAAGCTTACTGAATCTCTGCACTGAACTGTACAGCACTTGAGGAACAGAAATATCCTCTTCTAGTCAACCAAAATAGCATACTGATGCCAAAAAGGTCCTGCCTTGCTAAATGTCGTCATGGCGACTTTTTGCTGCATACGCCAAATACTTGTCGAATCCCGACCAAGTTCTTTCGTCAGACAAAACGGAAATTGCAGGAACCAGCAATGAAACTTGCTGAAATATGAGCTGAAATATTCCCCTGAATAAGTGGACTTGCCAACTGTCACGATGCCCATCCAAGGCACCTCCATTCCAGAAGAAGAACTGCCTCCCAAATGAAAAGGCTTTACAAAGATGAAACATTTCATCATTTCTCCTGTTTACAATCTTGGAGATAAAATTAACTTTTTCCAAGTCAATATAACATTACATGCATGGATAAAAACAAAGTAATCAACCCTTCAAGTTAATCACACATACATGTTTAAAAATACAAGGAAATCATCATGATCCCTGTGCTCATGCATCTCATTCTCATGCATGCAGTTTATCCTTCAACTTTCTCTTAAGTACAATCATAAGTACAAGATCCTCAATCACATGTACATGTACTTTCAAAGCTGAAATGAAAATAACTTTCACTACGATAGAATGAGTCTCCTACTCAACTTTTCCATCGTGCAACTTGCATTCCTTTAACAAAGAAAATGCATTCAATCAAAAGACATGCAACTTTAATTGGATAAGAATTCTAACCATTTCTTACCAATCCATTTCAAAGGTGATTCCTTTAACTGCACATCGATATCAACATGTGTATCATCCTGACACATATCAATGATGGAAACTTCCTTCCCATCCTTGCCATACTCTTTCTCCCACTTCTTCAACTTTTGTGGAAGCATTGTTGGATTCAGAGTCCAACACCTTTCAACAGTATGTCCTTGCTTATGGAAGTTGTCATTATAAAAATGAACAAAAGAGCTTCAGCAAACTCAAACAACAAGTAGTTTGCAAAATAATAAAGCAGTCAATCTTCAACACTGCTTAAGACACCTTTCAAGCTACACAATCAAGCTAGTGATGTCAGTCAAGCAAACCAACTTTGCAACCTGCTCCGATACCATCTGATCTGAAAATGGAATGTACTTGTTTGAGGGTGCAAGGTATCCATTTCCCATAATTTCAAATTGAGCTATACACTCCAAGTGACCTCTGAAAATGTGAGAACAAACTATTTCCTATACAGAGATGGACTGTAGGGGCATTCACCGGATGTTTCACCTTTCTAGGAAAGGATGAATCCTGAGGCTACCTGGCCCTCTACAGAGTCTGCCTAAGGAAATAATATGTAAACACTTAGAAGTCTTTGACATTCACATACTTGAAATTTGATGTCTTGCGGAATAAGACAAATAACTTTCTGCAGCTGAGTAGGTGATTATGTGTATATGAAAGTTATGTATATTTGTTGTTTAACAATTTATATCATTTTTTTTTAGCATATCATCTTCAGCAAATAAAGACATCAAAATGATAAGCAGTTCACCCCCTTCTCTGGGCTACATCTGCTGGACCAAGCCTCTCAAACTAAGCTTGTCCTCTTGTATTAAAAATGCTACAAAGGCTAATACAAGAATAAGAATGTCTCGAAAGACAGATCTGACTGTAAATACAGAATCAGAAGATAGGAATTAGCTGAACATGCTCTTTCCCAAACACTAAACAGTGAAAATTGTACCTGTTACAGTACTTTTCCCCAATTGTCCTTGGTGGCCCTTTAGACTTGCATGGAGAATTTCGAGGTGAAGATAACCTCAATTGGTTCTGAAACCTCTGCCATTAGAATCAGAAGGTCTAAAATATCAGAAACAGACTTTTGAATCACCAAAAATGGATGAACATAGCACCCAAACAGCTCCAACACTGAAATGGCCCTGGTGGCCCTGAAAGCTTCCCTGAAGCTAAACAGTGAGAAGAATTCCTCAAAAGGAAAAACGAGCTGTATAAATGGATTCAGACTGCTGAAAAACTTCAGGAATGACCTTCATTCCACATAAACTGGCTGCACAATTCCCAATGCAGCTCCCAAACTGATTTGGCCCTGGTGGCTCCTGGAACTTCCACGAAGCAAAATCACCTGCAAACGGCCTCAGATGGCTGTGAAACCTGTGCCAATGGCTTCAGAAGGTCGAAGAGACCCAAAATCAAAAAAAAATTCGTCTTCAAAGGCCTCTCCTAGCAGAAGTTATGGCCAAAAAACTAAACTGCCTCTTTTCCCTTGGGAAACTCCACCAAATGTGGAAATACTGCAGTTAACGCCACCAAAATAGGAATAGGCGCCAAAATTGGGGCGGACTCCGCCAAGTTAACCCGCGCGGTTTGTTGGGCATTTAACGTTATGGTTAACGTGTTCATATGGGCGGAGAACAATGTAACTGTTTCAACCGTTTTAATTAAAACATAACGTTTATTAAAAACCCACAACAATACGCATAACCAATGTTTTGAATTCCGCACGTTTCAAATGCGCCGAGTTTATGGTCAAGGTTCCCGCCGGACGGTTCTATGCATCGGGGGCTGGCCCCCTTCGGGCCCCGCCCAAAACAAATTCACGCTATAACATTAATCCGTCCGCGACTATATTCAACGAACAACACGGTGGTTTGGCGGTTAAAACGAATGGTTGTTACTCCGGTGGTCGCGGGTTCGAATCCTGCGAGCCCAAACAAATTTTATATGCGCCATTTCAATGCCAAGTCGGGGCCCACGTGGCGGCCTCCGGGCTAGCCACGTGGCGCCTTTTGATTGGTCGCCAAGGGAATATTCCCCAGAATATTCTGCAGAATATTCCACGGAATATTCCCAGAATATTCTGTGGAATATTCTTTTTTTAATAAAAATTTTCCACAAAGGCAAATTGGCATTTTTTTTAATGAAAATGGAGAAATCTTCAAACTTGAATAACTTCTTCATACGGAGACCATTTTTCGAACCGTTCGCGGCGCCGGAATCAGGAAGACGAGCTCTATCCGTTCGTTTAGGTTCCAACTGATTCTGAGCACCTTCATTTTTGACCATTTTACGACACCTGGTCCTGAGCTCCTGATCACACCTCCCAAATGAGAAGGCTTTTGGTCCCCAAAAGCTTACTGAATCTCTGCACTGAACTGTACAGCACTTGAGGAACTGAAATATCCTCTTTCAGTCAGCCAAAAGAGCATACTAATGCCCAAAAATGTCCTGCCTTGCTAAATGTCATCATGGCGACTTTTTGCTGCATACGCCAAGTACTTGTCGAATCCCGACCAAGTTCTTTCACCAGACAAATCTGAAATTGCAGGAACCAGCAATGAAATTTTCTGATATATGAGCTGAAATATTCTCCTGAATATGTGGACTTGCCAACTGTCACGATGCCCATCCAAGGCACCTTCATTCCAGAAGAAGAACTGCCTCCCAAATGAAAAGGCTTTTACAAAGATGAAACACTTCATCATTTCTCCCGTTTACAATCTTGGAGATCAAATTAACTTTTTCCAAGTCAATAAAATTACATGCATGGATAAAAACAAAGCAATCAACCCTTCACGTTAATCACACATACATGTTTAAAATACAAGGAAATCATCATGATCCCTGTGCTCATGCATCTCATTCTCATGCATGCAGTTTATCCTTCAACTTTCTCTTAAGTACAATCATAAGTACAAGATCCTCAATCACATGTACATGTACTTTCAAAGCTGAAATGAATATAACTTTTTCTACGATAGAGTGAGTCTCATACTCAGCTTTCCATCCTGCAACTTGCATTGCTTAACAAAGAAAATGCATTCAATCAAAAGACATGCAACTTTAATTGGATAAGAATTCTAACCATTTCTTACCAATCCATTTCAAAGGTGATTCCTTTAACTGCACATCGATATCAGCATGTGTATCATCCTGACACATATCAATGATGGAAACTTCCTTCCCATCCTTGCCATACTCTTTCTCCCACTTCTTCAACTTTTGTGGAAGCATTGTTGGATTCAGAGTCCAACACCTTTCAACAGTATGTCCTTGCTTATGGAAGTTGTCATTATAAAAATGAACAAAAGAGCTTCAGCCAACTCAAACAACAAGTAGTTTGCAAAATAATAAAGCAAGCCAATCTTCAACATCGCTTAAGACACCTTCTGCTAATCAAGCTAGTGATGTCGATACAAACCAACTTTGCACCTTGCCTCCGATACCATCCTTGATCTCGAAATGGAATGTACTTGTGTTTGAGGGTGCAAGGTATCCATTTCCCATAATTTCAAATCGGTTACACCCAAGTGACCTCCGAAAATGGAGAACAAACTTATTTCCTATACAGAGATGGACTCAGAGGGGCATTCACCTGGGATGTTTCACCTTCTAGGAAAGGATGAACTGTGAGGCTACCCTCGCCCTCTACAGACGCCAAGGAAATAGCTTATAAACACTTAGAAGTCTTTGACATACACCTACTTGAAGTTTGATGTCTTGCGGAATAAGACAAATAACTTTCTGCAGCTGAGAAGGTGATTATGTGTGTATGCAAGTTATGTATATTTGTTGTTTAACAATTTATATCAGTTTTGTTTAGCATATCATCTTCAGCAAATAAAGACATCAAAATGATAAGCAGTTCACCCCCTCCTCTGGGCTACATCTGCTGGACCAAGCCTCTCAAACTAAGCTTGTCCTCTTGTATTAAAAATGCTACAAAGGCTAATACAAGAATAAGAGTGTCTCGAAAGACAGATCTGACTGTAAATACAGAATCAGAAGATAGGAATTAGCTAAACATGCTCTTTCCCAAACACTAAACAGTGAAATTGTACCTGATACAGTACTTTTCCCCAATTGTCCTTGGTGGCCCTTTAGAATTGCATGGAGAATTTCGAGGTGAAGATAACCTCAATTGGTTCTGAAACCTCTGCCATTAGAATCAGAAGGTCGAAAATATCAGAAATAGACTTTTGAATCACCAAAAATGGATGAACATAGCACCCAAACAGCTCCAACACTGAAATGGCCCTGGTGGCCCTGAAAGCTTCCCTGAAGCTAAACAGTGAGAAGAATTTCTCAAAAGGAAAAACGAGCTGTAGAAATGGATTCAGAATGCTGAAAAACTTCAGGAATGACCTTCGTTCCACATTCACTGGCTGCACAATTCCCAATGCAGCTCCCAAACTGATTTGGCCCTAGTGGCTCCTGGAACTTCCACGAAGCAAAATCACCTGCAAGCGGCCTCAGATGGCTGTGAAACCTGTGCCAATGGCTTCAGAAGGTCGAAGAGACCCAAAATCAAAAAAAAATTCGTCTTCAAAAGCCTCTCCTAGCAGAAGTTATGGCACATTTAGTAAACTGCCAGTTTCACCTAAACAACCTCCACTAAATGTGGAGAAACAGTGGATAAGGCCGCCAATTGAGGGGAAGGCGCCAAAATAAAGGCGGAGTGCCAATCCTCCCACGCGGTTAGCATGGCAATAAATTTATATGAATCTGCGTTCATATGTTCGGCGGTTATGTAACGATTTTAATAAATATAAACCGTTTTATATTAAAAACCCACGTTATAATATAAAACCCATAAAATATAACATAACCAAAGTTTGATATGCCACGTTGAAATAGCGCGCCGAGCGAATCTGAGTTGTGGTTCCGTGCCTTGGTCCCATGGGAAGGGGCTGGCCCTTCGGGGCTGGCCCCTTTCCGGGCCCCGCCCAAACAAATACACGCCATAATAATATATCCGTTTGCACATATAACAACGAAATACACGGTGGTCTGGCGGTAAAGTTGCTCCGCTTTCAACCGGGCGACCATGGTTCGAATCCGGCCGAGCGCCAAATAAAATTTTTAAAACGCATTTCCATTCCACCTTTGGGGCCCACGTGGCGGCCTCCGGGCTAGCCACGTGGCGCCTTTTGATTGGTTGCCAAGGGAATATTCCCCAGAATATTCTGCGGAATATTCCACGGAATATTCCCAGAATATTCTGTGGAATATTTTTTTTTTAATAAAATTTTTCCACAAAGGCAAATTGGCATTTTTTTAATGGAAATGGAGAAATCTTCAAACTTGAATAACTTCTTCATACGGAGACCATTTTTCGAACCGTTCGCGGCGCCGGAATCAGGAAGACGAGCTCTATCCGTTCATTTAGGTTCAAACCAATTCTGAGCACCTTCATTTTTGACCATTTTACGACACTTGGTCCTGAGCTCCTAATCACACCTCCCAAATGAGAAGGCTTTTGGTCCCCAAAAGCTTACTGAAACTCTGATCTGAACTGTACAGAAATTGAGGAACAGAAATATCCTTTTCCAGTCAGCCAAAAGAGCATACTAATGCCAAAAATGTCCTGCCTTGCTAACTGTCGTCATGGCGACTTTTTGCTGCAAATGCCAAGTACTTGTCGAATCCCGACCAAGTTCTTTCGCCAGACAAATCTGAAATTGCAGGAACCAGCAATGAAACTTGCTGATATATGAGCTGAAATATTCCCCTGAATATGTGGACTTTCCAACTGTCACGATGCCCATCCAAGGCACCTCCATTCCAGAAGAAGAACTGCCTCCCAAATGAGAAAGCTTTTACAAAGATGAAATACTTCATCATTTCTCCTGTTTACAATCTTGGAGATCAAATTAACTTTTTTCAAGTCAATAACATTACATGCATGGATAAAAACAAAGTAATCAACCCTTCAAGTTAATCACACATACATGTCTAAAATACAAGGAAATCATCATGATCCCTGTGCTCATGCATCTCATTCTCATGCATGCAGTTTATAGCGCCAAAAATTGGTGGAACCGCCATAAAAGGCGCGCTGGGTTAAACTTGGCAATAAATGTCGTGTTATCCGGCTCACAAGTGGGAAGTGTTATATGTAACGGCTTTAAATGCTGAAATTAAAAAACAAAACGTTTATATTACAAAACCCATAACATATAACATAACCCAAAGTATTAAACCCGTCGAAATCGATAGCGCTGGAGCAACTGAACGTATTCCACCGCCGCGTGGTTCTATGCATCTGGTCAAGCGCCTTTCTGGTCGTTTCTGCCCCGCCCAAAACAATACACGCAACAACATTGCGGCCACCATAACACGAACTTTCAAACGTGTTGCTCCAACAAAACGCTGTAAAGACAAACCGGTGGTCGCGGGTTCAAATCCGGCCGACCCACAAAATTTTTGAAATGCCATTTCAATGCCAAGTCGGGGCCCACGTGGCGGCCTCCGGGCTAGCCACGTGGCGCCATATGATTGGCCGATACGGGAATATTCCCCTAAATATTCCACGGAATATTCCCAGAATATTCTGTGGAATATTCTTTTTTTAATAAAATTTTTCCACAAAGGCAAATTTGGCATTTTTTTAATGAAAATGAAGAAATCTTCAAACTTGAATAACTTCTTCATACGGAGACCATTTTTCGAACCGTTCGCGGCGCCGGAATCAGGAAGACGAGCACTATCCGGTCATTCAGGTTCAAACCAGTTCTGAGCACCTTCATTTTTGACCACTTTACAACACTTGGTCATTTTACAACACTTGGTCATGAGCTCCCGATCGGTTAGGGGTTGGGGTGGGGTTTTTAGGGGTTAGGAGTTAAGAAGTTTAGAGGTTAGGGGTTTCCAAAGGGGTCAAATAGGTTCTGATTTAGGTTTAGAAGTTAAGAGGTTGTGAGTGAAGGATTTTGGGGTTAAGGAAAAGGACACAGGGGTTAAATGGACCCCACTTAAATAGTTGGGTTTTTGGGGGTTGCGGTGTTGAATTGGTTGGGGTTGGGGTGGGGTTAAGGGTTTAGGGGTTAAGAAATAGGGTTTAAGGGGTCAAGGGTTATGGGTTGGGAATTAGGGTTTAAGGGGTTAGGGGTTTTGGGGTTTAAGGGCTTAAATGGGTTAGGGGTTAAAGAGTTAGGGGTAGGGGTTAAGGGTTTAGAGGTTTAGCGTTTAGGGGTTAAATGGGTTAGGGGTTTAGAGGTTTAGTGGGGGTAAATGGGTTAGGGGTTAAGGGTTTAGAGGTTTAGGGTTTAGGGGGTTAAATGGGTTAAGGGTTAGGAATTAGTGTTTAAGGGGTCAAGGGTTAATGGGTTAGAGGTTTAGGTGTTTAAGGGGTTGAATGGGTTATAGGTTGGGAATTAGGGTTTAAGGGGTTATAGGTTTAGGGTTTAGGGGGTTAAATGGGTTAGGGTTGGTTTAGAGGTTTAGGGGGTTAGGGGATTTAGCAATTAAGGATTTTAGGGGTTAGAAGTTAGGGGTTAATGGGGTTAAATGGGTTATGTTTTTAGGGGTTTAGGGTGTTGAATTGGTTAGGGGTTGGGAATTAGGGTTTAAGGGGTTAGGGGTTAAGGGTTTAGAGGTTTAGGGTTTAGGGGCTTAAATGGGTTATAGGTTTAGAGGTTTATGGGATTTAGCAGTGAAGGATTTTAGGGGTTAGGGGTTAGGGTTTTGGGGGTTAAATGGAATAAACACTTAAATGGGTTAGGTTTTTAGGGGTTTAGGGTGTTGAATTGGTTAGGGGTTGGGAATTAGGGTTTAAGGGGTTAGGGGTTAAGGGTATAGGGGATAGGAAATAGGGTTTAAGGGGTCAAGGGTTATGGGTTGGGAATTAGGGTTTAAGGGGTTAGGGGTTTTGAGGTTTAGGGGGTTAAATGGGTTAGGATTGGTTTAGAGGTTTAGAGGGTTAGGGGATTTAGCAGTTAAGTATTTTAGGGGTTAGGAGTTAGGGGTTTTGGGGTTTAGGTACTTAAATGGGTTAGGGGTTAACGTGTTAGGGGTAGGGGTTAAGGGTTTAGGGGTTAAATGGGTTAGGGATTTAGAGGTTTAGTGGGGGTAAATGGGTTAGGGGTTAAGGGTTTAGAGGTTTAAGGTTTAGGGGGTTTAGGGGTTAGGAATTAGGGTTTTAGGGGTCAAGGGTTATGGGTCAAGGGTTAAGGGGTCAAGGGTTAGTTTTCTGCAATAACATAGTTCTCTAATCCCATACACTTCTGCTTGGAATGTCACACTTAACATTCATTTCCTTTTCGGATAATATTCTTTATCCCCTTACATACATACCTAGGAAAATAAACTTCATTCCAATTTAATCTTGTGAAACTAAAGTGGAATATAGGAGGACCCATTCCAAGAAGGGCATCTCACTCAATGTTCAAATAATATTGTTCATTCCCTTACATCCATACCTAGGAAAATAGACTTCCTTTCAAGTTAATTGTGTGAAACTGAATTGGAAGATAAAGTGACCCATTCCAAGAAGCTCATCTCACTTCAAAAATTTCTCGAGATTTCCAAGAATTTATAATGATATTAAGGTGCTATGCATTGTCTCCTTTATCACCTCATTGCATTTAGTCAATTGTTTTTTAAATTTAAATTTATTCATTAATTTAAAAAAAAATATTATATAAATTATATATAGTTGTTTTTATTTTGATTTATGTTTTAGAATTTTGTTTTATTTATATTAATATATCAATTAGTTTTATGTAAAAATATTTTTATTTTTTTATATAACATTGATATTACAAAATATTGTAACAAATTTTATTTAATTAAATCTTCATGTATTTTTTATCATTAATAATAATAAAATAACTTAAAATAAAATTATAATTTTATTATTTTTTATCATTTTTTAATTTTAATAAAGTACTATTTAAATTATATAACGTACAAATTCTAAATACTTAATAATTTTTGTGTTTTATTATAGGAATAAAACTCTCATACGAGAGTTTTTAAAAATCTCATATGAGAGTTTTTAAAACTCTCATACGAGAGTTTCTAAACTCTCATACGAGAGTTTTTAAAACTCTCATACGAGAGTTTCTAAACTCTCGGCCGAGAGTTTCATCGAGTAAACTCTCGGGCGCAAACTCTCGTCTGAGAGTTTTTAAACTCTCAGCCGAGAGTTTGGCTGTGCATTTAAATGTAATTTTAGGCGGGTTAAACTCTCGGTTGAGAGTTTTATAAATTTCTCGTCCGAGACATTATCTCGGCCGAGAGTTTCTGGTCAACGAAAAACACAGAAAATTCTGCAGTTTTCAGGAACCTGCAACTTTGGAGGGGCAGAACACCTACAAAAACAAAATGTTATATGTCGGACCAAGTACCATTAGATTCATCTCTGAATCTAGTTTCTGATGATATGAGATTTGTGGAGTTTCATTAAAAAATTCAATTTTTTATTAATTTTTTACTAAACTGTGTCACTGTGGAATTTCATTGTTCGAAAAATTGCATTGAATGAAAATTCAATAACTTTCAAATGAGGACACCAAAAAATTCAAAAAAATCATACTGCACTTCCTCTCCCTGTCTACTTCAAAAGGGTACTCTCATTTTTCTTGTTGACGATCACATTGAAAAGAAAATCAAAGGATGATAAAATGTACTGAAACATCACTGTTTTTTTGTCTTCGTCCATTTCAAAAAATAATAAAAAATAGTGATTTAATCCGAAAATTGCCGAAAAATAGTCTGTGCACTAGCGCAATATATGCAGATTATGATGCTATGGTTTTTTTCCAAAAAATGAATAACCTTCCCTAAAAAAATTAAAGGATGATAAAGTGACTATTTATGTTTGCCTGAAAATTTCAAGTATATGCAGTTAGTAAACAAGAAATTTACCCCTCTATATGTCAATATTTAAAAAAAAAAAAATATGTGTATGGAGGTAAGACAATTCTCTACAATTCTTGTTTTTATGTCAAAGCATAGTTTGCAATAAAAATATGAGTTTAGTGGAGTTGAAGTTGAAAATCATAGAAAATTACAATTTCAACGTCAAAAAAGGGCAAAAAGTGTTTCCCAACTTCACATTTTCACCCATATCCATGACAATATTTTCATTTAAATGGGTTTTAGTCATAATCTATTGATTGGAAAAAAGCCAACTATCTAGACAGAGTTGAATTCCATTGGGAAGCCTTTTTTCCAAGTTTACTTCTATATAGGTTTGGGCACCAACAAACATTCCTTATTTTGGTTTATCCCCATCTATGTACTTTCCAAGAGAATTTCCAATATTCTTAGTGGTTTCTTCATTCCAACAGTGGAGGACGAGGTGTGGGTGATTAACCCAGACCAGGATAGTTGATGGGATGTTGTTTTGGGGGTTGAATTTGGGATTCCAATGATTCAAATAAAGTCCTTGGGTTCTAGGAAAATATGGAACACTTTTAAATATCAAGTATTTTTCTTCCTTGTATTCAAAAAGAAACTTGTGAAAAAACATTTTCCATGGAAGGATAAATATATCTTACCTTTAATCAGTGGTTTCCAGTTTTTCTCCACCCAACTTGCCAACATTTGAGAGAGGTCCATATTTCTATGAATCGTCCTATTAATCCTCGCTTAACATGCCGCAGAGTCATTGAATGATACTAGGTAATATGTACAAGAACTTTGGCCATCTCCTCAATAATTTTAATGAAATTTGATTGTTGCTATTTGGAGGGTTTTGAAAAGGAAGAAAATAGGGAGGTGAAGGCCACGATATTGGGAGGGAAGGGGAGAGGGGGAGGAGGACAAGAAAAACCCCTTCCTGTAGTATGTGAGATGGGAAACATGGATAGGGGAGGTAGGGTTTGGAATTCAAGAGTAGTGTTATTACATGTATTATGCATCAGTGTGAACTTTATTAAAAAACATCGGGATATACACAAAATTAAATGCACCAATTCGTATACACACATTACATATTGGATACATATTTGTATATGACACACTAGTTCCCTTTTTATAGGATGCACAAATGCAATTACTACTATTACACCCCAAATCATTTTGTTTGGAACATTGTTGGTTGTATTACTATATGTATTAGAGGGACATGAAATTTCAAATATTTTAGGTTAGATGTCAGTGCTTTTCTTTGTTACTAACCATTGGTGTGTATGTGTATTTATCACACTGGTGCATATGTAATTGCATTGGTCCCAGAGGTATCAGAGAGGTATGTAATCATTGATTTATTATTGTTCATTGTTCATAATTACATCCCTCTCTAATGAAAAAAAAAAATTCCCAAAGGCATAGGTATTCCCTTAGTTTATGAGTTGATATTTTTTCCTATCTGCAATCTAGTTGATCATGTCCACAGTTTCCTTTGGTGGCCAAAATTTGTTATCATAGATTACCTTTGTATCTTGTTATTCACATATTTTTTTCTCTATTAGTCTCTATGTAACAAAGATGATAAGAGGGAAGAGGGTAATGGAAAATAAGAAAAGTAAAACCTTGTCCAGTAGAAGGTCTAATGTCTAAAACTAGTGCACCTAAAGTCCTCTTACTGGGTAACACCCCTCTACAGGACTAGGACAAAGAAAAAAGTTGAAGCAACCACCACATATTACCATATGGAAACCATAATTGGAGAGAAAAGAAAAATAATATTCAATGACGAAATTTATGGGGAATTTGAAGGGTGGAATTCTAAACCCAAGTTTCTATATAATGAAATATACCAACATTTTAGGCTTATTGAAATGCATTGGATGAATGAGTCTTTTATTGCTCAAGTAGTGGAGGAAATGGGCCTTCATTGGTAGGCCATCTTTCAAAAATTTGACTTGTTGGATAGCAAATTCATAGTTTTGAAAGCAATTTATAATGTTGGTATTGTGGTTTCACAATCTTTGAGTGCAAACAATGATGCAATGGAGGTTAAGGAAGACTCTCTAGGTTCCATGGGTACTCAAATCAATCATATATTCATAAAGAAAAATCCCCTACCTCCCTCTAAACTGAAAAAAGGGGCTTTTGCAAAAACTCGACCCCGTTGGAAATTCATTTGGAGAGTGCTTTGATTTTCCTCTTTCATATGGGATTGTCTATTTTTCACCTCGTTTTATGATATATTACAAGCTTCTAGTAGACTTAGCTATATCCTTATACACTCAAACAATACATGGTGACAAGAAAGAACGAAAAGCAATGTTATGGATCCTTTCAATTGGTTGTGGTCCTAGTTTCCTAATAGCAAGCCACAACCAAGTATTGATTGTAATATTTTTGTATAATATAAATATGGAATTGTTTTTAGCTTGCATATATATATATATATATATATATATATATATATATATATATATATATATATATAAGTTTAACTCCAGTCATTTTCACTATTCAATTTAATATTCAATATTTAAATTAGTATTTAGTAATATCACCATAAATTAACAAAAAAAATTCAAATTTAAATATTTTATCTAATTTCAATTTTATATGTTCTTTCCAAATTATTTAATTTTCTAATCATTTTATTTTAAAAATTAGAATGATGAAATATTAACATTTTAAATACCCTTAAGCTTTTTTAATTAAATGACTTTAAATTTTCATCTAATATTTGATGAGAATAAATGGAAAATTCAACATCTAATCATGAGTTTGATCAGTATTAATTAATTAATGTTTAACAATAATCTTTTTTTATGAGCACACAATTTCAAATTTTCAGGGAGATACAACCAAAAAAAGACTAAAGGCATGCCTGAAATGTAGCCGATAGCACACATACCATAGATATGGTTGTGAAAGTGGACATTTACTATTACAAAATTGAATATTTATTGCTTGGAAAATATGATCAAAGTAAAGATGCAATTGAAAACATAAATATCATTGATATGGTCATGAAAGTGGACATTTACTATTACAAAAAAAAATGTTTATTGCTTGGAAAATATGATCATTACTTTGATCATGAAATAGGCTATTTATATGGATCAAAATTTACCACTTAGATGTTCACAAGGTCAGTGGTGCAAAGGTTTATATGGTCATAGCTTCTGTTGCAAATAAAAAAATCATTTAGCAACCCAAATTTTCACCAAATGAAAATATCACAAAAAATAATAAACTTGAAACCTAATTGTTTTTGTGACAACTTGGTTCACAAAGCCTCTAAAATATAGGGGTGTTAATATTTATATGATGTATTAGTTTATTGTTTTGTAACACTTTTCAAATTTAAAGGACAAAGTTTCAAACAGAATTGTAACATTATTTAATGTTCAATTATTAATTAAAAAATTTACACTTGATTATTGAATTATTAATTTTAACTTGTAAACAAAAGTTATTTATACTTTCTATCAACATTTGACATTCATGTACTACTTTTTATTTGTTTGTTTAATAATTTTTTTCATACTTTTCATTAAATGGAACCCGGGAAAAAAACATCAACAAACCATTGTGACATTGTTATCATAATGGGGAGCAACGTTATACCAAATTACTTGGACATCAAATAATTTGGATAATATATGTAAAAATAATTTTAAGAATAACTACAAAACATAGTTGTTCTGTTTAACAAGACAAGCCATTTGTTCAAATAAATGTCATGAAATCTGACTTTACCTTCAAACAAACCATAACCATTAACATAAGTTTAGCATTTTGTTATTATAAGCTATATTGTGACATCTCATAGTTCAACACTCATTCAATCATTTGAACATTTTAAACCATGTAATACCTCACTTTTATAATTAAATAAATCTAACAAAATATACTATCAATAATCATTCATATTTGCAAAAACATTTATTAAATAATCATAAAATAAACTAAATTTATATTTATATTTGAAATTTTTTCTCTTATTTTATTTTTTCTATTTCATTACATATTTTCCATTTCCATATTTAAAAAACTTGTGAGCACTATAACAACAAATCATCTAAGGAAACAGTGATTTTGTTGTCATAAACTTGGTTTATGGGAATAGGAAGTAACACTCAATTTGAAGTCTTAAAATCTAATTTTTAAGACTCGATTTAAGTTTTAAAAAAAATATGAAAGACTCCACAATATTAAACCCTGTTGTATATGTAATTTACAGATAATTTAGTTTTACTAAATTTTTGAATAAAAATTCATGGAATAAAAAATAAGAAATACGAGGTGTAAAAAATAAATTTTGAATACAAAAATATAGAATATAAAATAAAAATACATAATGTAAAATAAAAATTTAAAAGAAATTATGAAAAATGTATTTTCCAAATAATCAATATAATTATAAACCAATCATCTTATTAAATCTGAAAGAAAAAAATAATAATAATAGCAAACATTTTATTTATTAAATAATCTATATAGCTATAATCAAATCAGCATCTTACTATTTCTTAGATAAAAACAAATCCTCCATTGAATTTGTGAAGATGTTAGATAACAATTATGAGAATTGAAAATAAAGAGTATCATAAAACACAATTCTTAACAAACATTTGCTAAGGCCTCGTCTTAATATCATAAAAATATTAGACATTCCTTGATAATTGATACCCACTCCCATGAAGAGCAAAAAAGGCAAGTTTTTCCTTATTGTTAACAGGGATAATTGCAAGGCAAGCTTGCCCAGTGGAATTGTGCTGAAAAGCTTTTTGTAGCAACCAGTTTTTATAGTTATTAATTTTATAACAATAAAACATTTAGTTTATATCTTGAGGGTATAGTGTTTTAAGTTTTGTTTTTTTCCTACATATTTTCTAGTTAATTTTATCCAAAATTTAATAGAGATTTCATGTAATTACAAGTTTGAGATGCGAAATCTCTCAAAACATTGAATTCATGTATGTAATCAAAAATATATTTTAAATGATAAAAACTTACAATTTCACCAAAAAGAGATATCACTAAATTCTAAAATAAAAATTAAACTACTTCTATCCTATCACATAATTAACATAATGTACGCACCAATTAATATAAAACCAACATCCCACATTCAAAAAATTATCAATATAAAAACATAATTAACATAATTTAAGCACCAATTAATATAAAACCAAGCAGAGGAGATAGAAGAAGAAGAGGAAGTAACCATTGTCCAGGATGCACAGCAAAGATGTTGGAGCAGCTACAGTAGAAAATAAGCTCGCTCTTGTCTCCCCCACATCATCTCAAAGAACATGGCGGAAGGTGAAAAAAAAAAAAAAAAAAAAAACATAGTTTTCTCCGAAAGGTGAAAATATATATATATATATATATGTTATTTTTGAACACCAGTTTTAGCGAAACATCCTACATCCAAAAAAAAATTAGTGAAATGAAACCAACATCCATGGATTAAAAAAAAAAAATCATTCAAAGGATTATTTTAATAAAATTGTTTACGCCCTGCAAAATGTGACCAACATCCATGCATTCAAACAATCACTGAGAAAAGCAAATGTAACATCGGTCCTCCATCCAAAAAAGGCTGACATCAACACCGTTTTGTATCTCAACATGAGACCTTTTATGCACCCAGAGATACGATGAATCTCAACGATCACTTTTGGATATTTTAATTGAAAAGCTGGCAAAGCAGCTTAGGCCATTTTACCTTTTTCACACTTGTATTACACTACAAGGTCTTCCAAGGTCCTTGTAGGTTTTGTTGCCGCGCTGCCTGGAAAAATTGCTTCCCCTCAATCACATAAATGTAAAACCCTTTGTTGCTGCGCTGCCTGGAAAAATTGCTTCCCTTGAATCAGATAAATGTAAAACCCTTTGTATGCTAATGGTATGCTGATAACTCTTCTTATTTAATTTTTCTTGTTAAATGTTCGTGTTTTTTTTTAATATTTGTGATTTCTTATTTTTCATAGTTCTTGAAGTCTCTCCCCCAATCGGGGTGAATGGTCATAACTGTCAGAGGAGGTTGTGAAGGGTGCCTACCACCTCGCTGCCTTACTGTAATTAAGAAGGGGTGGCATGGCCAGTCCCTCCGATGCAAGATGCATGATATTATTTCCCTCGGCGTCATGGTCATTCCTCTAAAGGAACCTTGGATTGTGATGGTACATGGAGATAGCTATTTATTCCTGAGTGGAAGTGCAACCCTTACGCTGGTGGGATTAACCTTCCCTCTGTTCTTCTCTAAGACAACTGAATTCGTGGTATGCTTGGCTTAAAGATGGTGTGAGACTTTGCCTTTCCCAGCGCGGGGTTGCTTGCCTATGGTGCAGCAAAAGCAGTGACCCACGCTGGCCTCCAATTGCCCCTATTCCTGGTGTATGTGTATGAATGTTGGCCATTAGTGGAGGTGGGTGGGAGCGTAGCACCAGGTCTGGGAGCTTTCAGAGTTGCAAAGTGAGATAACATGGAGATATCAGGCTGGTTTAGTGGAACTCGTTGGCACCTTCATTCAGTTGTCATGTCGGCTCTGGCTTTCATGGGTAGCGATGTACGGGTAATGATTCTCTACCTGTTATTTGAAATTCATTGCCTTTTATTCTTCTGAGGTTGGTTAGTTTCTATTGTGATTCCTGCATTTTCTTCCTTGCATTCCTGTCACCTAAGTCTCCAAGTCGTAGGACCGTTGGTGGTTTCTGTGTTGATTCCCAAGCCTGGTCTTGTCCCTTTCCCTTTGCCTTTCCCTCGATTTGGCTAACCGACTTTCCTCCTACGGCTGCCTAGTTATTTGGGACCAATCTGGGTCGAGTCTTTGGGCATCTTTTGTTTCTGGTTTTGTCATTACTTGTGGGGATTTGGAGCCTTAGCTGGATACTCTGCTGCCAGTTTGAAGTTGACAAGGCTTTCGCTGTTTGGGTTTTGGGTTTTTCTTTCTAGGGGAATTGGTTTTGGGCCCAGTTCTGTCACTGTGATTGGTTTCCTTCCTCCTTGGTCACAATACCCAGATAGAGAATGAGCAGCGGCATAGGGGCTAGTGGGCAGGGCCAACAAGACCGGCCACGTGCCCACATCCAGGCAACCATCTATCATTCAGTTACCTCTCTTGGCATTAGGGAGGAGATTCATTAGCTTGTAACGAATGTTACTCATGATTGCCAGACTTGTATACAAAAATTATTGAGGACTCCAATTGGCTTCCTGACCTTGGTCGTAACAAGGGAAGAAGAAATTAATACATACACTCCATCACTTTACATTTAGACCAACTTTTGAAAGAGAAACATAGGATGATTGTATTTCATTCCTAAATGATATTATTCAGATACAAAAATTATGGATTCCAATTGGCTTCCTGGCCTTGGTACCTAACCTTGGTCGTACCAATAAATTAATACATACACTCTATCACTTTACATTGGCGGCTAAAGACCTTGTTAGGCCAAGTGAGACCAAGTTTTGAAATAGAAACATGAAGATAGGATGATTTCATTTCATTCCTGAATGATATCCTGGCCGCTAAAGAACTTGTTAGACCGAGGTTAGAAGGAGAAACATGAAGATAGGGATCTCATTTCATTCTTGAATGATATCCGACGTGTGCATGCCACCAGGTACTGTAAGGAAGATTGGACGTCCACTTGGCCACTTCGAAAGTCATCTCCAATGTGAGTCCAAGCCATCTGTGCCAGCTGAGTGCAAAAAGACCCTGCTCATGTTACATGTTCCAAATTTCTATGTATGTCGTGCTGTTGTTTTTTCGTGTTCTCTAGTAGTTTGGTTGTGATAAGCGGCTTGTTGTGATCGGTAGGTAGCAGACTATTTTTGCTGCTAGTTTTCTCTTTTTCTATCGGCCAATAAACCCAGTTTGCCTTGTGGCGTATTGAGGCCAGCTTAATTTTAACACATGGTTTATTAGTGATGTATCTTGAAATCCGGAAGTAATACAAAATTTAACTTAAAAAATTATCCTTCACGTCCCTGATATTCTGCAAATCCAACACAACTTAACCTTGGTAACAAAACTGAAAAAAATCTAAAGAACACTAAAAAGAAAAATTTCAAAAGGCTTCACAGCAGTGTAAAGAACATCCCAAGTTCTCATATTTGCATGGATCATAAACATACAGTGCATTTAAAAGCATCGGTGTAAAAAGTGGTGGCATGGTGTCATCTCCCTATGTAGCGAGTAACGTTACACTAATTTATCTTCCTACGATTTGCTTCATCGAGTTTATTTTTATGGAAGTTTTCTGGTAAACAGATGCGCTGTTTCTGGATGAAAACATATGGCTTTCACATCTGTGGTGCTCTCAGCGTGCTTCCTCAAATTTATGACAAGAGGAAAGCTACTTGGGAAGGCGCTGAAATAATACCATGGGTAATGGCTATTAATTCCACAATAATTTACAAAAGCGGTCCTTAGTAGCATTTTCAAGACTTGAAACTGTGACATTTGGAAATCAAATGGTATATTTCAGTGATTACCTGCACCTTTTTCAAGCAATCTTCTAGGAAATCGACACCACGAATTCAAATTAAAGAGACCAAATCTGTCGTTTTCTGAAAGGTTGAAAGGTTAAATGATGGTGTAATGCAGACTAAACATACATACAGGCAAATCCCCGAATATATGCCATAGCATTCATAAAAAGACGCAAAATAGAACTCAATATCATTCCCAATAACATAAAGTCAGGATAGCAGATGACATATCATGCTTGGTTTTAAATTTTATTTGCTCATCAATAATCGCCAATATGTCAAACGCAGAGAGTGGTTCATATATGTCTAAATGTCGAAGGAAACGGTTGTAATCAGCATTTCTGTCTTCAAATAGTTCTGTTCTCTACTTTTTTCTGTTCTCTACTACAAGATTAGAGGAAGGTTCCATTGCTTGTTAACAAATTTTCAGATTTTCGCCAATTTTTTCAGGTATCCCGAACAGAGATGTTTGGCTCTATATATGCAGGAGACTCTCAGGTTCCAAGCGGATATTCTTCAGCCTCCCATCAGATCAGACCCCACAGAGAATCACGACATTTTTCGGGGTACTACCTTCAAACAGAGGCACCAAGAGACCGCTTGATACCAATTCATATCCGGACTCGAGATCAGTGAGGATCCGCCTCACCCCGCCACATGAGATTTCAGCAACAAATCTCTCTCAGATCCGTCCCTAGGAGATGGACTAGATCCTCCAGACCTCAGCAGTGCACAAACTCCCCCAGCCAACGATCTAGTGGACAAGTCTGCACTTTCCACCAGCCCTTCATTGGGCCAACAGACTTTTTGGAATTTCTTCAGTGTTCATTCAGCCTCAAGATGTTAGGAGAGATGGGTTTGATTCTCAAACCAATTAGCTCCTCGATCTTCTCTGCCAGGGCATTCCATATATTGTATTGTTATGTCTCTGCATCGTACTTTTTATATTCATGCATTGTATTCCATACATTGTATTTTTATGTTCCTGCATTGTACTTTTTATATTCCTGCATTGTATTCCATACAGTGTATTTTTATGTTCCTGCATTGTACTTTTTATATTCATGCATTGTATTTTTATAGGAGGTAGTATGGTTCTCCCTCATTGTATGGACATCATTGTACTCAACAGTCCTTTGAGCTACTTTATGGTCATTAGTTGGACATAAATATAATTATCTGATTTTGTCTTACTTGTAATTTCCTATGTTGCATGGGGACCCGTCCCCGCCATAATTTCATGCCGTTCCCTCCATTCCGACGACTTTGGAACTCATCGGAAACGTTCCGGATTTTCTGGGGACTCCATCAAGGACTTGGGGACTTCAAGGCCGTCCCGTAACCGTCCCTCGAAAATTCAGGGACTTTTTGGGGACTTCCAAAATGTCCCTCGATAAATCGGGGACTTCTGGACGTCCCCAATAAAATTTCAAATCATATGTTAAAAAAATATTAAAATATTTCATTTCTATTAAAAAAAAAAAAATTAAACTTTCTTTAATAAAATTCAAAATTTTAAATTAAAAAAAATGTAAATTCCTAAATTACATTTACCTTAACCTAAAGGCTAACGCATATACCTATCAAACTTAAATCATTTACGGTTTACCGTTTTACCATTTGGCAGTTACACTAGTGACTATATTATTTTTTTATTCTAATTTTTGTCATTTTGGTTCTTGGACTATTGTCTATGACTATAATTTATAAATTTATAATCCATGGTTTTCTACTTCTAGACTCTTAATTTGAGATTTATATTTAAATTTTAATGAATTGTTCATGTTTACATCTTTATTAAATTTTAGTACTACTTACTTTTACCCTTTAGCTGCTATTTAAATTTTGAAATGATTCATCATGCATCAATGATCATAGAATGATTATGTAGATATTAGACAGTAGTAGATTGTAGGATGTAAGTTGTATGAAACTAATAGTACTTAAGTTATGCAATGATGACGAAATTTGTTTTTGTGATGCACAATTCTCAATGACGATTAGATACTATTAGACTATTAGTATTAGTCTTTAGATTTATCATTTTAGTATTTTATTTATTTTGATTCATGTTTAATTTATTTTAATTTTAATTTTTTAATTTTTTAATAAATATAATAAATAGTTGCCGCACTTGCCGTCCCCAATCCGCCGTCCCCTGAAAATTTGGGGGTGCGCTCTAGCCGTTCCGGAAACTCATCCCCCGTCCCCTCCGTCCCCACAGCCAGTGCAACATAGCTAATTTCTAAGTTTAAAAAATAAGCTGAGTATTCCATCACACTCGCATGAAATTGAACACCATCCTTTTAACCTCTTCGAACTAGCAGAGCATGGTTCTACAATTCTAATAGCCAGTTGTGTGACCCCAGATACTAGAATCTATACACATGGAAATATGTACAAGTAATACTGTCCGTATTCGTTGATATCAGAATATATATTTTTCCTCACATATTGAAGCATCAAAACTTCACTGTTCATATTAATCACTGGGTTGCTTAACAATATAATCCACTGAAGAAATGTCGTCTTTTCAACTCAAATAGATTACAATGAGAACATAAATCATTGGAAAATAATCCACTGCACATGAAGGCCACAAACTAGGAATCTAACTCATAATATAATTACATTTTATTATCAAACTGGACATTCTTGATACTTTAACAAAAGAAAAACTACAACTTTAGCATATTCCAGGACGCAAACATGCTTGCATCATCTATTATTTAAATTTTAGACTTGCAATAGAAACCAAACTAAAATACATTGTCCAATACTCGTTAACCACCCTAGGAAAGCAAACTGCTGTATCTTGTACTAAACTGTACAACTTAGACTGGCACAGATCTTCTAGCCACTGCATTTTACAAATTAGAGACTCCCTCATGAGGAATGGCAGCTAGTTTACCTCCAGTTATAAATATAAGCCCCACGTACTGAAAGTTTGTACTTTTCCATTCAATTCCATGACATGAACTGAAAGTATGTACCTTTCCATTTGATTTCCTAACATGACAATAGTTTTTCCCACTCTTGTAGTTATGGGCTCCCCTCCCTCTCCCAGATCTGGCACAGCTTAACAAGCTTTATCATTATCTTCAAAAATCAAAGATTTGACAGTCCAACCTAGCCTGTTAATAAATTCTTCATGCCTGCTTTCTGCTCAGCAGTTAATCTGCTTGGAAATTTGATATCAAACTTGATTCTTAGGTTTCCCTTCTTTCCAGGTTCCTTTGTGAGGGGCATTCCCTCATTGGGAACTACTTTCTCATAACCAGGCTTTATCACATCATTGATTGGAATATTTAGGTTCCTGCCATCCAGAGTAGTCAAATTAACCGTGTAACCTGTAAGAGCTTCATTGAGAGAGATCTTTTGTGTAACAACTAAATCATTCCCATCCCTCTTGTATACATCATGTGGCTTCTCATCCACAACAAAGATAAGGTCTGCAGGGACAACATTAGGCTCCTCGTGTCCTTTCTCAGGGAATGTAATCTTTGTCCCCTTCTTCCAACCCGGCTTGATTTTGATTGTTAGTATCTCCTCCACAGGTAAAGTTTTCCTGAAAAGAGCCCACACCAAAATTTAAATCAGAAACCAAAGTCGAATACATGAAGTGTGCCAGATTTCAACTGTGTGCATGAAAAACATACACAGGTAATATTTTTTATTCCACATGGAAATATTTGTTCAAATGTCATTTCCTATTACTTGCGATGAAATAATGGCTTAGATTTGCATACATGACTCTGTCATGGGCGCAATATATGCAATAGATATACAAGCATTTATACATTACCTATATATACCATGTGGATAATATAGACATGCATCACGGTCAGAAAACACATAATGCAGTGAATACTATAAAGTTATAAACATCACAGCATATATAGGCTAATTTTTTTTAGTATGGATCCACTATTGTGAGAATTGAGCTACTCTTGAAACAAAATAGAATTAAGCACTGATAAAAATGGGGCCCGTAAAAAGACAGTTCTCAGCCAATAGCTGTATACAGTTAAAAAAATAGATATATAAAGTTAGAAGTCCAAAAAAAACGCAGCTGTCAGTCATATAACAAAAAGCAAGATGAACTGTCAATCACATGACAAAAATCAACGAGCTGTAAATCACATAACAAAAATCAACGAGCTGTCAATCATTTGACATAAAAGAAGGGGCAGCACATTTGTAGTGGCTAGTGGACAAGACAAGGACTAACCCAAGTTTTTACAAATTCAGGACCTTCGACTATTGCAAACAATATGCAATCTGCAGCAGTGCATTCAATGCATATAGGTTGGGATATGCACCATTAGATCCAAATGTTGCATATCTCAGTGTATATCCCAATCTATACAGTAGTTAATGCTATATTGCAGGGTGCATATTGTTTATCTACAGATTTAAACAGCAATTTTCAACAACTTGAGCATGCAAAATGAAATAAGCAGTATGATCACACATTAACCTTGTTGACTGCGGTCTTCCATTACCACCTGTTGGTCATCTGACATGTCTAATGCCCCTGAAGGCTGAAACATAGGCTGCCTGACAGATAACATTTCTACCTTGTGATTAACACAAGGGCACATGCCGGTCCAACACAGGCAATGATTTGAATCATAATCAGAGTAAAGCTAAAAAGAAATAAGTAGATGTGTTGCAATGTATGTCCAGAATAAGACATTCGACGAAAGTATTCGCAGTTTGCACATAAATACCACTAACATTTCTATACGAGGGCTGGCATATACTCTAGTGAGATTAACAGATGATATAGAAATTGACGCAATAAAATAGAACCGAACCTTCCTTAGATATCGCTTATACTGGACAGCTTGCACTCAAGGCTTTGAAACTGAGAACAGAGTGCAATACAAATATGGAAGCAATGATAGAAAACAGAAAACTAATCATCTTTTGAAAATTTAGGAACAGTTGGTGACTATATATTAAATTACTGATGGACAAAATAGATGTTATATGTAAGGCTAATTCTACAACAAATACATTGACTATATTCAGAGATCATCAATCAATGGAAAAGGTATAAGCAGAGATCATCATTCAATGGAATGGGTCAGGGCGTTTAAAAACTGACCCCCCCGTAAAAAGAGAGATTACTTTTACTATCGCATAGTAATAGAAAAAGCAGCTTTGGATGTCTCCAGAAACTGTACATACCCACTAACGTCGGCAATATTTCTTGATATCTTCATTTTCTTTGTAGTGCCTTTATAGAGCTCTTCCAACGTGCATGGTAACCTGTTTTCCACAGGCTTGGCTTTCCGAGGTCCCATAGTAGCTCCTCCACCAAATCCTTCAAACATACTTTCTGGGCCACCAAAACCTCCAAACATGCTATCGTGAAACCTTGAACCCCCCCTTGTGCCCATTCCAAACCCACCCATACCCCCAAACGGGCTTGAATCGCCAAAAAACTCGGCAAATATATCTTCTGCATTTCTTGGATTAAACCTTACATTTGGCCCACCTCCACCACAGAACGACGACGCCCCAGGTGGTGGAACCTGCCCCTTCAATCCCTCTTCTCCATATTGATCATAAATTGCACGCTTCTGGGGATCGCTGAGAACCTATGATCAATAAAAAAATCAAAACTTGAGCAACATTCTCACTTTTTAATCGTGAATAATGGAAGGAGGCTAATTTTCATGAAACAGAACCATGATTCGGTCTACAATTTTTTTGCATCTAAATTACTCAAATCACATATATTACAAAAAAAAATTAACTGAAATTCTCACTAAAATTTAAGCCGTGGGTATGACGAGCAAGAAAATATACACAACTTCTGATACAATCATCTGTTTGGAATCTGGATGCTTATATAAAAAAATGCACATTCTTCTCCGCTAAAATAAATGTAATAGAAGACAGTACCAATGCAAGCTTGCACATGTATGCACTCTCAATAATACCCAAGGGTTCAATGAAACTTCAATAAGTTGTTTAACACGTAGAATTCAGGTACGTCAGGGACTTTTTTTTTAAGCGTAACTTCAATAAGTTGTTGAATTCTAGTGGGTCAGGGATTTTTTTAGCGTAACTTCAATAAGTTGTTTAACAGTAGAATCAGGGATTTTTCTTTAGGGCAACTTCAATAAGTTGTTGAAGTCTAGTGCGTCAGGAATTTTTTAGCGTAACTTCAATAAGTTATTTAACAGTAGAATTCTAGTGCCTCAGCAAGTAATTTAACAGGTAGACTTCTAATGCGTCAGTAGAATTCTAGTGCCTCAGCAAGTTGTTTAACAGGTAGAATTCCAATGCGTCAGGGTTTAGCAATTGGGTTTAGCTTATTGAATGTATACTTATACATTAAAAATGCACTAACAATAAAAAAAATGGCATTTTTGTTTGAAATTTTATTGTTAAATTTAAATGAAAAAAGCCATTTCATCTATAATTTATTTATATATTCAAAATATACTTTAAACAACAAAAAAAACCACTCGTTTGAAATTCAATTGACAAATTTTAATAAAAAAAAGTTTTCAGCTATAAATTAGACTACCCATAAATATATTAAAATAAGTATGTACTAAGTAAATTAATAAATAAATATTAACATAGATTTAATAAAAAAATAATTAAAATTAAAATAATATAAAAATGGTAAAAATTTGCAAAAAATGAAAACCCTACCAAGTTAGTAAAATAAAAAAGAAACTAATAAAATGATCCAGAAAAAAATGGTCCTTAAAATTAATTAAGAAGAAGGAAGAAAGAAATAACCAAAGTTAAAAATTGAAAACAATCAAGATTTTAAATTTGAAAATGAAGAAGGAAAGAACCAAAGTTAAAATTAAAAACAATGAAGGCTTTCAAATTTGAAAGTGAGAAAGTTAGTAATAAAAGGTAGTGAGAATTTTGGATGATTAGTGAATAAGTTAAATGTTAAAATAATTTTAATGGACAAAATTTTAAAATAGAAACTTTAAATTATTAAAAAAAAATTGAATATAATGAAATATTTACAAGTCAGTTGATTTTAATTTGGGTGGTGGGGAGAATAGCTTTTATCCTCTCCACTTGAATTTAAGTAAATAATCTTTGAATATAATGAAATATTTATAAGTTAGTTGATTTTAATTTGAGTGGTATGGAGGAATAGCTTTTATTCAACTCACTTGAATTTAACTCTAAAACTTTAAATTATTAAATAATCTTTGAATATAATGAAACATTTATAAGTTCATTGATTTTAATTTGGGTGGTTGAGCTGAATTTTTATCCTCTCCACCTAACTTCAAGTTTTATATAATATTGATCTAAAATAAAGTCTCTCTCACCTAAATTCAAGTCTTATATGTTATCTTTCTAAAATAGGGGAACAGTTCTTATCCTCCCCACCTAAATAAAGTCTCCCCACCTAAATTCATTCAAATCAAATAAAGTCTCCCTCACCTAAATTCAAGTCTTATATGTTAAAATAGGGGAACAGTTATACAATGACATGTGGTTTAACGGTAAGTTTCGTTGGGTGAAACCCACGAGATGGAGGTTCAAATCTCATTGAATATATGGCCTGTTGTGTCTTGGCTAGAAGAGTAGGCGACCCCATCGGGATGATCTCGGCTCTTGTTGAGGCATAAGTTAATTGCTATTGTGTGGCTTGCAGGCTGTTGCACCTAGCCTAGGTTTATAGTGGCAGCCAGTAGGATTTGATCCTGGGCCTTGTTCAGGAAAACTCTCACCAGTTACTGATTGTCCTAGATTTAAAAATAACATAAAATTAAATAAGAAAGAAGAGAACAAAAATAAATAAATTAATTAATTAAAATAAACCAAAACCAAAAAAAAAAAAAAAAAAAATCTTATCCTCCCCACCTAAATTCTTTCAAATCAAATAAAGTCTCTCACCTAAATTCAAGTCTTATATGTTATCCTTCTAAAATAGGGTAACAGTTCTTATCCTCCCCACCTAAATAAAGTCTCCCCATCTAAATTTATTCAAATCTTATATGTTATCCTTCTAAAATAGAAATCTTATATATTGTCCGTCCAAAATAAACAGTTCTTATCCTCCCCACCTAAATTCAAGCTTTATATGTTATGGTCTAAAATAAAGTCTCCCCACCTAAATTCCACCTAAATTCAATTATCTGTAACTTTGTCGCCCTATAAAATATCCAAAATTCACCCCAAGTATTATATGTTATCAGTCTAAAATAAGTTAGCTTTGTCTTTCTATTCAAATTTAAAATTTTCTTCAGAGGGTACCCAATGTCCAAAATTTTCCCAACCACCTCGCCTAAATTCAAGTCTTATAGGTTATCAATCTAAAATTTAATAACTTATCTTTCTATTAAAATTTTCTTGCGAGGGTACCCATTGTCCAAAATTTTCCCGGTAAAATAACGAAACATATAATATTTTTATGTGATAAGTTTTAAAAACATTATAAAAATAAAAATAAAAAATAAAAGGATATTTCATAATTGGAAAACCTATTTTAAAATACATACTAATTATTACTACTAATAGTGACCAGACTGCATAAACAACACATTAAAAACAAAATCCCTGTCTATTAAAGTTTATTTATTACAAATAACCAACCAACATCTAAGGCACAGAAGTAAGCAGCTCCGGGAAGTACAACGTCTAAGAACATATTTCTTGAAATCCCCAACACTGATCACAAACTAAGCGGAACCATAGCGAATTTCAACTAGTGCCCTCCGAATTTAATCAATATTACAACGTCTAAGGACATATTTCTTGAAATCCCCAAAAGCTCCAACGCTGATCACAAACTTACCGAGCCATGCCGGATTTCAATTATTCCACTCCAAATTTAATTAATATTCAAGTCAAGTATCCAGACACTAATCGCAAAACTATTCTATCAAACACAGGAAAAACAGAGAAGAAAACCCACAATTGTACTTTCTCCGGAGAATAATTAAAATATGAAAAAAAATTGGTCGAAGATCAGAAAAAGCCAACAGATTATAATATATTAACCTCGGAAGGGATCAAAGCACAATCATAATACTACCTCAAAAGGAATTGACACGAGAAATACTCAGAACAAATTATTTGCGAGCAAGGGTTTTCAACCGAAATGGTCATCAACGGTTTCTTTAAAATGCCCATTAAAATGGCCATAAAGTCATTTGTAAAAAAAAAAAAAAAAAATGCATGGAGTTATATATAAAGTTATGGCAATTTTAACCATCAAACGTGTATGGAATTTTAGCAATTCAATCCCAATTCAATCCCTGAAATTATATCTATTTTGTGGATATGAATATTTAATCAAACAACATATTTTGTCAGATAACCACGTCATTACTAAAAATTCAATCCAACCTGTGTATCCACAAACACTTTCGGGATAAGACCTGGGATAAAACCCTGCCGTTTATGATTGCCTGGGGTTATGCAAGACAAGTCGACAAGAAAAAGATTAAAAAAGAAAAGGGATGCATGAAATTCAGGCATGAGGGTATCCCTGAAACCCCCCTGGCAATGAAATTCAAGGGTTTCGAAATCTAAACAATCCAGACCATGTTTTCAAGGTTTCAAACCACGAAGGCCACCGGACTTCCGCTTTATTTCGCAACAGCAAGCCATCAATCAATTTTATTTTTTTTCACACAAGTCAGATGATCGGATCTTACCTCGTAAGCCTCAGAAATCTGCTTGAACTTCGCCTCGGCCTCCTTTTTGTTATTGGGATTCTTGTCAGGATGCCATTTCATGGCCAATTTCCTGTAGGCCTTTTTCAGATCGTCGTCCGATGCACTCCTCCCCACATTCAGTACATTGTAGTAGTCCACCCCCATTTATACCCCTTAATCCCTGCACACCGTTCAGCTCCAAATCAAAATAAAATACACTACCAAAATTTGTTTGCCGTAATCGTAGAAATAAAATGGCTTCCCTCCGCCTTAAATTCAAGCCCACAGAAAATATTGCGAGAATCTTCCTCGCTCTCCTCTGGAAGGGATGATAATGCACTTCCGAAGGGCTTTTTAGAAGCTTCTAGGCCTCTCTTTTGCCGTCATGCAAAATGGAATTACCATTGTGGTGAATGTTTAACTTGATTTTAATCTCTTGTTTCACAGTAAATTTTGCATAAATATCCCATACTACTATTAATTGCTGAATTTCTTTCAAATATCTCCGACACTCAAGTGCCCACTCGCCACTTAATGCCCCTCCACATTCTTCTTGGCCTTTAACATCTCTATCAGTCCCCCTTATCTTTATCCGTTCTTACCTAATATTTCTTTCTTCAAAAATAATTATGTTTTTTCAGTGTTCCATCTTTTCAACCATAAAATGTATATTTAATAAATGTGTTATATTTAATTATACCAATTATTAATTATGATGGGTCTTAACGTCATGCTATGACATTTTATATCTTATTTTATTATTTGTTATTTTATTATTATTATTATTATTTATTTGTTATTTTTTATGATATCATGATTAATGTTTTTTAAATTAAAACTGAAAAATTAATATTTTAATGAAAAAAATTATAAAAAAAATTAAAACACCATTCTTTTTATTTAAATTATGTATTTGAATATGTAAACATAGTTTATTGTATTTAGGCTTAAGTATTCAATTTTGTCTTTTACTATTTATTAGTTTATTTTTTATCAAAATTTAATTTTTCTTATTTTTTATTATTATTTAAATTTATTTATTTGTAAAATAATTAATTGAAGTTTTATTATGGGTTTTTTAATAACTTCCATTCTATTAGTGACTTATTTTTTGTTTTTAACTTTATTTATTTTTATTTAGTTTTTTTTTTCTATTATTTTTTTTCTTTTTCCTATTATTTCCCTTTTGATCAGTTATAGTTTTTTCTCAAAATTTTCAATTTAAAGTGATTTATAATTATATGAAAAACTTATTTTAATAAATTTAATTATAAAAAACAAAACACACACACACACACATATATATATAATTAACATATATATTAAAGTGTATATATGTTAATATAAATAATATTAATAGATTTCTAGCTTCTATGATCCATCGTTAAATTATGTGGTAATAATCACATTTCAATGAACAATGTCGACACCTTTCGAACCAACTAGTGTGGTTCATCATCACGACTAGGTGATGACATTCAACAATACAATAATTTATTAATTGTTTTATTTTTGTGTTTATTTTTTTAAATATAATTAATCTACACTAGTTAATATGTAGAGCTTGTTAATTCTAGGACCAATTCTAAAAATTGTTTTAATGTCTTTATTTGAATTATTGTCTTGCTATGTACTTTTATAATAAGATGTTTAGTAAATGTGTTTTAGATACTATTGTTTATTTCTATTCACACTTCAACATGGGTAGGTGATCAATATATCTAATTTTCAAGTGACATATTGAACTCACCTATGAAATTTGATGTGTATATATGTATATTCTTTAAAAAAAAAATTACATAAATCTAAGAATTCAAATATGATGAAGAAATATTAGTAGGAATTTTTTAACATTTTATTTTTATACTTAAAAAAAGTATTAAGAGAAGCGTTTTAAGATTATTATAATTTTTTTCAATTAAAAGGTTAAGAATGCATATTTTGAAAATTAAATAAAATGTGAGTATAAGATAGACAATCTTTAAAAAAAAAAATGTTTTCTATCTTCAATCTTCTCAATGTAGTAAATGTGACATACTCTTTCATCCCATGATGTTTTGGGAATTGAGCAACATCCAATTTCACAATAAAATTCATAAAAAATTGATTTTATTTTAGCAATGTTGATTTTCTTAGAGAAATATATTTTTATTTTTATTTTTATTTTTTAGAAATTAAAGTTCATTACCTTTTTATACAATTCCAAAAATTTCTAACTAAATTTGAAATAAAATTAATTAAAAAAAAATACACAAATTTAAACCATCCATTACAAAATCAAAACTAATTTATTAAATTTAATTTTAAATTTATAAAATAAATCCATAAAAATAATATATATCAACACACTAACATAAAATTAAATTTATTTTAAATTTATTTTAATTTTAAATTTATAAAATATTAATAAATATATAGTTATTTTTTTAATTTTTTTATATACTTAATAATTAAAACTTTAAAATAAATTTACATTTTTTAACACCACCAATATATTGCAGTTTTAATTTTCTCAATGAATTAAAATTAATCGTTATAAATACTCAATTTATAAACTTTTAATTTTATAACTAATTAATTAAATTAATTAAAAAGCTTTTAATTTCTAATTAATTAAATAATTAAAAAACTTTTAATTTTCTAACGACTAGTTTTAACAGCGGGTAATGATCCATCCTTACTATTTATTCACTGAGATCGTTTTCTTTCTTCCCCTTGTCTTGAGAATGAACCACATTAAATGATTCAAAAAGTCAACCAAATCCTAATGATATGATTAATCAGAAAAATTTCCTATCAATCTACATTATAAATCACAAAAGTTTTAGATCTAACATTATTATTTCCTCAACTATAATATAATAATAATAACTCAAACTCCTACTCAATTTTAACAAATACATGAGTCTCTGCATTCAACATAAATAAATAAATGATATATTTTATAAACAACAATTTATAACACAATAATATATTCAAATTTAATACATATAAACAAATTCATGAGGCACAATAGTTGCTAAGGTTTTGCAAATGGGGTAGCAAGCTAAGTGGGCTTGACTGTGGGGAAAACTCCACAGTTAAGCGCGCTTGAGCCAGAGGAGTTCTGGGATGGGTGACCTCCCGGGAAGTCCTCACACGGTGCAAGCCCTAAGTGATGATTGACGCTATGTGATTCATTTCACTAGTTTCAATCCCACTCTTCACCCTCGTGAGCATCACCCGATGCAATGAGTGCTAAGTAGATCTATTCAAAAATCATGAGAAATTAGTCAGCTACGACTACCTCTCATGGAAATGGTCATAGATGAATGACTAAATTAACCACTTGAATCCCAAAAATGATATCTAATATAATGGACCGTTTTAAAACCCTCATACTTAAAATACTAAGAGTAAAGGGATCTCTTCTCTTGAATGGTTCATGAGGCCAGTTAATGGGTAATTGCACCATGGCAAATATTAAGGACTGATTGTGAGAAATCTCCATGTTGGGTTGCTGAGCTTGAGCCGTGTGGAGTTCTGGGATAAGATCTGCCCAGAAGTCTAATATCGGGAAGATAAGCCTCTCGGGAAGTGACGATTGACGCTATGTGATTCATTTCACTAGTTTCAATCCCACTTCTTCACCCCTGTGAGCATCACCTGATGCAATGAGTGCTAAGTGGACTATTCAAAAATCATGAGAAATTAGTCAGTTACCCGATGCAATGAGTGCTAAGTGGACTATTCAAAAATCATGAGAAATTAGTCAGTTACGACTACCTCTCATGGAAATGGTCATAGATGAATGACTAAATTAACGCAGTTGAATCCCAAAAATGATATCTAACATATAAACAAAATTATCCATCACCCTTGAATTGAAGGAAGCCAACTTTAACAGGATTTCATTTTTATTCTATTTTACATTTGAATTTATGTTATGCCAAATTTATATGGTTTTGATGTTATTTTTAAGGATTTATTAATAATTTTACCTAAAAAATCAATACCAAATATGTATATGTTTGATTGTTAAAATTAAATGAAAATATAATATAATAAAAAAAAAATATTAAAATAAATCTACTTTAAAATAACATATAATTATTTTTTCTATTTTTAATAGTTATCAATTTTTTTTAATATAATTATTTTTTCCATTTTTAATAGATATTATTTTTTTTAGTTTTATTAATTTTTAATAAAGTTATTTAAAATAGTTATATTAATTTAATTTAATTTTTTATTATGTCAATAAGCTTTTTCCAATTAAGTATAAAAGAGATGTGGTAAGGTTATGTTATGAAATATCATGTTATGTAAATATTTTGACTCTCTCAAATTACATAAAAATAAAATAAAAAGTTAAACTTAAAAGGATCAAATTTTTTTGCATTTTGAGAGATTTAATCCTTCTCTCTAATAGATCAGAGTTAAGATGAAATTGGGATGGAATTAGGCTGGTCACGTAGAGATATGGAAGAGATGTTGTAATGTTAAGTTATGTTATGTTATGTAAACATTTTGACTCACTCAAATTACATAAAAATAAAAATAAAAATAAAATAAAATAATAATTATAAGTATTAATTAAAACATTTTCACTCGGTCAACTTACATAAAAATAAGATAAAATTATTAGTAATCAAACCGACTTAGATCCATTTAACTCGATCTATCAAGCATCCAGAGGGATCAAATATTTTGAGGTTGATGTAAGCACCTTAAAAATTGATCCCTCTCGTCGTATGATAAATCCAAAGTTAAGATGGATCTAGGTTGGTTATAATATATTTTTATTTTATTCTAAATTAATTCTATATAACTATTCATTCTTTATGCATCTCTAATTTACTCTCAATTTAATTTAATTTAAATAATGTATTATGCTATGTTATATTATCATTTCCCTTAAATTGAGTGAGGCAAATTGGGTTGCGTGCATCGTCACCTCACTCAATGAGTGTGGTTGCCAAAGTTTTGTGGAGCTACAAAGGAGTGGTTATGATTTCCTTATAATTTGTATTGGGTTGTTGATGCTCACAAGCAAGGACATTTGGATGTCAAAGGCAATGATTCCTCTTCTATCCTTTTCGAACACTATTACCGATGAAATAGGTAACCGCACTGTTACCTACTTTTTTTTTGGTAGCATAAAAAGCCCCTGATTTTGAAAAGTTGTGATGCAGAATAAACTTCTTCTTTTTTAGCACATTTTTTACACTCTAATATTTTTATTTATGAAGTATGATTATTTGTTTTAAAATGTTAGTGATTTTCATGCTAATTTTGAAACGTATTGATGTAGCATCAACCTTTTTTTTTAGAGCGGTAATTTTCATGCTAATTTTGAAACATATTGATGCAGCATCAACCCATTTTTTTTTTAGAGTGGTCATTTTCATGTTGGTAATAAAACACAAAACTTAGATAAAAATATATATATATATATAAAAACAATAAAAATGTAAAAATAAAACAAAATTAACTCGTAAAAATAAAAAATTTAAACAAAAATAAATTTAAAAAAACAAAACAAAACAAAACAAAAAACAAAAATATTGGAAAATTATATCAAAAGAAATGACAAAATTTGAAAAAAAAACACATACTAAAAAAAAAAAAACAATTTTTTCTAAGTTGTTAAAAAAAACCATATAACTAAAAAAAAAAAAAAAATAGAAAATTTAAAAATAATTTAAATTACAAAATTAAAATTTAGATAAAAAAAATAAAATACAAAAAAGAAAAATTTAAATTAAAAAATAATAATAATAAGAAAAAAAAATACAAATTTTAAAATTAACAAAAAAAAAAAACAACAACAACAACAACAACAAAATTTAAAATTGAAAAAGAAAATTAAAATAAAAAAACTATCATTAAAAAACAAAAAAAAAATGAAAAAAACCACATGCAAATAATTAAAAAACAAATATCCATAAATTTACTGTTTTTTTTTAAATAAAACAATTTATAAATTTTAAAAATGAAAAACTAAATAAACTAAAAGATTTTAAAAAAATTAATTAATTAATTAAAATTTTAAAAAATAATTAATCTAAAATATTAAATTTAAAAACAAAATTAAAAAATAAAACAAATTAAATTTTGAATTTTAAAAAAAAAAAAAAATATATATATATATATATATATATATATATATATATATGAAAATGAAATAAAAAAATTTTAATCGTGGTGGCGTCGGCTAAACGCAACACCGGGCGGGGCGGGTGGCATACCCCGCCCGCCCAGCGGCCGGCCTCCTTTGTCACCTGGGCGGGAGGCCGATTGGTAGCGCCACCACGATCAAAAAATTCTTTCTTTTTTTAAAATTTTTAAATTTTTAATATATATATATTTTATTTTTTTAAATTCAAAAAATTTATTTATTTATTTATTTATTTATTTTTATTTTTTTTATTTATTTATTTATTTTTTTTAAATTTAAGTTTTATATTTGAAATTTAATTTGTTTTTTTTTAATTTTATTCATTTTTTTTGTTTTTAAATTTTAATTTTTTTTTCTAAATTTTGTTAATAATTTTTATTAAATTTTGAATTTTTTTTTTCTTCGTATTTATTATTATTATTATTATTATTAAATTTTATGTTTAGTTTTTTCATTTAATTTTTTAAAATTTAGTAAATTTTTATTTTATTTTATTTATTTGAATTTAATATTTTTTAAATTTTTTATTTTTTATTATTATTTTTTTAATTACATAAAATTTTTATATATTTTTTTATTTCAATTAAAATTGTGTATTTAAAATTAGATTTTTTTTTTTTAATTAAACTTAATTTTTTCAAATTAATTTGTTTTTTATTTAATATATTTTTTTTAATTTATTTTTTTCAATTTTTCAATTTTAATTGATTTTTAAAGTTTTTTAACTTTTTATTTTAACCATGTTTTTTTTTTTTTTTAATCTTTATATTTAAAATTTATTTTTTATTTCAAAATTTATTTGTTTATTCATTTATTTATTAAAATTTAATATATATATATATATATATATATATATATATATATATATATATATATATATATATATATTTTAAATTTAATTTGTTATTTTAATATTAACATTTTTTTTTTAATTTAATAAAATCTAATATATATTTTTAATTTAAGTTCATATATATTTTTTTAAATTTAAATTTAATTTATTTTTTAAAATCCTTTTTTTTTTAATATATAGTTTTTTAAATTTAATATTTTTACGGTATTTTATTTTTCATTTTTTATTTTTAATTAATTTTTCCTCTTTTTACTTTTAATTTTAATACGGTTTTTTTTTTTTTAATTAAAATTTAATATATTTCTTTAAAAAAAAAAAAATTAACATTTTCTTTTTCTTTTTTAAATTTAATTTCTATATTTTATTTTTTATAATTTCTTTGTATTTTTAACTTGTTTTTTTTTTTTTAATTTAATATTTTTATTTTGTTTTTATTTTTATTTTTTTATTTCTATATATTTTGAAATTTTAATCTTTAAATTTTTTTTTTATTTCTTTTTAATTTTTTTTCTTAAATTTTAGGTTTTTTTTAATGTTTGAATTTATTTGTTATATATATATATATATATATATATATATATATATATATATATATATATATATATATATATATTAATTTTTATTTTTTTATTCCTATATATTTTTAATTTTTAAGCTTTAAAATGTTTTTATTTTTTAAATTTATTTTTTTTTCTTAAATTTTAGGTTTTTTTTTAATGTTTGAATTTTAAAAATTAAAAAAATGTTATTTCTATTTTTAAAAATTTCAAAAATATGACACAATTTTTTTTTGTTATTCCAGCATCAATAGGTTTTATTTTGAGGGTGTTTTTTCTATCATTTTTTCAAGAAACAATTTTGTTTTTAGCATAATTTTATAAAATGTTGAAATTAGACCTTAAAAAAAAATCAAGTGCGTTCTGGAATACACTTTTTTTGTTTTTGGGGTGTTTTTTCATGTTTTTTGAGTCTTTTTGGGCTAGAGTTCTCATTTTGAGGTCAAGTTACCTATTTCATCGGTAACAGTGATTTCGATGTTGCCATGGTCCTTTGTATTCATTTCCCTCATCCTTTGTTGGTTTATGGCATCAGGATTGTCATTAAAAATGCAGTATGTGCTATCATTTCCTTTATTTTGGTTATTTCCATTCTTGCTCCCTCTGACTTGTTGAAGACACTACATGTGGTGGAGATTTTTTTGCTTCCTAGTTTCTCTACAGCCCTATAGTCTCCAACCCATCTTGTAGTGTCATTGTTTGGTCAAACTTCGTGGGTTGGAAAATATGGTTAGGAAGAGGGTACGTGTAGGCACAGTAATGGCAATCGTGGAGGTATTAGAGGATCTCGAGCTCACTTGAGGACAAAGACCTCATCTTGCATATTCAGGGAACAGATCCCTATGGAGGTTTAGGATGAACTATGTGTGTTTGAAGCAGATGTTGCAGTGGAGAGAGGCTATTTGTTGGATTCATAATTCTTAACATATATAAGGGAGTGGGTGCCTAATATGGGGCACACCCGTGTAGACAAAACTGAAACCTATTGACAATTGATTTATATTGAAGAATGAAGATGTAGTTAGATAGGGTAATCGTGGATATGAATGATGCAAAGGAAGAGATATTTTTTATGTTGGAAAAAGTGGTGCTCCACCAGAAGGAAAAAGGGGTGCATAAAAAATTGAAGCCTGTGTTGCTCCTGCTCTAGGTTCAAGTGCCTACAACCAAGGGCACACCAACCCCATTGTAATATTCCCAATTAGTCCTACTCTAATTGGAATATTCAATTTGTTTTATTACTTCGTTTAAAGAATAAAAGATCAAAGGAGGACCATAATACTCCTTAATAATGAATAAATCAATGCCAAATGTGAAAAGGCTAAATCTTGGCTTGCTAAATCAAGCACCCTTAGGTGTGAAAGTGGCTCTTGCATCTTTGAGAGGAGTACCTAAGTACTTAACCTTAAGAGTTCAAGGTTCCATCTTGAATCAGAGGGTCTCTGTTTTGATTGATAGTGGGGCTACCCACAATTTTATTGATGCCCAACTAGTGCGAAGGAGGGCAATTCCCACTGATGCTTTTGAGGGATTCTCTGTTTTGGTCCCAGGAGATAGAACAATGCAATGCATGCATTACGTACCATCCTTATCAGTCACCATGGGGACATATACATTGATTGATCACTTCTTTGTGGTTGACATACCTAACACTAATGTGATTTTGGGTGTTCAATGGTTGATTACATTGGGGAAAGTCACCACTGATTGGGAGGCTTTGCAAATGGAATGGGTCGATAAGAAGAGTGGTGAGACTCAAATGATCAAAGGCATGCATACATATCCCTCACATACCACTTCCACACAAAGAACAGAGATGGATTTGTGTAGTGGAAGCAAGGATCTTACAGTCCCATCTATCATGCTTATGAGATTGTTGCATGGGACACTATTATCTAGTGGAAAACCACCTGGAAGGCCACCTTATTCAGATTTTGTGGGAGATGTCTCACAACATGGTGCTCCAAGCATATATCCAGGAGGGATGGGAGCATTGGAAGACAATAATACAACACTGGGAGTCTTGGGTAGGCTCAAGGAGGAGGGAGGTCTTCTCCCAACATCATCATTACCCACTCTCATTTCAGATTCTACGATGTGGGAGGAGAAGCATGGAAGGAATGGCCTTCCAACATGTACCTTTGGCATGGGAGATGTCAAGGAGGAGAGCAGCCATATGACAGAAATTTTTTTTGATAGATCATCGGCGCTATCACTATGGGAGATTGATCCATATTGGAAATCCCAGCTGTTGGTGGATTATTCCAAGGATCTTCACACTTGCATGATACTTGATGACCAGCTGCATGAAGAGGGCTATTCAGTCCAAGAAGGAGTCATCTATCATCATGGTAGGATCTTCTTGTCTAGAGCCTCCAAGCTCAAGGAGAAGTTACTACCAAAGGCCTATGAAGAGTTTTGTTTCAGCCATACATATTCCATGAGGATTTACAACATCATCATGAGGAACTTTACTTGGGAAGACTTTGAAGGAGAACTACATCAACATTTTCAAAGATGCATGAACCATGTGGAGTTGGAACAACAACATGACTCTATAAAAGAGTTAATTCAGCCATCTCTTTCTTCTTGTAAGGAAGAAGATAGATCTATGCACCACTCCATTTGTTTAAGGAGTTTTGGTGGAGAATATTATCATTTAGATAATGTTTAATTTGATTATTGTTTGCATTCTTTCACCATTTATATGCAGGCCATAACTCCAAGGAGGAGTATTGTACCTTATAAACTTCATGGCCAACTTTGGGCAACAAAAATTTATGAACATGGCCACTCCTTTGGAGGACAAAGGGAGATTTTGTTTCATGATGGGTGCATTCCTAAGGCACCAAATATATCTCACACTTTTAGCCATAGTGAGATGACTTGGACAACAAGTAAGTGGTGGGGAAACCACTTACCACATATTGATATGATGTAGGCAGGAGATGCACTACGCTGGTTCCACATGTGGGACTATGACCCACCTCCATATGCACAAATTTCTGTTTGTATGTGTGTAGTTTTGCTCCCATACATTCATGGTGTTCTTGTACTTTTTATGGGAATGTATGGAGGGAGGATGGGAGGTATGTATGTGCTCTATGGGATGGAGATTCTCCATGTATCTTATGCTACATGTTTCAGGGAGAACATTGGGCAAACCATGTTTGTTTCATTTGAGCTATTGTCTCCTTATTGGATGGATTATTTACATCTCATGAGAACTTTGGAGGAGTAATTCATGGAGGGTTGGATTGGTGAACACTTATCTTATGGAGGAATCTCATCTCATGTTGGTGTCACCAATGGAGGAGGAGAAGAGTTGCAGCACCCACCTTATCAGTTGCTTGAGGACAAGCAACATTTGGGAGGGGAGGACTGTACTATTCCCATTTAGTCCTGAGCTAATTGGAATATTCATTTTTGTTGTATTACTTTGTTTAAAGAATAAAAGAGCAAAGGAGGACCAAAATACTCCTTAATAATGAATTATAAATCAATGCCAAATGTGAAAAGGCTAAATCTTGGCTGCTAAATCAAGCACCCTTAGGTGTGAAAGGGGTTGGAACATTTTGACTGGGTCAACCTTGACCAAATCTACAGCGCTATCATGGAGGAGTGGCCATCAATGAGGCACATCGCAATTTTAGACGAAGATGCTTTGTGTGAAAGAAGTGATCTCATTGGAAGTGGTTTAGGGTTTGCAAGATCTTAACTTATAAAAGGAAGAGGATGGCAGCATTAGAAGGTTGTTGATGATATGATATTTTCTGAATATATTGTTTGTTTAGACATATATATCTGTCTCTTGTTGTTTAACTGAGGCTGAATGCTATTTAGCATTGGGTGTTCCTGGTCGGGAATCCCACCTCTTCCCATTGAGTAGCTCTTGGGAGAGTTCGTATTGTATTGTCCACTATCTGGCTGAAGGCCAAGCTTCTTCTTTCAACTAAAACGCATATCCTGTTGAGGGTTTGGTTGTCTTTGCAAGTGGAGGCTAGATCTTTCAGATCTAGGCCATTTCAGTGCTCCTTTTCAGTGGAGGAGGCTTCTAATCCATTGGGAGGAGAGTATTGGATGACTTGAGCCTCATTTTCAGATCTTGGCATGTGGCCAACCACATTTTGATCCCTACAGCGCAACTTTACTTCCAGATCTGCGTTATTCTTGTAGGTGCAGTTGTAGGGTGTTTTAGCACACCATTTGGAGAGTTGTTTTTCAAGTGTTGGGGATCTGCCCTTCACTTTGGAGATATCTTGGAGGGGATCATTTTCTTGTTCATATCAAATCAGATCCACTTTGTAGATCTGAATATTTCTACAGATCTGCAGACTTAGATCTCAAATCTACAACTTGTACGTGGTGTATTACTGAAAACCCAAAGGGGAATCTTTAGAGGAGCCTATATAGTGTATGGATTTGTTATAGATTTGACTTTTTATGCACTTATCTGCTCTAGATCTAATGTGTAATCTACAGCTGTTGCAGACCAATAAAATAACGATGTAAGGCATTTTCCAGTCTTTATATATGGTTGCAACACCTCTTTTTGAGGATTTTCTCTCATTGGAGACTTGTATTTCCTGTTGTGCATCTTATGGGACATATTTTACATCTATTTTGTTGTTGTAAATACAAATGAAAGGTCTCCATATTGGCCTCTTGCTTTGTCTACGATGAACTGCGTTATTTTTATAACATTCTGCATTGTCTTGTTGCATTCCCCATTTGGGAATATTACAGAATCGAGGTATACATCTCCCCTTCTACCTAGTTTCATGATGAATTTAGTTTCTCTATCTATATGGTTTTACTGTTTTTCTAGGCCTTTAATGTTGGCATGTATAGTTTAGTTTATAGTTAATTTACAACTTCTTGTATGCATCACATTATGTGTAATCAAGTTACTATTGAGCACTCTCTATTTGGTATAGAACAATTTATTTTGGATTGATTCCTTATTGTTTCTCCAATAGTTTGGTTTCCCATGTGGGAAGCCACTATAAGTCTCTATAGTTTCTATAGTAGTAGTCAAGTTTCCCCTATGGGAAGCCACTAAAGGCAGGATACAGTTGTATCTTTCTCTTGTTAATGGAAAATTACCTTAATAAAATATTATATTATCATTTCATCTAATTTAAATATCCCTCTTATTATATTTTTATTTATTTCTAAACTAACTTTTGAGTATATTATATTTTATTCCTTAATTATTATTTAACTTTAATCTAAATTTAATTTAACTTATCATATAATATTATATAATTATTTCATTGTAGAGGTGCAATGAATCCGCAAGTCTGCTCCACTATGGCTAGGGTTTCCCTAGCCGCCTGAAACCTCAATGCTGAGACTTCCACAATGAGCTTGCTATGTGTCATAGGTCTAAGTGTTATTTGTGCATCGTTGTTGTGAAGTTGGGTTGCATTGGGTTGTTGGTGCAGGGGTAAGACAAGAAGATTGTGCAGTTCAATGCATACATAATGAGTGCCCCAAAGAAATTTGTGAAGAAAGAAAAATTAATCCCTTCTTTGGATTTGGGCTTTTCTTCCCCAACAAATTTAAAGAGCACAGTAACTTTGAAGGAAAAAGGATATTGGGAAAGTTTTCTAACATGTGGCCAAGTTATGAAGTCATTGAAGATTGGGTTTCTGTCAATTGGGAAAATCATAAACCCTCGAGCATTTGCTATTGTTGAAATGGATATTACACATTTCTTTTTGAAAATCGAGAAGGCAGAGACCAAATCTATAAGTTGGGTCCTTATTTCATGGGTACTAGAGGTTTGTTTCTCACTCATTGGTCTATGGAATTTAACCCTGTGATGGAAATTTCATCCACACTTGTGTGGATCAGATTATCATTTCACCCTCTCCTTCACTGGGGACAGTGCATTTTTAAATATATAAGAGATATACTAGGTTGATTTATTTCGAGTGACATGGAACATGGAAACAACTTTTTGTATGCTAGAATTTGTGTTGAAATGGATTTCTCAAAAGGCCTCCTTGAGGAAATTTAGTTAAATATAGATGGTTGGTATCACCTCTAGGCTCTAGCGGGGTCCATTAGATGTAATTTGTGTCATGAGCATGGACACTTTGCAAGAAGTTGTCCAAAAACTTTACTTTCATGAAGTTCTCTAAATTCGTCACCTTGTTAGGTCCATATAATACTAGTGTATTCCCTGTAGAAATTCCTTGTAGATTCAAACTGCTAATTGTAATTTACTAAAACAATAGAGTTGAATCTACTTTAACAATTGTGGAAACCAATTTAAACGATCATGAAATCAAAAATCATACAAGGGAAAGAATTCAATCAACACATTACACAATGTTTCTTGGGGAAAGCCACAACTAAAAACCCTACCATCTGTATATCACATTATTCATAAAATATGAGAAGATTACAATGATTTTCTCATGCCCAGGCAACTTCTGCACTTCTCTATCTGTCTCGCTACTTCCTAGACAAGCATAGGCCAATACTTAAGAAAATTTTAGCTTTCCCAAGTCCTTATTTCCTTGTGTTGTTTCCTTGGGAATTCCCCCCTATTAATTAGGAAAATCCCTATCTAATATTGCGCAATCCATCATAGGCCTTCCTCTAACTGCATGCACCACCTATATAATTTGGATGATTATACAACTTCTAGTACATTGCCCTTGAACTCCAATATCAACTGGGTAACTCTCAAATCACACATGCATGAGTTATTTATGGTTGATTTATTAGTTATATGATTTATCATTGAGTGTGGTTGAAGTTCCACTTCCACAACTTAACCTTCCAATAGTTCCTCCAACAGTTGAAACTAGTTAAATTGACTTTAACTCAGATAAACTAAATTAATTAATTACAATTCAAAATAAACTCAACCAAGGATCCTAAAAAGTAGGAGCCACTCTACATGACTCAAGTTAGACCCTCAACTCAAATTAACTTAAGAAAATAAGTCAAACTAACTTAGTTAACTCATACAAATTGTTATGAGATGTGGAATTACAATTTTCTTCTAATTTAATTCAAGGGAAAATTAAATTAGTATCTTTATTGTTGTCATTTTCAACACTCCCTCTTAGCAAGAAAGGGATTATTAGATATCTCGATCCTGCCTCTATGGAACTCAAATTTTCTTCTTGACAGTGCCTTATTCAAGATGTTTGTGTCTTGTTGCTTTGTAGGAATGTACTCTAGCATCATGATCCACCTCGGCACACAATCTCTAAGATGGTGGTACCAGATGTCGATATGCTTGGACCTATCATGAAAAACTAGATTCATCGAGATTTTGATACAACTCTTGTTGTCACAATAAATCACTATAGGATCCATCTGCTAACCAAATAACCCAACAAGGATCTTCCTCATCCAGATAGCCTCACAAGTTGCTTGACTAACAGCTATGTACTCTGCTTTTGCTGAACTGAGTGCAGCTTATCTTTGCTTCATGTTTTACCAAGAAATTGTTGTTGACCCAATACTGAAGATTCCTCCTGATGTGCTCTTCTTTTCTAATGGACTCCCTTCCCAATCTACATTTGTGAAGCCTTGAAGCTTCACTCCCTTTGTCTGTTTGTACCAAAGACCAAACTGAGTGGTGCCTTTGAGGTATCTCAACACATGTTTGGCCACCTTCCAATAGATTTTGGTAGGCTTAACCATTGCTTGAATAAGTTGGTTAACTGCATAATGCAAGCTTGGTTGTGTGTTCACCAAGTACATAAGTGAACCCACAAGCTACCTGTAAATGGTAGCTTCTACCACTTCGCCCGAAGTAGCATCTTCCATTCCTCCAATTCCCTGCTAGAGGAGTCTCCATGGTTTTGATGCTCTCCATGTGAAACTTCTTCAATATCTTGTTGGAATACTTTCCTTGAGAGAAAAATATTTCCCCATCTCCTTGCCAAATTTCCAAACCAAGGAAATAATGCATGAGTCCCATGTCTTTCATCTTGAAATATCTTGCCAAATATTCTTTGCAATATTGTATCAAGTTCTCATCACATGTTAGAATTAAATCATCGACATATAATACTATAATCAATAATGTACCTTCAACCACAATATGGTAAAGGTTTGCATCTACTTCACTTTTAGTGAAGCCAAACATGGTGAAATAGTTTTCAATCCTGGTGTACCAAGCATGGGGTGCTTGTTTCAATCCATACAATACTCGCTTGAGTCTACACACATGCGACTCTTTATCGAAGGTCTCAAATCCTTCTGGCTTCTTTATGTACACCTCTTCGTCAATCACTCTGTTGAGGAAAGTTGTCTTCACATCCATCTGTTGTATCTTCCATCCCATCTGCACTAATAGTGCTAGAATATATATGATCGAAGAGTACCTTGCCACTAGAGAAAAGGTATACTCGTAATCAATTCCCTCCACCTGAGAGAACCCCTTGGCCACAAATCTGGCCTTGTGTTTGTCGACACTCCCATATGTTGCTTGCTTCACCTTGTAGATCCACCTGAATCCTACAACTGACTTGTCCTCTGGCCTTGGGAAAAATTATGATGCATTGTTCCTCATAATGGAATCATATTCCTCTACCATGGCTTCAACCCATATTGGTTGTTGCACTACTTCCTCGAATGAGGATGGCTCAGTCTATACACTCTCGCTCATAAGAGCCATGTAGCTAGTGTATCAATCTGGTGACCTCCTCTGCTTGCATTGTGATGTGGGTTCTCCCACATTCTCTCTAGCATCATGCATCAATATGTCAGCCTCTCTGGTGAGATTCCTTATATCTATGTATTTATTTGCATGAGTAGGTGCTTCCACTCTCTGCTCCCCTACTTGTGGCTCTCCACAACATTCTAAGGTTCTTCTTTTGGAGCTAAAATCTCTTCATCTGCATGTAATTGAAGCTCCCTCTCAAGGGGAAATATCATGGCCTTCTCTTCATCGAACTTCATATCTCTACAAACAACTATCATCCCGTGAGATGGTAGTTACACCCGATAGTTGTGAGGTGTATCAGTGTACCCCACAACTATTCCCAAATCAGCTGTTGGTTCTAGCTTTTTCCATGCATCCTTGGAAAAATGACAATAAACTAATGAACCAAATATTCTGAAGTGTGCCACATCTAGTTTCTTACCTGGAAATATTCTTCTAGTGTACTCAACCTGAGAATTCGATGAGGACTCTTCTTCTGCATGTATACCGTTGTGTTGCATGCTTCAGCCCACAAGTGCAATGGTAGGCCCTGATCATGCAACATCGCCCTTGCAACTCCCACAACACTTTTGTTATATCTTTCTGCAACCCCATTGTGATGTGGGTTATGGGGTGCTATTAACTCCCAACGAATGTCTTCTGATGCAAAAAAGTTATTGAACTCATTCAACACATATTATCCACCATTATCGCTCCTAAGAGCCTTCACTTTCTTGCATGTGTCTTTCTCAACAAGTGCTTTAAATTCATAGAATTTTGAGAATGACTAGTCTTTCTTCTGCATGAATAATATCCAACACTTACGTGAGAAATCATCTACAAATATCACATAATATATGTGCTTGGTCGTGGAGGCTATCGAGAATGGTCCACACACATCTGAGCGAACTCTTTCAAGTATCACTTACACTCGACTTTTCTTATCATGAAAAGTGGCTTTTGTGTACTTCCCCAATGTACACCCTTTGCATGTATCACGTTGCTCAAGTGCACCCTTGAGAAGTCATGTAGAAATTTGGTGCATGATCTTCAAAGCTCCATGGTGCAAATGGCCAAGATGCCTATGCCATAATTCACTAATATCTTGGCTCTGCACTTTCTCTGCTTTCATGCTCAAAGCAACACAATCTTCTATTTGGTATCAAAGCTTTGGTGCTTTCACTTCTTCAAACGGGTCATCTTGGATTTTTTTATACGAAGCTTCATAAGTTGAAATTACAACCACGTGGAGCTGAAATATTGGTGAACCTTGTGTACGAATTTTAGTCTGGTTTGCTATATTTTGGAGATCTGATCCAAGGAAGTTAGGGTTTTTGCAAGCTCCATAATTGCATCTCAAATAAGTGACCTAGGGAAAATCATCATAACTTTCTCTTTGAACATTGAATTTGAATTTCGTAAAAAGTGACTAAAAGTGGATGGATGGTAGATTTTGGGTATCATTTTCAGGGTCGAAGGTTGAAATAGTGACACGTGTCAGTCCGTACAAGTTTTCTCTACTAAACTAGTTTATAGTCAGGTCATCGTGGGAGATAGGGCATAACTCTTTTTTGAAGAATCCAATCTCGATCTGACTTATGGGGTTGTAAAGAAGACTCAGAGGGATACAATGGGATGGAATTTTAGATCATGGAAATCAAAAATAACAAATATACAATAATTTCAATATCGAGATCCTAAAAAGCAAGAAAAATGAGCGTATTTTTTAAAAATTTTGCATAACTTTTGTTTGAAAAATCAGCTTGAAGTGATTCAAAGGGTTTAGTGAAGCATATATATAATTGTTTGCTTTCACAATGCCTCAAAAAAAATGGATAAACCTATTAAGCAACAAAAAATATCTTTTATAACGCATGAAGAAGAGGAAGAAATGCTACATGATATATCAAATTTACGAGACTAAGTGAAACAAATTTCGCTCTCGCAAAAAGTAACAAAAAATGAAAATGGAAACCATGATGAATGTATATATAGATGGTATAAAAAGGGACATGGGAGTTAAGATAGATGGAATATAAAGGTACATGGGAGTTTTGAATGATGGTTTAAAAGAAAGCATGGAAACAATGATGAATGCCAAGATAGAGGGGTTGAAGGAAGGTTTGGCAAAGTTGCTAGAAGAAAGGATTCCCAGTGGTGACAAGGTAATCAATGAAAATCATGATGAGGATAAAAGGAATATGAATTATGATTTTAGAGACTCCAATGTTGGGTTTAAGAACCACCACATTCCAAAATATCGATATGAGGAAGTTTGATGGCAAGGATCTGGTAATAGGGATACTATAGATGAAGCAATATTTCGATCTCCATGATGTTCAACACACACAAAAGGTACGCATTACAACTTTATATTTAGAACCCAATAATTTTGTATGGTATAGATGGATTTGTTCTCGTAAACCACTTGTCACTTGGTCAATTTTTATAGAGGAAATGATAACACATTATGAGGATACAAAGAGCAGCACCATATTTAGCGAATTGATAAATCACAAACAAAAAAGTTCAATGATGGAGCACATTGAGGACTTCCAAAAACTGAATATCAGGGTAACTAATATTTTAGAGGAGAATAGGATTGATGTATTCATGGGGACTTTGAAGGATAACATCCAACATGAGGTTTGAATTTGGGAACCTGATTCATTAGAGAAGGCATTCACAGTGGCAATAAAAATTGAAAGAAAAATTATGACAACAATGAAGTCTACCACTCACAACTATAAATATGGAAGTGTTTTTTCTCCTAGTCTTCCACAACTTACAAGGTTGATGCCATAATTATTGGAGGAAAAAATAGCCAAAGGTCTTTGTTACAATTGTGATAGAAAATACACTAAAATTTATAAGTGTGCTAAGAATAAAGTATTCTACATAGATTGTGAAGAGGAGGCAGAGAAGGAACAATAAACAACAAAAGAGGAGGATATACAACAGGAACCAACCCCTAATAAAGAAGAAATGAATCTAACCATAACTTGAAATGCATTAGCAGGAATTACCACTCCTCAAACGCTCAAGATAGAAGGATATATCAAGAAGAAAAAGGTAATAGTAATGATTGATTCAGGTATTACTCGTAATTTTATTCATTATAAGATAGCCAAGGAATTGAATTGCTTCCTATATCCAACACCAGAGTGTCAAGTGATGGTTGCAAATGGAGGAAATATAAATTCCTTTGGAAAGTGCCATAATATCAAGCTGACTATGGGGGAATATGTATTGAATCGTCCAATGATTTCCATTCCAATGGGTGGTGTTGATGTTGTACTAAGAGTCAAATGGTTACAATCTTTGGGGATGATAGCTTTTAATTTTCAAGAAATTTTCTTGAATTTTTTTTGGGAAGGAAAGGGAGTTGAATTAAGGGGTATCACAGGGAAAATAGGAAAGATAATAAGCCCTAATGGCATGAAAAAACTTTTGAAGAAAGAACAACGGGGTGTAATTGTACAATTATGCTCACTAGAGGTTCAAGCATCAAAATCATCTATTTCTCCATATCTCATAAAATTCTTAGACAATCATCCCAATGTATTTGAGACTCCCAAATGCCTCCCACCTATTTGTGATCATGATAATGTTATTCATTTTATTACAGGAAGTGTTACTCCAAACATTAGACCTTACAGATATTCCTGTGCCTAAAAGAGTGAAATTGAATGTATGGTTGCAGAAATGTTAGAGGATGGTATAATTCACCCTAGTTAAAGTTCTTTATCTACTCCAAAAGTATTGGTGCATAATAAGGATGGATCATGGCGTATGTGTCTAAACTATTGATCCAGGTGGCCCCAGAAACACTCAGTGATCAAAGAAGGTTCTAGAAAGGCTCAAAAATAAAAGTTCTTGGATTGCCATGAAACTAGAGTCAGATCGAAGAGATCGTCACAAGATTTCCAACACTGTAAACAACACCTAAATCTAACATCGTATGCGAAAAATATGGTCAACCAAAGTTTTGGTCAACCAAACCCCTTGGCTAAATTTAGCAGAGTGCCAACTAAATTTGGAAGCCTGGCTAAATCTGGCAGAGGAGCTAAATGTGGAGGAAATTCAAAAGACAACAATTTGGAACTTTGTGGTGACAGTTTCTGGTGGTCAGAATTGGTGAAATTATTGCCTACTTAATTTTTCCAATGACCCCAAATTTTCAACCAATGAATTTTGTCCATATTTTTTTTTAAATAAAAATAAATAAAAATTAAAATTAAAATTGGCCAACGACCCAACAAATTAGCACTGTCAACCTTTTGTTAGGAAGATAGACTTAAAAATTAACGCCTATTTTATTTATTTAAACTCATATTTTCCATTCAACCACAAGGGAACAAAGGCATGAAACCCAATGTAGAGGTGGAACCCTAAGCGGCACAGAAACTGAGGAGCAGAACCCTGACGCAAGGGCACATGTAGAGCCAAATTTTCATAGTGTCAAAATTATGACAAGTTTATACTTAAATTAATCATAATTTCGCAGGGAACAGAATGGTGTAATCAGTTTCCTCATATGAGAAGAAAATAATCAATCGATTTGCAAAGAGAAATCTTTGTGGAATCATAGGAATCTAAAAGATTACCTTAGAGCCAAATTTTCAGTGTCAAAACTATGTCGAGTTTATACTCAAATTAATCAGAATTTTGTAGGGAATGCAATGGTGTAATAAATTTCCTCATATGAGTAGCAGATATTCAATCGACTTGCAGAGAGGAATCTTTGTAGAATCATAAAGAATCTAAAATATTCTCTTGGGGTAAAATTTCACAGTGACATAATTATGTCGAGTTTATACTCATTCTTCGTAGTTTTTTGCAGGGAACTTGATGGTGTAATCAGTTTCTTCATCTGAGCAGCAGAATTTTAGTCAAACTGTAACACATAATCTTTACAGAATCTTTAAGAAATCTTAGAGATTCCCTTGGGGCCAAATTTTCACAGTTTCAGAACCAAGCCGACTTTATATTCATTTTACTCAGTTTTCCACGAGGAGCGGAGTGGAGAAGTCATTTTTTTCATCTGAGCAGCATAATTCCAATCAACTAGAGAGAAGGAATATTTGGGGAATCTTTAAGATTATCGAGGGTCCAAATTTTGACAGTGGAAGAAAGGGGTCGAGTCTACAGTCATTTAACACAATTTCGCACCAAGAATCCAATGATGCAATCCATTTCTTCAGCAAAGGCTTCCATTTTCAGGCCATCCCCAAAATGGAGGTATAAGTTGTCTTTTGTACATGCATGTAATTTGATTTGTGTTGAAGATTAATGAAAGTGACCTTCCCACTTTGAACAGAGCCCAGAGACGTAGCCCACACTAGGTGAACTCTGTTATCAACCTATTGTGCCTTTGTTTCTTATGTTATGTGTATGCATTTTATGGTTACATGCTCTTTTATATGCAATTCTAAATGCATCAATGAAGTAAAAATATCGAGATCAAGTTTCGTATCAAAGTGGGTTTTCTGTTGATGTGAATTGCAAGTGTATGATAATGAGGGGAAAGCTCCATAGAGGTGAAGGGAAACTTAATTCCTTTGATCCTTTGATCCAGAAGCGGGGTATGCAACACGAAGAAGGAAAATGGAAGATGAAGATTCTCTATTGGAGGAAGAGAAAAACTACCACAAGGCCTTCTATGCCATGGTAGAAAAAATTGACAAATTGTTTGCAGAATATGACAGAAGCATGGTGTGAAACACAAAGAAGGAAAATGGTAGATGAAGATGCTCTGTTGGAGGAAGAGCGAAAATACCACAAGGCATTCTACGCCATGGTAGAAAACGTGGACAACTTGTTTGCAAAATATGAGAAGACAATGAAGCAAGCGAAGAAATAACCATACGATCATACCTCGGTAAATCATGAAGGTGGATAAGAAGAGCCTCCTGAACCTCCCTCTCCATCTTCCAGTGAAATTTATTTTTCTTCCTCTTCTCGTAATTGTAGAGGTAGAAAAACTCATAAAAAACCATTTTTCAACCTGGATGTCAAGTTTGATTTGTTTGTGTTTAGTGGAGAATCTAGTGCATAAAAGCTAGATAATTGGATTAGACATGATGATGTATATTTCTGCATACAATGAATCAAAGAGAATGAAGCCAAGATCTAGTTAGCATCCCTTCGATTGAGTGGCACTTCTCTCGTCTAGTGGGAATGCAAGCCGCAAAAAGGTGGTAAGAGTAGTCATGAACTTCTTTCATCTTGGTATGAGTTTTTTCCTGATATAAGAGGGCAATTTTACCCATTGGAATACAAACATAAAGCCATGATGGAATGACAACATTTGAAACAAAGTAAAGGTCAAAATGTTCCAAATTTTACATAAGAGTTTAGGAAAAAAGAATTAGCATTGAATGTTATATTAGAATCCCTTGAAACGTTGATGAAATACATTGGCTCATTGCATGACTATTTGTGTCATTCATTATTATTATTTGAACCTCAAACTCTTGATGGAGCTAGTGTGAAGGTTTTCGATCTTGAAAGCAAGGAGAAGCAAAAACAAGATGACCACCCAAAGAGGGCAGTAACATCGAAGAGGAAAGAAGCAAATCCCCCTTATACTCATTGCGAGAAAGAAGGGCATGATGAGGAACATTGCTGGAAACTTCATATGGAATTAAGGCCAAAGAGAAATGGCGGGAAGGAGAAGAAAAAGATGGTTGCAACTGTGCAACAAGACCAAGAATTTGAGTAATAATATGAGGAGAAGAACACAACTTCAAAATTTGCAGGTGTTGGACCAATTGACCTTGCATCTGACTCAGGTGATGAGATGAAGATTGTAGCTCTTGGGATTGTAGAATATGGATCTATTGACTTGGGGTCTTATTCAGGTGATAAGACAAAGATTTTAGCATATGTTCTGCCCAAAATGAGGAGGGAACCAAACATCGCATGGCTCCAAGAACTTGAAGAGATCAACCAAAGTATTCAGGTGGAAAATGTGGAACTAAGGAGACTCCTACAAAAAGCAGAGGAGGCCTTGGAAAATTTACAACATCATTTACAAAGGTTACAAAGGTTACAACATCATTTACAAGCCAAGGAGGAGGCCTTGGAAAAGTTGCAGCATTACAAGCTTGAGGTAAAAATTGATTCTTTAATTTCATGTTCTTTTTATGATGATGATTTCACGGCCTTTGAGAAAAATACTACAAGAATTGAATCAAAATTGTTAAAAAGAAATGGGGTATCAAGGAAAGGGCCTTAGCATTAATGGCCAGGGAATTGTGAATCCCATCAAAGTGGAGGACTTGCCTCGTTATGTAGGACTTAGGTATGTTAGAAAAGATGTTGGAGAATGTTCCAAGACAACCAGTGACCATCCAATGATGGATGATGGGAGCACCTCATCACATTCCAGTGATAGTGAGGATTCCACGTGCACTTATCGGAGGTGCACTAGGAATAAGCATTCCAAGAAGATCCAAAAAGTTTGGAGGAGAAAGAACCATTATAGTCACTACAACGAGGATGCACACCAAAGAGCCAAATGTTAGATACTACATGCCCATAAAGCACATATGAAGGGACCAGCTGGGGAATATGTTCAACAGGAGAATCCTCCACAAGGAGATGACCCATTCACTTTGTTGAGTGAGAGATGGTTTTACTAGATATAGAAGATTGACATGGCCGCATTTTGTAAATCATGTGTTACAATATAATTGTAAAAGTGATGATGTATTTTTCATCTCTTATTAAATCAACGATGATGTTTTTGGCTTTTTTGTTGATAACTGGGGTATTAGTTTCTATTATGATGTAAAATTGACCAAAGAGTGTGTGTTATAAACTTTTCGCAAGTATGAGGTTGTTTGAGTCATGTTTGGTCTTGTATGTAATTTGCAAATAATGTACCACAAGTTTGCATGGAATGTAGATGTTGAAAGTGTGGCTTGACAAGGACATATGAAGATTGCAGAATGTGTTCATGCTTTTGGAGAACCAAAATCTCCTCAGTGGGGAGGAATGATCCGGGTGGCTCCAAAAACACTCAGTGATCAAAGAGGGTTTAGGAAAGACTCAAAAATAAAAATTCTTGGATTACTATGAAACTAGAGTAAGATCGAAGAGATCGTCACAAGCTTTCCAACGACATAAACGACACCTCAATCTGACATCGTATGCGAAAGTTATGACCAGACAAAGTTTTGGTCAACTAGGCCCCTTAGCTAAAGTTAGAAGAGCATCAACTAAATTTGGAAGCCCGACTACATCTAGCAAAGCCGCTAAATTTGGTAGAAATTAACGAGGAAACAATTTGGCACTTTGCGGTGACGGTTTCCAGTAGACGGAACTGGTGAAATTGTTGCCTACTTAATTTTTCTAGTGACCCCAAAATTTCTGCCAACGAATTTGGTCCATATTTTTTAAAAATAAAAAAATAACCAAAAACAAATAAAATTGGCCAACAACCCAACAAATTAATACTGCCAACCATTCTGCCAAGAAAGAAAACTTAAAAATGAACACCAAGTTTTTTTTATTTAAACTCATATTTGTCATTCAACCAAAAGGGAACAAAGGCACATAACCCAATGCAGAGGTGGAACCCTAAGTGGGCATAGAAACTGAGGAGCAGAACTATGACGTAGGGGCATATGCTAAGGATCTAAAAGATTCCATTAAAGCCAAATTTTCAGTGTTATAATTATGACGAGTTTATACTCAAATTAATCAGAATTTCACAAGGAACACAATGGTGTAAGCAGTTTCCTCATATGAGTAGCGAATCTTCAGTCGACTTGCAGAGGGGAATCTTTATGGAATCATGAGGAATTTAAAAGATTCCCTTGGAGCCAATTTTTCACAATGTCAGAATTATGTCGAGTTTATACTCAAATTAATCAGAATTTTGTAGGGAACACAATGGTGTAATCAATTTCCTCATATGAGCAACAAATCTTCAGTCGACTTGTAGAGAGGAATATTTGAGGAATCACAAGGAATTTAAAAGATTCCTTGGGGCAAAATTTTCACAGTGATAGAATTATGTTGAGTTTATACTCATTTTTCTCAGTTTTTTATAGGGAATGTGATGGTGTAATTAGTTTCCTCGACAGAGTCTTTATGGAATCTTGAGGAATCTTGGAGATTCCCTTGGGGCCAATTTTTCACAGTTTCAGACCCAAGCTGACATTATACTCATTTTACTCAGTTTTTTGCGAGGATCACAGTGGCGAAGTCAGTTTTTTCATCTAAGCAACAGAATTCTAGTCAACCAACGAGAAGGAATCTTTGGGGAATATTTGAGATTCTCGAGGGTCTAGATTTTGACGGTGGAAGAAAGGGGTCAAGTATACAATCATTTGACACAATTTCATGGAATTCAACGAGCAGAGGTGTGCATTTTCATGCCATCCCTAGAAATGGATGTATAAGGTTCCTTTTGAACATGCATGTAATTTGATTTTTGATGAATATTAATGAAAGTGGCCTTCCCACTTTGAGTAGAGTGAAGAGACCTAGCTCACATTGGGTGAACTTCGTTATCAACTTGTTGAGCCTTTGTTTCTAATGATTTCCTTTCATTTCTGTTTATGTTATGTGTATGCATTTTATTGTTGCATTCTCTTTTATATGCACTTTTGAATGCATCAATGAAGTAAATATATATGAATCAATTATAGGGAGATCAACAAGTTCTCTATTAAAGATAAATTTCTCATTCCCGACATTGATGAATTGTTGGATGAATTACATGGAGCAATTTACTTCATCAATTTGGATCTTATTTCAGGATATCATCAAATTATAATTAATACTAAAGACATTCTGAAAACAACATTCAGAACTCATGAGGGTCATTATGATTTTTTTGTAATGCCTTTTGAACTTACTAATGCACCTTCGACATAGGTTTGATGAATTCCATTTTTAAACCCTTCCTTAAAAAAATTGTGTTGTTATTTTTTGATGATATACTAATCTACAACAATTCTTGCAAGGATCATGTTCAACATGTTGACATGGAGCTCAAACAATTGGAGGAGAAACAATTAGATGCAAAAACCTGCAAATCTTTCTTTGGAGTATAAGAGGTGAAATATTTGGGTCATATTGTATCTCATTAGGGTGTTAAGGTAGACCCTAACAAAATTAAAGCCATTAAGGAATGGAAAATCCCCACAACCATAAAGCATCTTCGAGGATTTCTTGGGTTGACAGGGTATTACCACAAGTTTTTTAAGATTTATGGGAGAATAGTAGCACCTTTAACAATATTACTGAAGAAAGATGCATTTTCTTGGACTCCAGAAGCCACTAAGGCCTTTGAACATATTAAAGAGGCAATGTGCCAAGCATCGGTCTTAGCTACACCTAACTTCAAATATTTTTTTATTATGGAATGTGATGCCTCAGGAAATGGAATTGGTGTCGTTTTAATGCAAGAAGGAAGGCCCATTGCTTTTGAAAGTCATCCAATCAAAGTAAAATCTTTACACAAACCTATTTATGAGAAGGAAATTTTGGCAACACTACATGATCTAAAGTAATGGAGACCTTACCTAATGGGAAGACACTTCAAGGTAAAAACAAACCATGATAGTCTTAAATAATTTTTGGAACAAATATGATCTTCAGAAGAGAAGCAAAAATGGGTCACAAAGATGTTGGGTTCTGACTTTGAAATCATCTACAAAAAAGGGAATCAAAATGCTTTTACAGATGCTTTCTCAAGAAAGGACGAGGATGTGGAAGCATTATGATTATGCCATTTATATTAACTAACCTTATTGGATAACCGAAGCAAGGGATGAATGGAAGAATGACAAAGAGGTGTGGACATTCATTCAAAAGTTGTAATAAGATTCCATTACATCTTATACATTTAGCTGGAAAAATGATTCTTTATGGTACAAAGATCTCTTATATCGTTGTAAGAATTCCAAACTCAAGCAAAATATTCTTTTGGAATTGCACACGTCCCCCTTAGGATGGAACTCAAGATTTTTAAAAACTTACCACAGGGTCAAGAAGGAATTATTTGGGATGGCCTTAAATATGATATTCAGAAGTTTGTTGCAAAATGTTTGGTTTGCTAACAAAATAAATTTGAGACAACTAAGACCCCACGTCTCTTACAACCTTTAGCCATTCCAAGTCACAGTTGGGAAGATGTCTCAATGGATTTTATCACAAGTTTACCCAAGTTTGAAGGAAAGAGTGTCGTCATGGTGGTAGTTGATATACTTACCAAGTATGCACGCTTTTTTTATTATCTCATCCTTTTAAATCCAGTACAATTGTTGCTGCATTTATGGAAACAATTCAAAAGCTACATGGAAACCCAAAGATTATTGTAGGTGACAAAGATCCCATTTTTACTGGAAATTTTTAGACGAAATCATTTTTCTTTTCTTGGTACTCAATTAACTTATATCTCATCTTATCATCTTCAATTTGACGAGAAAATTGAGATAGTGAACAAATGTTTGGAGGGATATCTTTGTTTCTTTGTATTTGATAAAAAAACACAATGGGTCAAGGGTTACCTCTAGCTGAATGGTGGTATAACACTTCCTTCCATACTGCAGCAAAAATGATCCCATTTATGGCACTTTATGGATATCATCCATCATCCATCACATCATCTTTAAGAGAAAATTCTAAGGTTCTAGAAGTAGAAGATCACATCGAGCATCAACAACAAGTTCTCCAACTCTTAAAGGATAACCTCACTTTGGTGCAGAATCGAATGAAACAATAGGTAGGTCAACATTGTAGTGAAAGAAGTTTTGAAGTAGAGGATTAGGTATTTTTACAACTACAACCATACAAACAAATTTCCCTCAAGCAAGCTATGAAGGATAATAAATTATAACCTAAGTACTATGGTCCTTAAAAGGTGTTGCAAAATATTGGTACTGTGACATACAAATTGGAACTGCATATGTCTTCCCGAGTACACCCAGTTTTCCACGTTTCATGCTTAAAGAAGGTTATTGGTGACAAGCTCCTAGTTCAAGTAGTGTTGCCAGAACTTAACGAAGGAGGAAAAATCATATTTGAGCCTGAATCCGTCACGGAAACAAGAATCCAACAATTACAGAATCAATTAATTTCATAGTATCTCATTAAGTGGAAGAAATTACTCGTTGAAGGCTCCACATGTGAGGATGGGAATTATATACAAAAGCATCCGAAACCACTCAAGCATTGAGGAAAACACTTTTTTGAAGGAGAGGGGCATGTTTTTTTCTGCATAAGACTAGTTTCTATTATTTAATACAAAAATTACAAAAAGTACAGTCCAGTATCCAGACCGGGATTGCTGAGCTAGCCACTCTAGTGGGAAAGATATAATTCAAAAAAACAAAAATGGGGCTGCCCCTTAGGGGGAAACCAACCCATAAAGCAGTCCATAGAACATAGAGATAGCAACCCCTAATGGGGAAACTAGCCTTAAACAAAAGATACCAATAGCTAAGTTTGTTGCGCAGAATGAAAATAAACATAGAGATTGTAGTAAAGCAATAAAAAACTGGAGAAAGAGGAACCATGACGCTACACGTTCTAGTCCTTTGCATCCTGAAGCTGCAGACGAGGTAGTTCTTCCTCTCTGTAGCACCCATAGTTAGATGGGTCATCCTCTTTTGTAGATATTTGAGGGTCCAACTCTAGCGTGGAGGTGGAACGGGCACCTGTGTCTTCTGCCTTGTCCGAATTCCTGGCGCCTTCAGCTGAGCTGTTGTTGCCCTCGCTGTCAGAGGTTTCCTCCATGCATTTGACAGGCAGAGCCATCATTTTCCTAGGCTGCGGGGAGGAAGAATGAGAGAGAGTGGATTTACGCGGCCTTTTCCTAGACCTTGAGCCAGAATTTCTTAGTTGAGCTTCCAGAATTCAAAATGAGAGATGGGATGAGAGGAGTTATGGGTCATAGACCTTTGACGCTTCCATGGCCACTGAAAAAGCCATAGAGCACTATGCCATGGCGGAAATTGGAGGGCAAGAGGGTGAACCTCTACCTCCTCCTCTGCGGAATTGCATTCGGTGGCGGTGAGGCATGGTTTCAGCAAAATTCTAGGAATGCAGATGACGCGGATGAGCAGAGGGAGATGGACGAGCAGTGGAGAGATATGAAGCATGAAACGAATGAGTGAAGGGTGAATGAACAACGGTGTGAGGGGTAGAGGCGCAACGAGGATCAACAGAGCCGAAAGCAGGATATTTTAGAGAAATCCTAAGGGAAAGACGAAGTGAGGCACGAGACAATTGCGGGTTGTAGTCGGTGCCATTGCCCATAAATGGCCAGAATGCTCTGCAAGTAGGAAAAGCTAGAGTGAATGCGCATCAAGCGAAATTGAATGCCGAGGAGAGCACCAAGCTGCAGACCAGCGAGGCATATTTAAGGTTCTCATGCCTGGGGAAGGTGCTGCCTCATGGAGAGGACAACTACATGGCATTGGAGAGCACATGTGTTGTGCCAAAATTTCATTACTGATCACCCGCATTTGGGGATTGTATATCTTTGAGCACCAGCTGAGTGCATGTTGTGCAAAGAGATTCATAATCGACGTTTTGAAGTTTGTAGGAGAGAAGGGGGGCATCATGATCCACTCCTTTGTTGGCCAGTAGGCCTACTAATGCATTGGCTGATCTGCGAACATGCTTGAATGATATGGCTTTGTGGGAATGCAACCATTGCTCAAGGTGCTCCATCCAAGCCGATAATCTCCAACTCTTTGAGATTCTGGAGGTAGAGGAGCCATGGAGAAGTCGATGACCAGTGTTGATAATGATTTGGGAATCCCCTTATACTTCTAGAGGGAATAAGTTGTTCTCATGAGCTAGGTGTAGGCCTTGCAGAAGACCTTTCAGTTCCAATGAGTTGTTGGTGTTCCATCCAATAGATCCAAAGTAAATGAGCATGGGATCCCCTTCTATATTTCTAAAAATTCCTCCAAAGCCTGCTTCACCTGGATTGCCTTTGGAGGTGCCATCAAAGTTGAATTTGTATATGTCTGGCGGGGGAGGGCTCAAAGAGTGCGGAGAATCAGGCAGACAGTTGGATGAGGGATATCCTGTAGAGTGGCAGGGGATTGAGAGATTCTAGTTGGCCCATATGATACGCTCTGAGGGCTGAGATGGGAGATCTGTATCCTTCCAATGTTGCATGGAAAGAGTCTCTTTTATATTGTTGCATAGATTAGTCCATAATAACTCTTACGGAGTTTCTTGATCTTTGAAGATGCGGTTGTTTCTTTCTTTCCAGATATTCCATAGGAGGAGCCCCAGGAGGAGAGTCCATAGAGAATTAAGGAGATTGTTTCTAAATGGATATTTCTGCCAATGGCAGATAGAGTTGATGACATCCCCTCGATTTCTGTCTGTTATGCGGGAGAGAATGGCCACTCTGTCCCAAAGAGAGCTTGCGAGGGGGCATGTATCCAACATACGACTTATAGTTTCCTCCTGATTTTAACAATTCGGACAACATGAGGGGCCTGTGAATCCTTTTTTTAGAAGATCCCAGGTTAGGATGTGGCGTTTGCTGAGCAGCCATAGAAAGGTGGAGAATTTTAGCCATATGTTGGGGTTCCAGTTCTGCATCCAAATAGTGTCAATTTGATTAGGATCACTTGGGTGAAGCATGTGATAGGCCTCCTTGGTGGTGAAAGTACCTTGGGTAGTATACCCCCATCTGAGGATGTCCGCTCCTTCTGTACATCTGATTTTCCTTTTACTTAGCTCCTTGTCAATGTCATCATGGGATTCCTCGTTCCAACTTTCCTGCCACTGAGTAGTAGGAAGCCATTGACATAAGCCATTAATGAGTGGTAAGGCCCAAAAATGTTTGACTTGGTTGTTCTCCCTACTCTATAGAATAGTTTGCCATCTGGGTCTTTGAAACAGAGTGGCCAACTTAGGCTGTTGTTGCCAAGAGTCCTCCCAGATGCAAGCTTGAGAACCTGAGTGAATTTCCCAGAAAATATGGGATTGGATGAGAGATTTATGTTGCTTGGCTGCTTTCCAAATTTGGGAACCCATGTCATATGAATTGTACCTAATGAGTTCTTCCTGTGGCCAATTTTCAGTGTATTTGGATGCTCAAAGCTGAGCCCAAGGAGAGCTGGGTTTAGAAACCCATTTCCACTAGATTCACCCTCCCATGATGGCATTACTATGGCTAGGATCTCGGAGCCCCAAGCCTCCCGAGTGTTTGGGTGAGCAGACCTCGGACCACTTGACAAGGGCCCATTTCTTATTGTCTTTTTTACTGCCCCATAGGAAATTGTGTTGCAGGTTTCAGATAGATTTGAAAACCCATTTAGGGGTGGCTAACACAGAGAAGAGATATGGGGGCATAGGTTGGAGGATTGATTTGATCAAAACAAGACGACCAACAATATTAAGAGCTCTATGAGCCCAGGCAGAGAGTCTAGCTTCTAGCTTGTCTAGAAGTTCCTTCCAAGAGGAGTGCTTGATGGTAGAGTCTATGAGCGGAGTGCCAAGGTATTTGGAGGGAAGAGAGGTAATAAAGAAGCTAACGATCCTAAAAATTTTGTGTTGAGTGATAGCTGGGGTGTTAAAGAAGAAGAGCTGTGATTTATCAGCATTAATGGTAGTTCCTGACACCTCAGAGAAGCAACCTAGAAAATATTTGAAAGATCGGGCTTCTTGGACTGAAGGATGGCTGATCAGCATGTTGTCATCCAAAAATTTTTGATGGGAGAGGGGGGATTGTTATGAATGGATAATCCTTTGAGGGACTGAGAGCTGATGGCATGGCGGATAAGGCACCCCAAGCCTTTCGCCATGGGGAAAAACAGGAAGGGCGAGAGGGGGTCACCTTGACAGGTACCTCTTGAGGGAGAGAAGGGTTGCGAGGGTGAGCCATTGACTAGAATGGAGAAGAAGGGGGAGGAGATCAAGCTCATGATCCATCTGATCCAAGTAGGGCTGAATTCAAATGCCTGGAGCATGTGTTTGATATAGTCCCAACCGAGCTTATCAAATGCTTTGAAGTGATATTTTTAGGAGAATACCTGGATTTTTTCGGTTTTCAGCGAGTGAATGACTTCATGCATGAGGATTATGCCATCCATTATTTAACGTCCTTCCACATATCTCGTTTGTTCTAGAGATATGGGCAGCGGGAGAAGTGGTTTGAGTCTGTTGGTGATCACTTTGGAGATGAGTTTGTAGATTACGTTGCAGAGGGAAATCAGTCTATACTTGCTAGGGGTAGATGCTTGATCCTATTTTGGAATTAGAGTGATGAAGGCTGTGTTGAGGGTTGTAAAGATCCAGTGCATACTTCTAGATTCCTCAACCAGATTCAAGACTTCCTGCTTGATGTCCTCCCAAAATAAGTGAAAGAAGTTGGAGGTGAACCCATCCGGACTAGGGGCCTTCCCGTCTTTGAGTTATGACATCGCCTGATCCACCTCTTGTAGCGTGACTGGTCGCAACAGCATTTGGTTATGATCCTCCATGATGATTCTAGGGATATGTTGAGTAATTTTGTTGATGGCAGGTTGATGCTCTGTATTGGGCTCTCTAAGAGCATCATTGAAGTAGTTTAATAATTCTTGTTCAATGTTAGTGTGTGCCTTGAGCTTGTCTCTTAGGACAATGATGTGGTTGAGCATTCGACGTTGGATAGTGAAGCGATGGAAGAATTTTTTTATTTTTTTCCCCTTCTTTGAGCCATCGAATTCTGAATTTTTGTTTCTAGAGGATTTCTTTCTGCAACTTTCGATATTTCAAGCGACCCATTAGTTCCTATTAAGGAGAGGGGCATGTTAGGTCCCTATAATGCTAGTGTATTCCTCTTATTGTTATTGTTAGTGTATCCCCCTATTGTTATTGATGTTCCCATGTATTCCCCATGTTGTTATTGTCGTGCCCCATAAAATTCCACTATTCTTTTTTTGTACAGTAATGGTTATGGAGTAGTTATATTCATCTTGGCCTGAATGTCGAAAATTTGGTTACATTGAGGATGTCTATATCTTGTTGCACCTCACCAATAAGGTTGAGAAGGCAGCTAAAGCTTGGAGACTTCCTCCTTGATGAGGTAACTATAGATTCAATTTCAGAGATTTTTCCCAACTTGAAGATACATACAAATTGATTTAAGAGAAAACAGTAAAACATGACAACAATCAGCTTATGGAATGGGTTCCCATGATTCTTCTTCATCTTTTATCTTGACCCCAGCAGAGAGGAGGGCAGCTTTGTTGGCTTCAATGTCCGCCTCTTTATTATGAATTCTCAACACATGATAGTAATTCAGCTTCTGAAAAGCGTTTTCCAAACCCTTAATTCTGGCTATCAGCCTTGCCAGCTTAAGATCCAAAGTTGGGGAGTTGGAGACCATTGCATTTATGATGATCTCGGAATCTCCAATAACATTAGCTTCACTTATATTTGAGTCTTTGAGAATCTTGATACCTTGGAAGAGAGCCAAAGCCTCAACTTGAATGCTGGAGGAATGGCTAAGCCCCCAAGCAAAGGAATGAATTTTTTCCCCAACTGGGCTTACAACAATGCCTCCTGCACCAGCTTTGCTCGGATTTCCCTTTGCTGCCCCATCAAAAAAGAGAGAGTGTCTTGATTGAGATGAGAGCCAGTCTTGAAAGTCAGATTCAGATTTTCTTATTTTCCAGTCTTTGGGAGGAGGGACGTTTCTAACTGCTGTTTGAAATTGTAAGTCAAGGAATGATCCCCAAGCAATGTCCTGTTGGCTAAGATTAGAATCATCTTTTAAATCAGTTAAGCGCTCTTTTAGATGACACTTAATCTTGATTTCTAAGGCCTTGTGATTCTGTTTAGTATTTTTAAAAATTCTTCTATTTCGTTATAGCCAGATCTACCAGCAAATAACCTTTGGAAGGACAGATCATGCAGTTTTGATTACCTAGTTTTTAGGTGGAGGGCCAGGATACCTGTTGGCCCAATTAGAGAATAGATCAGCAGTGGAAAAAGGAAGCGAAATGCTGGGATCCAGATTGTGAATGCAGAAGAACCAAATCTGCTTAGAGAAACTACAATCAAGCATTAAATGGAATGCTGTCTCTGCATTTTCATTGCACAACGAACATATGGAGGGGCCGTAAAACCCTATCCTCTGCAGGATGTCATACATTAGAATTTTACCATGGAAAAGAGGCCAAGCAAAAAAGTTGACTTTGGGCCACGAAGGAAAACGCCAGACACCATGCCAAGGTGTTGGGTCAGGGGGGACGTGTGGTCTCTCTTTCAGCTTAGCATATCCCATGGAGACAGTGTAGCCTCTGGCATTCGGTCCCCAGCCTTTCAAGTCTCTTTTCCTTATGTGCGAAGGTGCCAATCCATGAAGGAGCTCCAGTAGCATGGACCATTCGTTGATCAGATGAGCCGGCACCTCAATACGTTTCCAACCTGCCCAAACAGAATCGCTCCATAGCGAGATATCCCACAACGAACTCAGCCCCTCTCCATCCATCCAGCAACGTAGCGCTCTTAAGGAGGCTCTGTCTTCAATAGGTTCCATATTCATAATTTTATCAGTCTAGATGTTGTTCTTTTTGCTGTTTCCTGGAATCCAGTAGGAGTGCGCTTTGACTAAAGGAGCAGCTTTACCATACAGTTTAAGGAAAGACGAGTTAGGCAGATGGATCACGTTGTCCAAACAGCTAGATCGAGGACCTCTGAAATATTTTTTCCAGAGAGCCAATTGAGCCCAGCCTGGCTTGGGCACGATGATCTTCCAAATTATCTTCGCTACCATAGCTACATTCTGCTGACAGAGATTTTTGAAATTCAAACCACCCTCCCACAATGGCTTGGAGATGGTTTCCCAACTGATAAGGGGAATCTTGTTTTCATTCTGTTTTCCTCCCTTCCAAAAGAACCTCTGAATGTACTCCTCCATTTTTTTTAAGATGCTTGCCGGGGTGAGAAGCACAACAAATTGAAATAGAGGGAGACTGGTGAGCACAAATTTTATTAGGACAAATTTACCAGCAATTTTGAGCCAGGAGTATCCCCAGGCTTGGATCCCGGTCTTGAATTTTTCAAGTTGAGGGAGCCAGTCTTTGCTTGCAGGTCTTTTGTGATAAACAGGAAGGCCCAAGTATTTGAAAGAGGTCCAAGTAGAGGAGGCTGCAAAGCCCAAACATCTGGAGATAACAGAGAGCAATCTGGGCGATGTGTTCCAACTGAAGATATGACATTTGTTCTTATTTAAGACGCTGCCTAAGGCCTCACAGAATTCATCCAATACTACTTTGAATTTGGTGGTAGAGGAGAGAGTGGAAACTCCCAATAACAGAGTGTCATCCGCAAATAAGGCGTGGTTTATGTTTTTTACCCCTCTTTCAATACACAATCCATTAATATCTTGATCTTGCATCTTTTTGTCTAAAAGGAAGCTGAGGACAGAGGCTTGGATGACAAAGAGCAGAGGGGAGAGAGGGCACCCCTGCCTAAGCCCTCTCGAAGCTTTAAAAAATTCAGTGGCTCTTCCATTTACAAGAAGAGCAATCCATGGCTCCGAGATGCATGCTCGGGTCCCTTTAATGAAGTTTACTCCAAAACCAAACTTGCTCATGACTTTTAACAGAAAGTTGTGATTTACTCGATCAAAGGCATTTTCTAAATCGAGTTTGATCACCATACCTTGTTCTTTTAGGCGAAGACTTGAATGAATTGCCTCTTGGACAAGGGTGAAGTTGTCCACGATCTTCCTTCCATGGATGAAGCCTCCTTGGTTCTCCAGAATTATTTTGGGAAGGATGAGCTTCAGTCTATTTGCAATTACTTTGGTGATTAGCTTGTACCCTGTATTGCATAAGGAAATCAGACGGAATCTGCTGAAGTTGTTGGCTCCTTTTTCCTTGGGGATGAGGGCTAAAAAAGCTGAGTTTGTGCTGCCTCCTATTTTCTGACTATTTTGAGATTTTTGAACCATTTTGAAAAGATCCTTTTCAACTATCAGCCAGCAAACTTGGAGGAACTTGGCAGAAAAACCATCCGGTCCAGGGGCCTTATCTGGATCCATGGCAAAAAGGGCCTTTTTAACTTCTTCTTTAGTGACTTTGGCCTTAAGGATCTCGTTCATACGAGGAGAGATTGAAGAAGGAATAATGTCTAACAGATTTGAATATTGGTCCGGATCCGTGTCCTCACTATACAAGTTTTGGAAGTGAGAAAAGGCTGCTTTTTTAATGTCCTCAAATTCTTTGTGGGTGACGTTATGCTCCTTGATCTCAGAAATAGTATTGAAGAATTTCCTGGCCTGGGCTTGTTTATGAAGAAAGCAAAATTCCTGTCCCCTGCTTTAAGCCAGAGATTTTGAGATTTTAATCTCCAGTATTCTTCTTCAGCTAAGCAGGCCTTATGAAAGCACTGCTGCAGCTGAGCCTCTTGATCTAGCAGCTCCTCTATGACAATAGCGTTCTCCATTTGAATTTGATGAGAGGCAAGAGAAGCTTTGATGGTTTTTCTTTCTGAAGCAGGATTAGACAGGGTTTTGGCCCAACGTTTTAAAGCTCCTTTCACCCTTCTAAGATTTTCCTCCCAGACAAAGAAAGGAGATCGTTTGACTGGCTGTCTCCAACAATCCTTGAATATTTGCATGAAGTCTGGCTCCTTGACCCAGAGGGGACTAAATCTGAAAGGAATAGGACCCAGATCTAGATGGGCCAAGAGTTCTAGCTTTATGGGCTTGTGGTCCGAGATGCTATTTGTGAGAATATACATTCTAGGTTCTAATCCTAGTAACAGAAAGGAGCTTTGGATGAAAAATCTATCTAATCTTGCAGCAATATGACCTGGCCCAGCTCTTTGGTTAAACCAAGAGTACTTACATGAGGAAGACTTGATATCCAGCAAATCCCAGTCCTGCATAAGATCCTCCGCCCATTCCCTTGCCGGATCTCGGACTGCGCTACCTCCTTTTTTTTCGGATGAGTGGAGAGTGAGGTTGAGGTCTCCAGCAATGATTGTGTTTTCCAGGTTTGTCAAGTCTGCTTGTTGCCTTATAGAATCCCAACAGTCCTTTTTTTCCCCGACATTGACTGGAGAGTATACATTGAAAAGGCAAAAAATTTCTTTGGTGTCCAGATTCTGCATTTTAAGCAGCAACCAATGAGTATTACTAGCCTCATAGATGACTGCAAATTTGCTGGTGTTCCATAGAGTGCCAATCCCTCCCGAGGCACCCCAGGCATAGATTTCTCTTGCTTCACTTTTGATCCAAAGTTTCTTGCTTGCATGAAGGAAGACTACGTCTTCCAACTTGGTCTCCTGGACGAGAAGTATATCTGGAGATTCTATTCTTATTAAGCTTCTAATGGCTTCTTCCTTAACTTTTCTCCCCATACCTCTACAATTCCAGGAGATGACCTTCATTATTTATGTTTCTGATGGGCTCCCTTGGAGCCTTGAGGCTGATTTTTCGTCATCCTACGTTTTGAGGCTAGCAGTTTTTCCAGAGTTGGCTGACTGCCCTGTAGCTTGTCTTTGTAAGTCTCCTACTCTCTTTTTTCCCTGTCAGTTTTGCGACCTCTTGTGGATCTCCTTACCGAGGTTTGAGACTCTCCTATTTCTCTTTCCTCCTCTGACTCGTCCATTTCCTGTTCTTCTCCCTCATCTTCTATAGTCATGCCTTCGGGATCTTCAACACTTGTTCCTTTAAGGGAGGTTGAGGGAGTGCCTTTGCTTGGAGAGACTAGTTTTTGGGTCTTGATCTCCTGAGTTTCTTTTGTCTGCTGGCTTAAAGGATAAAACTTGTTTTATTGTGCCTTTTTGGTAGGGGGGCGCTGAGCATTAGACTGAAGAGGGCCTTTTCCATTGGGTCCTCCCAGTTTTTGTCCTTTGTGATTGATTTTTGCGCGCTTGACTTGATTCCAACCTTCTTCATTTCCTTTCTCTGGCTCTGCATTGGATGGAAAGTTTCTAGCAAAGTGTCCATGAACATGGCATTTCCTGCATTTGAATGGCAACTGCTCATAATCCAAGATCTGCACATGAGACTAGCTGCCGAATTTGATTTTGATTGCCTCTGGGAGACCCACCTCTAGATCTACTTCTACGCAGATTCTAGCACAGTCATACTGGTCCTTATTGTTTGCTCGATCTATGAATTTCCCGAGGGCGTTGCCAATGTGTTTTAAGGAATCCTAGTTCCAGCAATGAACTGGCAGATTCGGGAGCCGAACCCACACCGGGACAGCCTTGGGAACATCTACAGCCGGATCAAAGTCCGGAGTCCATTTGTTCATATGGAGGCCCTGAGGGCCCATGAAATACGGCCCATTTTGGAAGATCAAATCTTTGTCTTCTTTGGAAGAGAATTCGAAGAGAAAGAACCCTCGCCCGAGAAAGTAAGAGGTAACACTTTGCTTGATCAGAGGAGCCCAGTTCCTGTTAACCCATTGCTCAGTAGTTTTCGGAGAAGGCCAAAGTCCCGTGAATTGGCCAATGAGACCACGATCAACCAGAGACAAAGCTACTTGGATGGGGGTCTCTGGAGGCAAAGAGATCTCTGGAATCTCTTCAAGCTTCTTAACGAATTTAGATGCTTCGCTTTTTTTCTTCTGGAGCAAACCGGCCAGAAGCTGATTGAAAGCGTCAACGACAGGAGAAGAAGGCGGCAGTGGGGGCTCCTTGGGAGAAGCCTGCGTCTCCATGGGATCGGGCCTTAGGCAAGCCGCTGGAGGGGCAGCCACGCTGCTGAGAAACCCTAGCAGCGCAACTCAGAAATGCGCAGAGAGGGTAAGTTTTGGTACCACAAAAAAATAACTCACACTATGTTTTTAATGCTTGAAATTAAAATTCCACTATTGTTATTGTTGTGCCCTTACATTATTATTGTTATTTAGGCTTTGATTATATCGTGACCCCTTAGAATCCTATATATATCAAAGAGGTCTTATCATTTGTATCATCCAAAAATTTCTCATTTATGTAATGTAAAGTAGGTTTCCCCCTCAAAGAGGACAATTTTTAAGTTGTTGATCTATCTTTTCTTTTGCTATTTGAGCTGGTTGTATAACACAACTTCCCTTAAAGAAGAGAAAGGAAAAAATAAGCAAGGAATAAACATTCAAAGATTTAGTTTCGTTTCTTTGCCCCCAATGTTCTTATTAGAAAGAGGATGGTTTTTAGCTTTTTTAGAATTTTGTGAGACAAAAGCAATGTAACTCCTAATATATACTTATCTCATCTAGGGGCAGATTATATATATATAATCACTTCATCTAATTTAAGTCCCCTCCATATTATATTTTCATTTTTTGCAAAATTATTTAATTATTTAATTATGTTTAAATCAATATATTATATTTATTAATATATTCTCGTCTAGTTTAATTAATAGATGTTCTAACTTTTTTAGTTCAAATCCAACAATAAAACTTTGAGTGAGATTGTATTTCTTGTTATTTAAAATATGTTTTTGAATGTATAAATTGATTTATCTTATTGAAAAAACCCAACACACTTAAATTGTGTAAATTATACAACTCAAACTTCAAATTTTAAAAAATATTTACCAAATTTTAAACAAAATTTACCAAACATATACTTAAAAGACCAAAATATTTTTTTAAACTCAAATATAATTTATATTTAAAATACTCATTATAAATTAATATTTCGATTTATTAATAATAACCAACAATAAAGCTCTAAGGGGTAGTTGGTCGAGTCCTTGTAGTTAAGCCTAACTATAATATATGTACAAAGTTAAGTGTCATGTTGTTTGGAAAAATATTCCATGGACATGTTGTTGAAAAATGCAAGAAGAAATTCTCAATTTGATTTTGCCCCAGTCAAATTGAGAAAATTCGAATTTCTACGTCAACAAACAACTTGGAGGTAGTTAACTTGTGTGACATGGCTCTTGTCACTTGGTTAGCTTAGTAAATTCGAGTTAGAGGAGTTGGAGTTCAATTAAGCATGTCTGATTTCTAATTTGTAGCAATCAAGATCAGTTATTTCAAGTTGTTTTTAGGTAAAATAGTTCTAACTGTTGGAAGAACAAGTTGAAGGTCAATTTTGCAGTGAGACTTAAGTCTAACTCAGTGATCATACAATTAATTGATCAACAAGCTCAAAATAGCTAATGCATGTAGAAAATTCGAGTTCCCCAACTGTGCTAGAGATTCCAAGGGAGTGTAACATCATTTGTAGACCAGTCTTGAGTGTACATGTGTTGCATGCAGTCAGATGATCAACCTTGGGAATTGCACAATCATTTTGGAGGAAATTCCTAAATAATAGGGGCCTAATTTCCTTAGGAATTGAGAAAGAAAATAGAGGCTCAAGCTGAGACATAATTTGACTAATTCTAGGTTAGATCTTCTCAGTGAGTAGAGAGATAGGTTATTCACTTGTAGGTTGAGCTTAGTTTCAGCTAGCAATTGTAATACATATTTATTCATCATATTAATGCAAGCATGCAAAGGGGTTTTTAGCAGATTGCTTTGCCCTGGAAAAATACTGTGTGCATGTGTGTTATTTCTCATTTCATGTTTGTAATTGATGTTCTAGATTGTGAATTGAATTCCGAAAAGCAATAGAGCAGGTTTGTGTCTTGTGATTTTGATTAAAAATTCATGAGCATATGCAAATCTACATCATAATTTCTACACGTATCTCCAATGTTCATGAACCACATAAAAAATAAATATAAAAACCAACTATAACACACACACACACACACACACACACACACACACACATATATATATATATATATAAGTGGCATGCATATATATACAAGGTTAAGTATCATGTATATACAAGTTATAACCAATTAAACATAAAAAATGATTAATCTGTTAAATTTCTATATCTTTTATAATTTTAATTTAATTACCAGTAAATACGCTGATAGGAATGTATATTTTGAAATGATTTTTAATTTATTTATCAATAATTTTTTCAATAGACATGATTATTTTGGAATAATTACCCTAACAGGTGTTTATTTTGGAATAGGGCTTCTTGAATTTGAATTTAATTATCAAGAAATATTAGATGGATTGTAGGGATTTAACCTTTGCAAAATATTCTATAATATTCTTATTATTATGCCAAATCAAAGGTGGAGATCTATCTCCAAAGTAGTTATGCCATTTTTTCCCTTTTTATTAAATTGACTAATTAAATAAAATGTCATATGAACAAGTGTCATATGATATTAGTTATGGTTTTTTTGGACATGTGGTATTGACAATCCATGATATTGTTCCATGGTATTGTAGCAAAGCCTAGTGGAAACTTTGGTAAAGTGGGGGTGAATTTCCATAGTTAAGAATGGTATTACATGTTTTTTGAAATATATATATGTTTAACTTATATATTAATTCTTTTTGTAGTTAATAATAATAATTTTTAACTTATATATTATTTTTTTGTAGTTAATAATAATGTTGTTTAACTTATATATTAATTATTTTTATAGTTAATAATAATAATAATAATAATAATAATTAAAATAAATTTATAATTTAATTAATTGTTATGATTTTTTTTAATTTTAAGAATGCGAGGAGTACCATGAAATAAGTTTTTTTGTGTTTATCATGGATTGATGTCTACTAGCCTTTAGCAACCATTTAACTTATATGGTTGTGGTGGTTATTAGGTGGATGGTAGGGATTTAACCTGCATAGAATATTCTAGAATATTCTTATTCGTAATAATAAATCAAAGATATTAGATTTACCTCAAAAGTAGTTATCACCTTTCTGTCATTTTAATTAAATTGATTAATTAAAAAAATGACATATGAACATGTGTGATATGAACAAGAGTTATGGTTTTTTGGGTTTGTAGTATTAGTAAACCATGGTATTATAAGAAATCCTATTAACATGTTAAGAATTTCCATGGTAAAGTGGAGGTGAATCTCCATGGTTAAAAATCTTGTTACATGTTTTTTCTAAATGTATATATGTTTAATTTATATATTAATTATTTTTAGTGGTTCCTTGGACATATATTACATGGTTTGGTTAATGGGAGGACGAGGTTTAAGGTTTTGCAAGGGATGACTCTCTGAACTAGTTGTTGTAGGGCCAAGGGCCCTAGTCTCCCTCCTCTACAATGTTTCTTACCTCTATTATTATGTATGAAAAAGCAACGGATTATTTAGAAGACTCGTTGAAAGGCCTCCTAGTCTAGTGTTCACCCCCCTAACATCCTCAATGGGGACAATGACAAAGTCAATTTATTTGAAGAAGGAGACTGTATCTCCGAAGATAGGTGATATGATGGCTAATAAAAGATCGTGGAAACCTAATTTGACAACCCCAATAGTCTCTCCGTAGTTCTTAATGATATGTGCCAACTCTCTTCCACGATATCATTCAGAATTCGAAAACAACAGATTGTCGCCCCTCCTCTATTGCAATAGTACCCTTGGAGAGCCCCTCTCTCACAATTCCCCATTAGATAAACTTGTTTTTTCTCAAGGTTGACTGGGTCCTTGACCTTCATCAAACTTCTTTCCAAGCTGACATACCCCTAGTCTACCTTCCAGGTTTCTTAACAACATATTATCCCATATTTTTAGCGGAGGCAATCAAAGCCCTTAGTCGTTGACTCCCCAACCTCCACCTATCGAAAAAAATAAGTATTAGCAGAAATGCACTAAAAGAAAGGCCGAGGAATCGCCCTTGATGTTAGGCAAATACATTCAACTGAACGAAATCACAAATATGGAAAAGGAAGCGATGGTTGAATATTTAGTAAGAAGAAAAATGTCAATGGTGGTTCTCATGCATTAGACAAAGCTTAATTTTGGCCCCTTCTGGGATACACCCCCCCCCCCCAAATGCATAATTTTGGCTAAGATATGGATGGAATCGCTTACGAGGGAGGAGAAGGATACCAAAAAATTTATAAAGGGTCGCTGGTTTTGGGGCTCTCAAGCCCTCTAATTGAAACCTCAATCTGTGGACTTCAACGCCAAGTCAAAAAAAGTTAGATATAATGTGTATTAGGGTAATGATTCCATGCATCCCTCTTATCTTCTGGTCGGCGAATGCCTTCAAGGATATAAGGAATACCTTGGGGTTTTTTATGATGCATATTACTCTTACCAATCTTTAGGTTATATGGGAATGACAAGAATCTTGATGGGTTTGAATCTGACAAAGGGGCTTCTGACCTTTATCTCCATAAGTTCTATTTCTCTCAAACACTAGCAGAGTCTGGTATTTGAAGAGGTAAAGTACAAATGTACTTGATTCCATGTATATGGTCACATAAGCAAGGATTGCAATATGGGGAAAATCCCAAAGAACTCGGTTAAGAAGAACATTTTTTTCTTTTTTCTCTCTTCACAAGATGCAAGCAATGGACTAAACATCCTTTGATCTTCCAACACACAGATCATAGATTTAGAAGGATGCCAATGAGAAAATTCCCATAGGCCTCTCCCAGATCCCTTCGAAACCACTTCATGCAAACATAACTAATTGTGAAGCTATTATTACTTCATTTAGGGAGGGCCAACTCTCTAGAGGTATAACTATGGTCGCGAAAAACCCCTATGTTTATGGTTTAAATTCATTTTGTGTTGATTCTAGTCTAGGGGTTTCAAAAATCTCTCTTCCTGCTCCCTTTCCTATAGCTCCGTTGGGCGTTGAATCCATTTCTCCCCTCTCAAATCCTATTCCTCATGTTACCTCCCCCCATCCCCTAGATTTTCCCTCTTTTAAGTCACTTCCCTCCTCTTCACATTTCCCTTTCCCCACTCTCTCTCCTCAATATAATATTTGATCCTTGGTTTTCTCCCTCCCATAAACCTCCTCAAATTCTTCTGAAGCCTTATTTACTAAATCTAATAGCAGTATAGGGTCATCCCTCGGTGCAAAAAACACTTGGGAAGAGGCAGAAAATCCTCTCTTTCTAAAGCTCAAATTATTGCACATTCAGAAATAAAAACTGGGAAGCAAAAATCTATCATTCAGGCACTTAGAGATCTTGGCCCTGTTTCTCTCCCCAAATGAATTTTCTTTCCCTCAATTGTAGATATTTGGTCAACCCTTCCAAAAAATTGGCCTTAAAATGTTTGGTTAGTATCCACTCCCCCATGTTATATTTTTACAGGAAACTATGATGGAAGGTTCCAAAGCAATTTCCTCTCTCAAAAATTTCCTCTCTAGCTAGGACTTTCTTGATGTTAATGCTTTAGGCAAATCAGGGCGTCTTCTCATGGGTTGGGATACAAATTGTGTCTATTTCAATTATGCTTGGTATTTCAACTCTAGACTACCGATAGACTTGTTCTCCATAGAACTTGATATACCCTTACTCTGTATAAATGTTTATGGGCCTTTTGTTAACTGTATGGATTTTTGGAATAATTTCACAAAACTTCCCCTTTTGGACTCTGTGAGGGTCATTCTCAAGGAATATATAAAATTCTCGTTGGGAGCAACTAAAATTTGGGGGAAGATAGCTAGAAATGACTCTCTGAATCATTTCTTTGTAAACTTGTTTGAAAATATGGGGCTATTGGACATTCTACCTACTAAATTAATACGTACATGGAAAAATAATAGATTAGGCCCAGACCATATAGCAAAAATACTTGATAATTTTTTAATATTTGAAGCCTATATGGACTTGGGATATAGGATCTCTCAAATTCAATCAGTTGGTGGAACCTCTGATCATTCCCCTATTATGTTAAGCATTGATCCTTTCCCCTAAAGCCCCTAGCCAATTTCAAACTAATTCTGACCTGGATATATTCCTTTTCTCTCATAAATGCCACTAAATCCTCCTGGATCCCCCTCTCCACTTTCTCCTCTGAGTCCCCCTCTATCCAATTCCACTGAAACTTGAAAATGGCTAAGGAATTGATCACAAAGTGGGTCAAGAACTAGAAAAAAACGAGACTTTAAGCTACTGACAAAGATAGAGACAAATCTCAATTTTTTTTATGAGCAAAGTGTATATATCCCAGTCACTCTTGATTGAAAACTGGATATCAAGGCTTTAGAGGAAAAAAGGAAGATTTTTTTGTTTGATATAGAAAAGGAAAGGGGGATGAAGAGTTTGGCTACTTGGTTGAAGAGGACGATGGGAACACAATTTCTTTTCACATAATTTCAAACCACATAAAATCAATTAATGGTATTTGGGAGATCGAAAAAAATTTATGGTTTTTCTGCAACTTCTTTTAAGGATAATTTTTAGGAAGGATGCAGATACTTCAAAGACATTTACTCCTCCCCCCAACGAGTCTCCATTCGACAGATTCTCAAAGTGGCTGCCCTCTTCCTTTGTTTTATTGGTGAATATGGCAACTCATCCTTAATGAAAAAATTATGAAATGAAGAACTTTTGGAAAGGGAAGAGTCATAGCCGAGATGTTTTACCAATTTAATTTTACATTGAATGTTTGATTTCATTACAGAAGATCTCCATGCTATTGTGGAATACTTCAAAACCTCAGGACAAATCCTTTCCCCTTTTAACTCCACCTTCGTCGCCCTTATCATCAAATCAAACTCCCATGGCTCCTTTGATCTCTTTCAACCAGTTTCATTAACATAGTTACCGATCAAATGAGATTTTATCAATTACCCATTTTTTCTAGGTAGCAAAAAAATCATCTGATTTTGAAAAGCATTGATTCAGAATACACCTTTTCTTTTGGAGCATATTTATGCATCTAGTATGAACATTTTTTTTAAATGTTAGTGATTTTCATGTTGATTATGAAAATTGTTGATGCAACATCAACCCTTTTTCTTAGAGGGCTCATTTTTGACACTTTAAATTTTCTAATGTATTAACCGTGAATAAATTTTTTTTAATGTTGGTAATTTTCATGCAGATTTTGAAAAGCATCAACATTTTTTTAGGCATATTTTTGACACTTTAAATATTTTTACGTAGTATAGACAATTTTTTCTTAAATGTTGATTACTTGACCATTTTTCAAGTTGTCTTATTCCTCTTCTTGTTTTTCTTCCTAAGATGTTTATTTTTAAGTGTTTACAAAACATGTGGGTTTTTTTTTTTTTTTTTTTTGCAAAGTTCTAAGAAAATAATAATCCCTGATGGGGGTGACAACATTGTTGGTATGTGTGGGGATCGAGTGGAATACAAAGCCCCTTCCGACTTCCACACGCCCACCACATTCATCATAATGACCTTGAGCATCATTAATGCCCAATAGTTGGGCATTTCTCCTGTTGGATACATTGTTAAATTCCCTTGGCATTCTGGAACAGTTCTTTGTGTATTGTGTTGGGTGATGAGGTGGGGGTCTGTAGAGCATTTGGGTTTCGAATTGCGGTTTGCCTGATAATAGTCATGGCTTTGGGCAGGCGAGGGAGGTGCGACATGGTATAGTTTGGAGCAAGGTGAGCTCTCATCCTAGGGAGGCCTGTGGGATCCTGACATGTAGTGAGTGATTGAGGCATTGTGGCTCCGACAAGGTCTTCTGTGTTTGTCATTAGTGTGCCCAACTCTTCCCAAAAAGGTCAAATTGGGCTCTGGGTTGCGTCGTTGGTACCTCTGCCTGTTTCTCGTCTCTAGTTCGGTGTCGTGGTGGGAGCAGCTTCGGGTTTGTTCTTTCGGCACTGCAAGGTAACTTTCGTGATTATTGCCTCTGGTTGTCCCTCTGGCTTGGTGGGTTACGCTTTTCTCAGCGGGAGGGGAACAATTCGCGCAAGGCATTAAAGGAAATTTCAACCTAAAAGTGGCCTCCTAAGGAAAAATAATAAATAAGAGTTATGGATTTTGGAGGGAAAAGAAGAAACTAATTTTTTAAGTTGTATTTTTGGCTTATATCTTTATAGGTTTACTCAAATTTCAAGTGTAGACATTCATTGGATGTGGAATTAAATTTTGCATCCAACGAGTACCCATCATGCGTACTTTTGAGAAGACCCACATTAATAAAAAAATGAAGATACATTAAAAAAATGTGTTCAACATGCTTTTTTAATGTATATTCAGTTTTTGTCAATGTGGGTCTTCTCAAAAGTATGCAACATGGGTACTCATTGGATGTGGAATTAAATTCCACATCCAATGAGTGTAAACACTTGAAATTTGAGTAAACAATAAGGAGATAAGCCAAAAATACAATTAAAAAAAATAGTTTTTCTTGTTTTCCCTCCAAAATATTTACATGTACCTCTTTTTAAATTTAAAGGATTTTGATTGGTTTACATATTATGACATGGAAATTACGTGAAATTTTGATGGGAACTTTTAGGCTAAATTTTCCTCTAATGTTTCTCTAGGGTGGCATGGGGGATTTTTGGAAACCGTGGTCTTGTGCTGCCAATCTTGGGCCGGTGGAGTCTGGTAAATGGTTTAGTGCTTTATTGTTCTGTTCTATTTGGTTTTCTTTGTTATATAGGAGGTCACACTACAGGACCCGTGGGAAGCATTGCAAGTTCATTTGTTTGTTCTTGTTCATTTGCAACTACCCTTGGCTCGCCTTAATGCCTCGCCAAAGGGGTCGTCTACACACGGGAGGGGGGTGTTGCTCCTCATCCTGAAGTCCACTAGCCTCATAACGAGGACAGCCACTCGTCCTCTGATGAGGACACCAACTGGGGCACATAAGAGGATGCGACCATTTCTCCTATTTTCTCTTTGGGGAAAGTTGTAGCTACAATCACCCTGGACACGATAGCAGACCAACTGCACAATGTTCAATCGAATATAGATAGCATGAGGAACCAACGCCACGAGGACCATAACGAACTGGTTGCTTAAATTAATGATGTGAAGCACGTCTAGAATGAAATCCTGGACAATCTAGAAATTTTTCTTCGGCACCACTAGCGCACCAACGATCACCTTCGCGCTCTGGTGGTGAGGATTGAATACATTGACTTCCATATGCATGATAATGCAGCTCTCTTTGCTACCCCTCCTGCCTTTCCACCAAATCTGCCTCCTTGAGAGGCTTTTCTTATTGTAGATGTGGCTCAATTTTGGTACATGTAAGGTATGGCCAGTAGGCCTAGCAGAAATAAACTTTGATACTGGGTGTAACTGTTTTCCGCCAGGCCCTATGCTTTCTAAATATGTCTGGCATGAGATGAAAGGGTCTTGGAGATTGATTTTTGTACTTAATTTCCTTTCGATATATAATGCATGTTTGTTGATCGACAAAAAATAAATAATAGTATTAATATTTTGAGGTTATGATTTTTTATATATTTATATATTGTTAATTAATACTTTAATACACATAAAATAATTGTTACTAAAAAATAATAATTTTAAACACTTACAAAAAATACACATTTTGCATATAAATATAATTAAAAAAATATGTATTTTAGGACCATTACACTAAAAATGATATGTTAAATAAAAAAAAATTATGAAAAAAATGAATAAAAAAAGTTGAAAAAATAACAAATTTTATGAATTTTATATTAAAAAATGATGATATTTTAACCCTTTTTTTTCCAAAAAAAAATGATTCACATAAGATTTTAAGTAAAAATAACAAAAGAGTTGAAAAAAATAAAAATAAAATATACAATTTTAAAAAAATCCTTAAAAATAAAAATAGAAACACAAAAATTAAAAATTAAAAAAAATAATAAAATAAAACTAAAAATAAAACATTAAAATAATTATTTTTAGAAAAAATTAAATAAAAAAAATTAAATTGGAAAAAAAAAAACTTAAAAAAGTCAAAGAAACTAAATAAAAAATACAAGAAAAAAAAAGAATTAAAAATAATAATTAAAGTACATCTAAAAATAAAAATAAAAAATTGACGAATCAGCCTCGCCTGCCCAGGCTCGAGGGCCCGTGGATCAGGTTGGGGCTAGGGTGATTCCGGGAATCGACCTAGCCCGCCTAGGGCTCGTGGGGCCTTGGGTCTATGCGGGAGAGAGAGGATCTGCACATAATCGACTTGGGCGATGATTCCAAAATTAACCATGCCCACCCAGAAACCATGGGGATTTGATTTGATTTTTTTTTTTATTTTTTTTATTTTTTTAACTATATTTAGTGTGTTTTTTTAATATTTTTTATTTTTATTTTAATGTTTTTTATTTTTATTTTTATTTTTATTTTTTAAATTATCCAATCAATATTATTTATTTATTTTTTGCTTTTCTATTTTTTTTGTTAGTTAAAAAAAAAAAATCATAAATTATGTTTTTTTGAAATATTTTCATTTTTTTTTTTGGTAAGCTTGGAAGGACTACATCTTGATCATGTCCTATATATCACCCGGATTGGAGCACGGAATTGAACCAGTGACTTCACATCAAGGAGTGCTTTAACAAAACACTCAATTACCATCTATCCAAATCCCTATGGACTTCATTTTTTATTTTTTTGTTTAAATTTTTAAATTTTATAAGTTAATTTGTTTTTTTAATACATTTTTTTATGTTTAATTTTTTATTTTTGTCTTATATATATATATATATATATATATATATATATATTATATTTGATTTTTTTTGTCTTGTTTTTTTTGTTTTTGTTTTTTTTGTTTTTTTTAAATTTATTTATGTTCTAATATATATTTTTATTTACTTGTTATTATTTAAAGTTTTTTGTGTTTTTATTTTTATTATTTTTGTTTTTATATTTTAAATGTTTTAATTTTTGTTTTCGTTTAAATATTTATTTATTTATAAATTCGTTTATTATTTTGTTTTATTTTATTTTTTCTATAGGGTTTGTGTCGATCATCGACTAACAACCCGATCCCATTATGTGTCAATTTGATAGTTGATTTTAAAGTTTTCATTATAATGGATCGCGTTGACCCCCACAATGTGTCAATTTCATGATTGGTCTTCAAGTTTTCATTACAATGGGTCGGGTTTTCTTGTCAAAATTCTAAGGTTTTTCTAAGTCACGATATTCTATCTTTAATGCTATGGTTGAAAAAAACTATAAGTATTTTGGCTTTAACACCATGGCTCAAAATTATTGGAATTTTAAGGCTTTTCAGGGACATGATATTTTATATTTAATGTCATGCGTGAAAATCGTTGGATTTTTAAGGCTTTTCAAGGACATGATATTTTATCTTTAATGTCATGCCTGAAAATCGTTGCAATTTTAAGACTTTTAAGAGACGTGATATTTTATCTTTAATTCCATGTCTTAAAATTCGTTGGAATTTTAAGGTTTTTCGGAGTCATGGTATTTTATCTTTAACGTCATTATTAAAAATGTTGAAATTTTACCCCCCCCCCCCCCCAACCAAAAAAAAAAAGGCGTTATTCCAACATCAACACTTTACGTTTTCAGGGTTTTTTTTGCACAAAAAAATAGATTTTATTGGTTTTTGCTTCCATTTTTTTTTTTTAAATTTTGAAAATCCCCCCCGCCCCTCCCCCACCCCCCCCCCTCCAAAAACCCCCCTCCAAAAAAAAAAAAAAAAAAAAAAAAAAATCCACTATTAACACTTATCGTTTTCAAACTGTTTTTTCATGTTTTTTTGGGGTATTTTGGCTAGAGTTCTTGTTTGATTAGTAACTTTGTTCATTGTGTAATTCCATATATAAAATTATTTCAAAGCTTATTGCTCTAAGACTAAAAAGATTTTATGTGACAATATATCAAATGAGTAATTTGGGTACCTTAAGAACCGCCAAATTAATGAAGCAGTTGGTCTCACTCAGGAATGATTGAAATCCATATGTAACATAAAGGAAATAGCGATTTTATATATAATGGACCTAACGTAAGCGTTCAATAGAGTAAGTTGGCTCTATCTCCATCTATTATTAATCCATTTGAGATTTTATCATGGATATGTAATATGGATCATGAATTGCATCAACACCTCCTATTTTTCTATTCTTATAAATGGAGTAGAAACCCACTTTTTTCATGCAAAAAGGGGATTAAGACAAGGCTTCCCACTATCCCCTCTCCTCTTTCTTCTAGTAGCGGAAGGATTAAGTAGAATTATCTCTGATGAAAAGAAAAGAGGAAGTTTTAGAGGAGTCCATATCTCCCATGAATGCTTTCTCTTGATCCCGCTTTTCATAGATGATATAATAATCTTCTCTAAAGGAAATTCCCCCCACTTTATCATTTTTAACAATATAATTTTTCCTTTTTGATACGCCACTATAATGAAAATAAATGTAGGGAAATCTAAATTATTCGAATGGAGAGTTCCATATGGCTTCAAGACCACTACAAAAAATATGTTCTCCACCTTCATTTTCTCTCTAACAATAGGTCTCAAATATATGGGTATCCTGCTAAATCCTATTAGTGATCTTAAATCTTATCGGTGTTGGTTCTTGGAAAATAGTGAAACCATATTCGAATATGGGTTAATCGATAGCTTTGGAGGGAAGGTCATCTAGTTCTGTGTAAAGTAGCCTTGGAAACGATTTTGATTTTTTGGGCATCCTTATCTTGGATCCTAGTCGGTATCTGGCGAGCCCTGGTATTGCACCAAGAGTGCTGCAACTCCCAGGGGCTGCACAACTTTACTTTATCAACCCTGGGTTCGTACAAACTTGGAGGTGACAATGTTATATACGCAGCAGATGAATTCTACTCATGTCATCCTCTTACGCTCCACGAAAGGGTGCTAATTTTAGGGGTTCTCAGTGAAGTCTGTCACACTTCAATGAAACTAAACTAAGTTGCAGAAAGGAAATGACATAAGGAAACTAAATTAAATTGCTGAAAATAAATGACAGGAAGGAAACTAAACTAAATTGCTGAAAGGAAATGATAGAAAGGAAACTAATTCAACTTGCTAAAAAGAAATGGCAGAAAGGAAACTAATTTAAATTGGAGAAAGAAAACTAATTTAAATTGCAGATAGGAAATGATAGAAAGGAAACTAATTTAACTTGCTGAAAATAAATGATAGAAAGGAAACTAATTCTAAACAACACTTAACTTGGCCAAACGGCTAAATGCACTCTACTTATCCTATGGTCTATCTACCATGCTTCTATCCATGCAGCTAAGCTAACCATGACTTAATTCTAATTGAGAAAGTGTTGATTTGCAGCTTGGAGAAGAAAAAGGGCTAAAGAGGCTAATGGAGGGCTTAACACATGAAACAAGGCTCAGAAGTGGAAAGATGGGATTAAACCTTATTAAAACTTTATTATAGCGCAAAAGTGCTTCGGAGCGGAATGATTTGAAATGTGCGATGACGGAGTTGTGATGGAGGATGGAAGTGCGATATGCGATATGCGATATCACAATTGCATTATCACAAAGTTAGAGGGATAGCGGAAGTGTTGTTCAGGAGCGGGAGTGAAATGCGAAATGCGATGAGGTAAAAAATGCGAAGTGTGAAGTGCGATGGGGTAAAAAATGCGATTTGCAATGTGGTAAAAGTTGCGAAGTGCGAAATGCACTGGGTGACGTGGCGGTGGGACTGGCGGTAGAGTATGGAGAATATCACAATCGGCGTCGGGAGCGGTAAGAGTTAAAGGAACTAAATAAAAAGTGTGATTGCGATTTGCGATGGGGATAAAAACTACGGGATATGATTTTCAATAGGATAAAAGTTGCGAAGTGCGAAATGTGATATCATCGTTCACAATATCGCAAAGTTGAGGGGTAGTGGAAGTGTTGTCCAGGAAAAGTTGCAAATTGCGAAGTGCGTTGGGCGATGTGGCAGTGGGACCGACATGATATTGCAATCAGCGTTTGGAGCGGTAAATCTTAAAGGGAAAAGGGAAAAAGGTTGTGAAATGTGATTGCAATGTACGGTAGCGGGAAGTTCGAGGAGCAAGGGTGGAGTGCGATAACAATATCGCAATCGGAAAAAAGGAGTAGTAAATCTTAAAGTGAAAAGGGAAAAATATGCGAAGTGCGATGTGCAATGTACGGTAGCGGGAAGTTTGAGGAGCGAGGATGGAGGTCGAATCTCAATGGGTTTCAAGTGTTTTTCTTTAAAAAGGTAAAGGTGAGGTGAAAAGGGAAAAGCGCTAAAATGTTGAAGAACGAAAAAGGAAAGGGAAGGGGTTCTGCGATGGCCGAGATGCGATAATCAAGAAAGTCCAAGGTAAAGAGCACATGCAAAACTTTAATGGTTTCTATGAATAAAAAGGTTGTGACAGCTGATAGGAAGAGAAAAGAAGAGGGAAATGAAGCGTAATAGAGGTGTTTGGAAGCATAACACAGAGATGGAAAATGAGGCGGTGAGGCACCACGGAGCTGTTCTGGGGCTTTAACATTAATTCCTGCAAACAACTCTGCTAATATATGCACGAAAAATAGACAAATGCATGGAAATACAATACAAAAGGAAGACTAAAAGTAGTACTGCAACTCTACCCCAAACTCAAACAGAAAGCAATTTTTGGCATGTGGGAAGGTATATCCTGCTCGAACTCTATTGACAGAGATGAGAGGGGAAGACTACATCCACAAATTTTAAATTTTTATCCTCTATTCTATTACTCATAAGAAAATGAAAACCTGCAGCATCAATTTGAAACAACAAATTGAAACTATCAGAAGCAAGATTAACTAAATGACAGAAACAAAATTAACTAATTGACAGAAACAAAACTAGTTAAATGACAGAAAGGAAAGAATGAAAACAACAGAGAAGCTGAGGCACATGGGTTGGGCCCTAACCCACGAGCCCAACTCTCTTGAACTAGATCAATAAAAATTCATCTGAATACTCATTGCATTAAAAAATAGAGTTTTATTACATCCTGAAGGTCTTAAACAACAAAAGCCCAATAGATTGCAGCAAACGTTCTAAATGGAATTGAAGAATGGATCAGAATCGACCGGAATCCCCTGGAATCCCCCTAATTAGCTCTTGATCAACTTTATTTATCCTCAAGGGCAGCTACCAACAACTGCCTAATAAATAGGTAATGAGTCCACTTAACTCCAAGTGAAGTATGGCTTGAGTGCACTTGGTCTTGAGTTGCTTGGCTGCCTCTGGAATTCGAATTGCTGGAGGAGATCTCATGAGAATCCTTTGGCTGAATTTTGAGAGTTAAGGAGGGTGGACAACCCCCTTGAATATCTCCAAGGTTTCTCCCTAATTTCCTGATGTTGTGCTCATTTATTCTTCACTCTTGATCTTCCAGTGGCAGGGAGCAAGTCCCTAAATTATCTCCTTCTCCAAATCTACAAAATATGCCCAATATTCTCACAATATTCTACAAAAATAACCAATATTAGGCACATATATGCAATTACCTTTAAACCTTCCCAAGAAAATATTAAAGCATAAGAAAACATTATTAAGTGCAAAAGGAGAGATTTAATATATATTTTTGTGTGCATAAGGAAGGTAGATGGGCTTAAGAAAGGCTAGATGGGCCTTATTTTATGTCTAATTTAGAGGCCCATCATCACCCCCCTACTAAAACTGTTGCTCATCCTTTGAGCAACCTATTCATCCTTCATGCGTTATGGTTCTTCCTGCATGCTGGCTTATTTCATTTTCTATTTATTGGCCCATGCGCTGCTCCCCCTGATAATGTTCTTACTAATCATCTTGCATTTATTCTCGTAGGTGCTTCATGGAGGTCCTCATATTCCTTAAGAAAATCTGTTACGCATGCCAATAGGTGGTTGATCCACCTTTTATTTGATTTTTTTTTTTTTTAATTGCATGCAGAATAAACTCACAGTTCTTTTTTTGTGAATTGAGTTCACCCTTGGTTACCCCTTGGCACTCCTTGTCTTCCATTACAATGAAATGCTTACTACCCACTTTCTCAAGTCCTTTTTACTTTTGTCTTGTTCATGTTCTTGGTGGAAAAAGTGAGGCTAGTCGCTAGATAAGGCTGAGGTTTCTCTGCTACGAATTTTGGCTATATATAAAAACTTTCCTTCTCACACTTTTTAATGTTTTCTTAAGCTAAAATAGTTTTGAAGAAAGGGTTAGATGATTGCATACCTGAGCCTTACCATTGATTTGTTTTTGCAAGTGATATTGAAGCTGCTGCTGAAACTGCTACTGAAGTTGAATGTGATAATATGCTTGAGATCCTTTTGGAGCTTCTGAGCACAGGAGGAGGAAATCCAAGTTTGAATACCTTTGACCAGGGTGTTGACCAAATTTTATTTTTGTGCCAACTTAATGTTTTTCTGCTTGCAAAGGTTGGAAAACACCTGCATTCATTAGAGAGAGATACATGGAGAAATGCAATTTTTTTTTTTTTTAAGGCCTACTAGCTGCCTCAATGAGGTTTTCGACTAGTAGGTCTGCCTAGGCACCTCAAAGGAGGTTTTCACCTAGGATATTTTTTTTTCTTTTTTCTTTTTCAACCCAATGACCGCCTCATGGAGGTTTTCAATCAGTGGACCAATCTCAGACGCCTCAAAAGAGGTTTTCACCTAAGATTTTATTCTTCTTCCTTTTTTTCTTTTTCACTTTCCTACTCTACTTGAAAAAAACAAAACCTTTTTCAAGTATAAGAATACTTCCAATGGAGCCATGTACACATCAAGATGATAGATAAAATCATGTGCACACTTGGAAGAGATGCTCTGACATGTACCTGAATATGAGAGATGAATTGCTTTGACTGGGATTGTATCAAGTACTGTTGGAGAAGAGTGTGTTACAACATAACTTAATGAGTGTTTGGAACCATATGCCAATACAGTTGTGATGTCCTTGGTCCTCTTGCTGAGTTGTATCACCTTGGATTTCATCTTCTATTATGACATTCAAATCTCCTCTTTTTGCTAATCGTTCTCTTGAACACATGGAGGAAATGATGGTAAACATGAGGAAAATTTCTCAACATCTGATTCTGATGCCGACTCTTCATCAAGTGCAACCCTTGATCTTTTGATCTCCTCATTTGGATCTTCTTCTTCTTAATGTTGTCCTTCAACGAAATTAATAAAATATATTCTTTGCAATACATTTCTTGAGCTAGGATGCAAACCATTTAGATCAAGAGGATATGTTTGGTAGTATTGTACCTCATCATTGTAAGTGGGCTGAGATACTTCATGGTGTGGGTTTGGAAATGGTGGTATAGGTAGTTGAGTTGGGGTGGATATATTATATGGATGTGATTGAGGCTATGGTTGTGGTGGAGGTGGATGGTATGGATATCATGGAGTTGGGTATGGAGGATGTTGAGGGAAATATTGAGGATGTTAATGATTTTCCCAATAAGGACCTTGCCAACCATGTTGCCAAGATTTGTTTTGGGGATGAGATGGTCAAGGTTTCCAAGGAGGGAGTGTGTCCCAATTAGTTTTATATGGATGTGGATAAGGTTGAAATTGTGAAGTGGGTCCTTGCATCATATCAAGTTGACTAGGCCACCAGGGTATCCTTGGAGCTACATAACATAGCTTCTTTGGTGATTGCCTTGCTCCATTGCCTTCTTGGTAAACTTACTTAAACCTTGGGAATGATGGATAAAATTTAGTAGCATATGATTCTGCATGGATAAAAAAAATATCAATACTTATTTTTGCTCATTTTACATTCTTAACATTTCTACCTTTTTCACTTAGATTACTAAGAATTTATGTTTTAAAATTTTCAAGAAATTTTCTAAGTTCATCTTGTCTTACCAATGTTGAGGCGGATTTACTTACTCTTTCCCTTCCTCTTCATATGCGCTTGCATGTTTCACAAATTTCTTCAAATGGAAATTGGTATACATCTCCTCTACTCATGAGATTAAGGAGATCAATCCACTCATCCCTGATTGTTCTAAGTAAGATGGTTTTTAGTGTGTCAAATCCTAAATGATGTAATTTTTCCCTCTTAACATTAAACATGAACCTCTCTATTAGATCCTCAAGGCTCTCATCTTCTTCTTGGTGTTGAGTCTCAAAAGTGTTCTCCATATTCATACATATTTCCATTATGTCATAACCATTTAGCTCTTATTTCATAGCCATTTCACCTAAAACCCTACATCAAGTAACCATTTTCATAAATATATGGGTTAGGATCCTTGTTTTCCAAAGTTATTTATTTTATGTATTTTAAGTGAATTTATGATTAGAAACTAGAAAATTAACATATTTTCATATATCTATATATGTGTTATGAGTTTTGTGACATGTGTAGGTCAAAAGGAGACTTCTAGAAGACCCTTATGTGGCACCCTAAGGCCAAATTCGAATTTGGTTGGAGAAGATTATGGGATCAAGAGGATATGTGTCTCACTTCCTTGTTGTATTGAAACTCTAAGAGGATATGTGTCTCATTCCTCAAGTTGTGTTAAAACTATAGAAAGACATATGTCTTATCATTTCCTATTTTGATTGTAACTCTAGAGATGGAGGGAGAGATTCATGGACTCCCATTAATGAGATGTCTACTCATATTTTGTATAAATAGGAGAAGCTTTCTCCTATCATAGGTAATGAAGAAGTAATGACAAAGTAATGAAAAAGTAGTAGAGAAGTCTTTTGTAACAAAGTTCAAGATGGAATGGGATGTAAATTTGTGAGTTCTTTTTAATAGAGAAATTCAGTTCTTTGATGGTGTTTTGATTACAATTTTAAGGAGCTGAAGGACTTCACCAAATTGGTAGCAGAGGGCCCCTGCTATCCAAGGAGGCTTTTACATGTTTTCTAGATAAGTTGCTTTCAATTTTGTTTTGTCATATTTCCTTACTTAGATTGCTTTTTGAAATCATAGCTTTTAGCATAATTTTTCATGGCAGCCCGGGCATTTGCATATCTTTTGACTAATGACATGGAATCAATATTGTTCTGCTGTTAATTTATTTTTTCTTAGTTTTTGTTTAATTCCGGTATTGCTTTGTTTATTTCAGTCTTGCACATTTGCTTCAATAGTTAGATTTAGATATATTAAATTGCTCATGTCATTTTCAGTTACCTCCGAAAGCCACAACTGGACTGATGGTGAGGGATTGAATTATGGATGTGTAGTTTGATATTAGTTTCCTTTCTGCAAGTTAGAAATATTAAATTGTGCATGTCATCTTCAGTTACCTCCGAAAGCCACAGCTGGACTGATGGTGAGGGATTGAATTATGAATGTGTGGTTTGATATTAGTTTACTTTCTGCAAGTTAGATATCAGTTACTCAAGTTGTTTATGGTTACTTCCGAAAATCATAGCCGGACTAATGATGAGGGATCAGAAGACAAGTTGATGTAATTTGATTTAGATTTACTTTATTGCAACTTTTGGATTTCTTTCAGCATAGTTTCTTTTGTGTTTAGACAGCAGCAAGAATAGTTTGGTTTCATGCTCACTAGTTCACCGTTTTGATTTATTAGATTAGCAGCACCTTTTTCATTTCAGTAGCACATTTTCATTTCCTTTCAAGTTTTGTCATTGTATGTTTCAAATTCCTCGCTTTTTTGGTAAATCATTATAAAGGACATCATTGCCTTGAATATTCATAACCATACTTGTCTTTTAGAATTTCATAAAAATCCAAAAACGACAAAAAGTAAGAGATAGGTTATCTTGCACATATAGTGCGCCACACTTCGTCAGCTTACGAATCCCTGGTTGATAATTTATGTTAGCAATTTAGGACACACTAAATTGACCAAACACTTGGTTCATTCTAAAAATTTCTTCTTTAAGATCACGATCTTTATATTTTTCTAGAAATATCTTTTGCATATCATTCCATGATCTTATTGAATTAGTACCTAAACTCATGAACCATTTAAGAGATTTATCTTTCAATGTTGCAGGAAACAATATCAATTTTTGAGTGTGTGATAAGTAGCCATAAGGTCTACAAAGTATCTCAAATTCAAAGATAAATGTTTTCGGATCCTCTGTCCTCATACCATGGAATTTTGGAAGGAAATATGGAGGGATGTTCTGCATATGTACATTGATGCCCATATCTTGAATGGGAAACCCAATAATATCTTCTTCATTGTCATCATATCCATCCATATCTTCTACCTTCAAAAGTGTATGGTGATGTGGTTCTTACTGCACCACGTGGTCAAGTGGGGGGGTTAGTATTGGAGAAGTTTTTTTTTTTTTTTTCTATATATATATTTAAATTTTCTGAGTATCCCTACTCCTATGAGGCATGAAAATCAGAATTTTTTGTATTTTCAATATTTCGGAAACAACATGAAAAAGAAAAGCAAAAAATAATGCTAAAACATAATCAAAGCATCTGCTAGACACCTCCCCAGCAACGACGCCAAAAAGTGGTGAGCCCTGGTATTGCACCAAGAGTGCTACAACTCCCAGGGGCTGCCCTAGTTTACTTTATCAACCCGAGGTTCGTAAAAAATTGGAGGTGACAGTGTTATATACATAATAGATGCATTATACTCATGTCATCCTCTTCCGCTCTACGAAAGGGTGCTACTTCTAGGGGTTATCAGTGAAGTCTGTCACACTTCAATGGAACTAAACTAAATTGGAGAAAGGAAATGACAGAAGGAAACTAAATTAAATTGCTGAAAAGAAATGACAGGAAGGAAACTAAACTAAATTTATGAAAGAAAATGACAGAAAGGAAACTAATTTAACTTGCTGAAAATAAATGGTAGAAAGGAAACTAATTTAAATTGCAGAAAGGAAATGACAGAAAGGAAACTAATTTAACTAAATAAATGGCAGAAAGGAAACTAATTCTAAACCACAATTAACTTGGCCAAATGGTTAAATGCACTCTACTTATCCTATGGGCTATCTACCATGCTTCTATCCATGCAACTAAGCTAACCATGAATTCATTCTAATTGAGAAAGTGTTGATTTGCAGCTTGGAGAAGAAAAAGGGCTAAAGAGGCTAATGGAGGGCTTAACACATGAAACGAGGCTTAGAAGTGGAAAGAGGGGTTTAAACCTTATTAAAACTTTATTATAGCGTAAAAGTGCTTTAGAGCGGAATGATTTGAAAAGTGTGATGGCAGAGTTGCGATGGAGGATGAAAGTGCGATATGCGATCTCGCAATCACAATATCGCAAAGTTAGAGGGATAGTGAAAGTGTTGTTCGGGAGCGAGAGCGAAATGTGATGAGGTAAAAACTGTGAATTGCGACAAGGTAAAATTTGCGATTTGCGATGTGGTAAAATTTGCGAAGTGCGAAATGCGCTGGGTGACGTGGCAGTGGGACCGATGGCAGAGTACGAAGAATATCACAATCGGTGTCAGGAGCGGTAAGTGTTAAAGGAACCAAATAAAAAGTGCGATTACGATTTGCGATGTGGATAAAACTGCGGGATGCGATTTGCCATGGGGATAAAAACTGCGGGATGTGATTTGCAATAAGATAAAAGTTGTGAAGTGCAAAATGTGATATCGCTGTTCGCAATATCGCAAAGTTGATAGGTAGCGGAAGTGTTGTCCAAGAAAATTTGCGAAGTGCGTTGGACGACGTGGCAGTGGGACCGACGTGATATCGAAATCAGCGTTTGGAGCGGTAAGTCTTAAAGGAAAAAGGGAAAAAGGTTGTGAAATGCGATTGTGATGTACGGTAGCAAGAAGTTCGAGGAGAAAGGGTGGAGTGCGATAACAATATCGAAATCGAGAAAAAGGAGCGGTAAGTCTTAAAGGGAAAAGGGAAAATATGCAAAGTATGATGTACGATGTACGGTAGTGAGAAGTTCGAGGAGCGAGGGTGGAGGTCAAATCTCAATGGGTTTCAAGCGTTTTGCATTAAAAAGGTAAAGGTGAGGTGAAAATGGAAAAGCGCTAAAATGTTGAAGAATGACAAAGGAAAGGGAAGGGGTTCTGCGATGGCCGAGATGCGATGATCGAGAAAGTCCAAGGTAAAAGAGTGCATGCACAACTTTAATGGTTTCTATGAATAAAAAGGGGCAGCTGATGGGAAGAGAAAAGAAGGAGGGAAATGGAGCATAACAGAGGTATTTGGAAGCATAACACAAATATGGAAAATGAGGCGAGGAGGCACCAAGGAGCTATTCTGGGTCTTTAACATTAATTCATGCAAATAACTCTGCTAATCTATGCACGAAAAAAGTCAAATGTGTGGAAATACAATACAAAAGGAAGACTGAAAATAGTACTGCAACTCTACCCTAGAATAATAAAAAAATCAATTTTTGGCCCATGGGAAGGTCTACCCTGTTCGAACTCTATTAATAGAGAGGAGAGGGGAAGAATAGATCCACAACTTTTAAAGTTTTATCCTCTATTCTATTACTCACAAGAAAATGAAAACCTACAACAACAATTCGAAACAACAACTTGAAACTATTAGAAGCACGATTAACTAAATGACAAAAACAAAAATAGCTAATTGACAGAAACAAAACTAGCTAAATGACAGAAATGAAAGAATGAAAACAACAGAGAAGCTGAGGCACATGGGTTTGGCCCTAATCCACGAGCCCAACTCTCTGGAACTAGATCAATAAAAATTCATCTGAATACTCATTACATTAAAAAATAGAGTCTTATTGCATCCTGAAGGTCTTAACCAACGAAAGCCTAATAACTTGCAACAAAGGTTCTGAATGAAATCAAAGAATGGACTGGAATGGACCAGAATCCCCCGGAATCCCCCTAATTAGCTCTTGATCAACTTTATTTATCCTCAAGGGAAACTACCAACAACTCCCTAAAAAATAGGTAATGAATCCACTTGACTCCAAGTGAAGTATGGCTTGAGTGCACTTGGTCTTGAGTTGCTTGGCTGCTTCTAGAATTCGAATTGGTGGATGGGATCTCATGAGGATCCTTTGGCTGCCTTTTGAGAGTTAAGGAGGGTGGACAACCCCCTTGAATCTCTCCAATATTTCTCCTTAATTTCCTAATGTTGTGCTCATTTATTCTTCACTCTTGATCTTCCAGTGGCAGGGAGAAAACCCTAGATTATCTCCTTCTCCAAATCTGCATAATATGCCCAATATTCTCACAATATTCTACAAAAATAATCAATATTAGGGACAAATATGCAATTACCTTTAAACCTTCCTAAGAAAATATTAAAACATAAGAAAACATTATTAAGTGCAGAAGGAGAGATTTAATATATCTTTTCATGTGCATAAGGAAGGTAGATGGGCTTAAGAAAGATTAGATGGACCTTATTTTATGTCTAATTTAGAGGCCCGTCAATATCCTCCAGAAAATGTAGAAGTTAATAAAATATTTTCTATATTGAACCCCATTTAACACATTAAATTTATTTATTTATTTTATTCAATATGAAAAATATCCATGATTCTAAACTTGAGGATTTTCAATTTAATACCCTGCTTGAATCTTCTAATAACATTAATTAGTTTCCTTTCACCTACATTCTCAAGATTAGCGTTTATAGGTGTAATGCATAGTATATATTTAATTTAACTTCTCAAAAGTTTCACACTTGAGTAAATATGGTTTAGCTACAATTTTTGAATTATCAATGTATTATATTGGTATATTGTGTCTATGCTTCTTCTTCTTATCTTGTGAGGAATAACCGTGATTTTCTAACTGATATTTTCTTCTATCTATAGAATAAAACTTTAAAAAATGGGTACATTAATCTCATACACCCTTGGTTCAAATATGAAATTTAAACTCATATTTTCAAAGCCAAACCTTTTTCTTTTCTTTTGAATCAACACATCTTATATTCATAAGATGCATACTGTGTATTGATTTAAATATGATCATTTTAATAAAAGGTTTGTTTATCATTCCTTTATACATATGTGTACATATATCTACTGGTGTTATATGATGACATGGTTTACAATGGTTATGACCATACCACATATAATGTTTAACAATATTGTATTTAACACAAGTCTACACTTGCCAATATGTATTAACCACATCGATGTCACGTTATGCAACTACATTGTTTCAAGGTTTGATTTTATATGTTATAAGCCTCGTTCACCAACACCATGTGGTGTATTTGTTTAAATATTATATGAATTTTTCAAAAACCTTCAACACATTCATTTACCTCCACGTGTTACTTTTCTATGTTGACACAATAAAAGTTTCAAACCCTAGGATCAATGAGTGATATATGTCCTTGGTAGATCAATGGTTTACAATGGTTAGGGTTGATTCGAGGTTATAATGACTACCCTTTGAATATCATTCTCATGGTTCAATATTTCATTTCAAAGCCTTTTAGATAGAGCTTTGAGACCATATTTGTTTCGTCTATTAAACATCAATTTATTTTACTTTGAGAACGATTTCCAAGCTACATATTAAGCATTTTGAATTTGTACCCAGAATGGGTTCTTTGGAAACTAGGGTTTCTTTTTAGAGGTTAAATTTTATTTTTTACACAGGGTTGTATATTTGAATTTTGACAATAATATCATTTTTAGTTTTTGCAATTATTTTTACTGAACAATTTAAATGACTTTCAGGGATTAATTTATCTTTTCAATTTTAGTGTTTTAGCTATGAATTCGCTTGGAATCTTGACCGTTTGGTATTCGTTATGTATTAATATTTTAGGACATCTTTACATCGACAATTTTTTATTTAACCAGGTAATACAAATAAGCCATAGCTTATATTTCTTCCATACATATACTTAGCTTGGCCATTAATTTGTAGTTCTTTATTTTTAAGTTACACACACACACGCCTATATATATATATATATATATATATATATATCTGTGTGTGACCTTTATGCTACGAAATTAGGGTTTTCCTTCTACGGTTTGTTTGTTTCTAAGAATTCTTCCAATTCTTAGAAGAATCTCTTTTTATTTTCAGTCCAGTTACAAATATAAATTCTACCCTTTCTGTCAAAATGTCATTTTGTGGAGTATGAGTTCACTTACCATCATGACTAGATTTCTTTGGATGAAACCCTACCCCTGTACAATTTAATAGCGATAAATACGAACTTGGTTAATTTTTATAGCCCATCAATATAATTATTATAATTGTTTACAAGCATGACTGTATTCTTCTTATGTTCAATTTTCTGACATAATGTTTGAATTTGGGTTCATTGTCCTTAGGGTTTTTGTATTTTCTTTTCATTTTAACCAAATAATGTGAATATATTCCTCTTTCACTTGTTGTTATTCTCATTCCTATACTTCGTCATATAAATGCGCTTACAAAAGTATAACTTGAATGTATTTAATTTTGTTTACATGTTACTTTGTTTCTTTTTGAAATTGAAGAGTTTACTATGCATGTTAATAAACATGATTCCCTGTTGTGTAACCAGCTCCAAAAATAGAAGAAAAGAGATATCAACGCCTTAGAAATAAGCCACTTCGAGGGGGAAACCTCCAATACATTACATAAATGAAAAATTCTTGGATGATACAATTTACAAAACCTCCTTTCTATATATATATAGGAGTCTCATGTGGCCACAATGTAATCCTAGCCGACCTAACAATAATAATTTAAGGGCACAATAATAACAAAATGGGGGTTACAAGGGTACAATAATAACAATAAGGGGGTTACACTAACAACAATAAGGGACTATACTAGTAATATAGGGACCTAACATGCCCCTATCCTTCAAAAAAAGTGTTGTCTCAACGCTTGAGTAGCTCTGGGTGCTTTTGTATAAAACTCTCATCCTCCCATGTAGAATCTTCAGTGGGTAAGTTCTTCCACTTGATGAGATACTCAGAAATTGATCGATTCCGTAGTTGTCGAGTTCTTGTTTCCGTGACCGCTTCTGGTTCCAATATGATTTTTCCTTCCTCATCAAGTTCTGGCAATATTGTTTGAACTGGAATATTTTCACCTATAACCTTCTTTAAGCATGAAACATGGAAAACCGGATGTACTTGCAAAGAAGCAGGAAGCTCCAATTTGTATGCCATAGTACCAATATTTTGCAACACCTTGTAAGGACCATAGTACTTCGGCGATAATTTATTATCCTTCTTAGCTTGCTCGAGGGACATTTGTTTATATGGTTGTAGCCGTAAAAATACCCAATCTCCTACATCAAAACTTCTCTCGCTACGATGTTGATCTGCCTGTTGTTTCATTCGATTTTGTGCCAAATTCAGGTTATCCTTTAAGAGTTGGAGAACTTCTTGCTGATGCTCGATGTGATCTTCCACTGCTTGAACCTTCGAATTTTCCCCTAAAGATGATGTGATGGATGGTGGATGATATCCATAAAGTTCCATAAATGGGGTCATTTTTGCTGCAGTATGGAAGGAAGTGTTATACCACCATTCAGCGAGAGGTAACCACTTGACCCATTATGTTTGTTTATTAGATACAAAAAAACGAAGATAGCCTTCCAAACATTTATTTACTATCTCAGTTTGACCATCAGATTGCGGATGATAAGATAAGCTATGAGCTAATTGAATACCCAAACAAGAAAATAACTCTGTCCAAAAATTTCTAGTAAAAATGGGATCTCTGTCGCTCACAATAACCCTTGGGCTTCCATGTAGCTTTTGAATTCTGTCCATAAATGTAGTAGCAACTGTACTTGCTTTAAATGGATGAGATAATGCACAAATGTGTGCATACTTGGTAATTCTATCAACTACCACCATGATGACACTCTTTCCTTCGGACTTAGGTAAACCTGTGATAAAATCCATTGAAATCTCCTCCCAACGTTGACTTGGAATGGATAAAGGTTGTAGAAGTCCCAAGGTTTTAATTGTCTCAACTTTTTTCTGCTGGCAGACCAAACATTCCGCCACAAACTTTTGAATATCAGATTTAAGGCCATCCCAAAAAAATTCTTTCTTCACCCTCTGGTAAGTTTTTAAAAATTTTGAGTGTCCTCCTAAAGGAGAAGTGTGCAATTCCAGAAAAATCTTTGTTTTAGTTGGGAATTCTTACAAAGATATAAGCGATCTTTGTACCATAAGGAATCCTTTTTCCAACTAAATGTATCAGATGTAATAGGATCTTGCTGCAAATTTTGAATGAGTGTCCATACATCTTTGTCCTTCTTCCATTCATCTCTTGCTTCGGTTATCCAATCTGGTTGGATAATAGAAATGGCACAAAGCAATGCTTCCACCTCTTCATTCTTTCTTGAGAGTGCATCCGCAACAACATTAAGCTTTCTTTTTTTGTAGATTATTTCAAAGTCATAACCCAACATCTTTGTGACCCATTTTTGCTGCTCTTCTGACGATAGTCTTTGTTCCAAAAGTGTTTAAGACTATCATGATCAGTTTTTACCTTGAAGTGTCTTCCCATTAGGTAAGTTCGCCATTTCTTTAGTGCATGTAGTATTGCTAACATTTCCTTCTCATAAATAGGTTTCTGTAAATACTTTCCTTTGATTGGACTACTTTCAAAAGCAATGGGTCTTCCTTCCTGCATTAAAACTGCACCAATTCCATTTCCTGAGGCATCACATTCCACAATAAAGGTTTTTGTGAAGTCTGGCGTAGCTAAGACCGGTGCTAGGCACATTGCCTCTTTAAGATGTTCAAAGGCCTTAGTTGCTTCAGGAGTCCATAAAAATGCATCTTTCTTCAATAATGTTGTTAGAGGTGCTGCTATTCTCCCATAATTCTTAACAAACTTGCGATAATACCCTGTTAACCCGAGAAATCCTCGCAACTGCTTTATGGTTGTGGGAGCTTTCCATTCCTTAATGGCTTTAATTTTGTTAGGGTCTACTTTAACACCCTCGTGAGATACAATATGACCCAGATATTCCACCTCTTGTACTCCAAAGAAACATTTGGATGTTTTTGCATATAATTGTTTCTTTTGCAATAGTTTAAGCACCCTTTCAACATGTTCAACATGATCCTTCCAAGACCTGCTATAGATTAGTATATCATCAAAAAATACTAGCACAAATTTTCTAAGGAAGGGTTTGAAAATGGAGTTCATCAACCCTTGAAATGTAGAAGGTGCATTGGTAAGGCCAAAAGGCATGACCAAAAATTCATAATGACCCTCATGAGTTCGAAATGCTGTTTTTGGAATATCTTCAGTCTTCATTCTAATTTGTTGATATCCTGAACGAAGATCCAACTTGGTAAAATAAATTGCTCCATGTAATTCATCCAATAATTCATCAATCACAGGAATGAGAAATTTATCTTTAATGGTGAGCTTATTGAGCTCCCTATAATCCGGACACATTCGCCATGATCCATCCTTCTTGTGTACCAATACTATAGGAGAAAAGAAAGAACTTTGACTAGGTTGAATTATACCCGCCTCTAACATTTCTGCAATCATACGTTCAATTTCTCTCTTTTGGACGTAAGGATATCTATAAGGCCTGATGTTTGGAGGAACACTTCCTGGAATCAAATCAATAGCATGATCATGATCACTAATAGGTGGGAGTCCTTTGGGAGTTTCAAACACCTTGGAATGATTGTCCAAGACTTGTTGGAGATCTGCAGAAATAGATGATTTTGATGTTGGAACTTCTAGTGAGCATAATTGTGCAATTACGCCTCGCTGTTCTTTCTTTAGAAGCTTTGTCATGACATTAGATCTTATTATCCTTCCTGGCTTCCCCGCAATACCTCGTAATTTGACTTCCTTTCCTTCTGAAAAAAATTTCAAGAAAAGTTCTTGAAAATTAAAAGCTACCGTCCCCAAAGATTGTAACCATTGTACTCCTAGTACAACATCAGCACCTCCCATAGGAATGGCAAGCATTGGAATAGTCAATACATATTCCCCCATGGTTAGCTTGATATTAAGGCATTTTCCAGAGCAATTTATAGTTCCTCCATTTGCAACCATCACTTGACATTCTGGTGCTGGGTATAGGAAACAATTTAATTCCTTGGCTACCTTATAATGAATAAAATAATGGGTGCTACCTGAATCAATCAACACTATTACCCTTTTCTTCTTTATATGTCCTTCTATCTTGAGAGTTTGAGGAGTGGTAATTCCTGCCAGTGCATTACACGATATGGTCGGATTCATTTCTTCCTCTTCTAGGGGTGGTTCCCGGTGTATATCCTCTTCTTGTTCATTTTCTTCTTCTTCTTCACAATCTATGTAAAATAATTTCTTCTCAGCACACTTATGACCTTTAGTGTATTTGCTATCACAACTGTAGCAAAGCCCTTTTGCTCTTTTTTCTTCCAATTGTTGTGGTGTCAACCTTGCAGGTTGTGGAAATCTAGGCGTAGCAACACTTCCTTCTTTATAGAATTGAGTGGTAGGCTTCCTTGTCGCCATAATTTTACATTCAACTTTTCTTGCCAACCTGAATGCCTTCTCCAATGAATCAGGTTCCAAAACGCGAACTTCATGTTGGATGTTATCCTTGAAAGTGCCTATGAAGAGATCAATCCTGTGTTCCTCTGGAATATCAGTTACCCTTATATTCAATTTTTGGAAGTCCTCAATGTGCTGCCCCACTAAACCCTTTTGTTTGAGATTTATCAATTGGTTAAAGAAGGTGTTGCTCTTTGTATCCTCATAATGTGCTATCATTTCCTCCGTAAAAATTGACCAAGTGACAATTTTTTTACGGGAGCAAAGCCATCGATACCACACAAATGTATTTTGTTCTAAATGTAAAGTTGCAATGCGTACCTTTTGTGTGTTTTGCACGTTATGGAGATCAAAATATTACTCCATCTGTAGTATCCATGTTACAGGATCCTTTCCATCAAACTTCCTCATATCCATTTTTAGAATATGGTGGTTCTTCCCGCCAACATTAGAGTTTATGAAATCACGATTAACATTTATTTTGTTCTCGTCATGAGGTTCTTCTACTATCTTTTCACCATTAGGAAATATTTCATGTATCAACTTTGTTAAACCTTCGATGTCTGCTTTTAGATCATTCTTCATGTTTTCCATGTTGTCTTTCATGTCACCCATCTTAGCTTCCATGCCAGCTTCCATGCCATCCATCTTAGCTTCCACGCCTTTCTTCAAACCGTCCATCTTCACTTCCACGCCTTTCTTCAAAACTTACATTTCATTTTTTGTTGCTCTTTGCGAGAGTGAAATTTGTTGCACTTGCTCTTGTAATTTTGATAGATCATGTTGCAATTCTTCATATTCATGAGTCATAGTAGAGCCTTTTGAAGGCTTAATGGGTGTTGAATTATTTTTACGGGGCATCTTTTAGAACCCAATACTGATATCTATTCTATAATATGCCCTTGGAATCAATTCAAATTGATTCTTCAAACAAGACTTATGCAATTCGGGAAAAAAAAATACACACCTTTTTCTTGCTTTTGAAGAGCTCAATATTGAAATTGGATTATCTCTATGATTGAAGCACTTCAAATATTTGAATTTCGGTACCAACGTGGTCCTCTGAATTATCTTTCGAATGCCATAGGTCTAACCTGATTTGGATTCTCCAAGACAAAGTTGTGTCCAATCTCCCACAATGACCTAACTATGGACTGGTTCAGTAGAGAAAAATTGTATGAATTTCCACATGTCACTGTTTCATCCTTCAGCTCTGAAATTGATAGCCAAGAAACTAAATTATGTGTACTTGCGACCAATTTTTACGACACTCCAATCCGATGCTCAGAGAGAGAGTTATGAAGATTTTCCCACGATCACCTCTTTGAGATGAAATTTAGAAGCTTGAAAAAGCACTACCTTCCATAGATCATATCTCCGAAACTATTGCGAACCAAACTCTGAAATGTTTTGAAGATTTTCCTTAGGATTTCGGCTTTGCACCCTAACAATTTTAGCTTCTGAAACTTTGTAGAAAAAAATTTATAGCACAAATGCCACGATGACTTGTTTAGGAGCCTGAAAAATGACCTAACTTCCACAGATCATATCTCCAAAAATATTACGAAACAAGCTCTGAAATTTTTTGATGATGTTCCTCAGGATTCCAGCTTCGCACCCTAAAAATTTTAGCTTTTGAAAATTCTTAGAAAAAAGTTTATATCGAAAATTCCACGATGACCTGTTTAGAGCAGCGAAACCCTAGAATCCAAAGCTCTGATACCAAATGTTGTGTAACCAGCTCCAAAAATAGAAGAAAAGAGATATCAACACCTTATAAATAAGCCACTTCGATGGGGAAACCTCCAATACATTACATAAAATGAACAATTCTTGGATGATACAATTTACAAAACCTCCTTTCTATATATAGGAGTCCATGGGGCCATAATGTAATCCTAGTGGGCCACAATGTAATCCTAGCCGACCTAACAATAATAATTTAAGGGCACAATAATAACAAAATGGGGGTTACAAGGGTACAATAATAACAATAAGGGGGTTACACTAATAATAATAAGGGATTATACTAGTAATATAGGGACCTAACATGAATATATTCCTCTTTCACTTGTTGTTATTCTCATTCCTATACTTCGTCATATAAATGCGCTTACAAAAGTATAACTTGAATGTATTTAATTTTGTTTACATGTTACTTTTTTTCTTTTTTAAATTGAAGAGTTTACTATGCATGTTAATAAACATGATTACCCTATTTGTAGAGGGTTTTGGTAGAGCGCAAGGTATAAACCCTCCCTTAGGTAAGCACATTACAATTTCACTTTTTCCACCTTCATATATATTATTTACTATTTTTGTTAATAAATATTAACATAAACATCATATTTCCTTGTGTATACACATGTACTATTTTTGCGAAATTTTTAATTCATTTTTCCTTCGATGTTTCCAATTTGGTATGCTTAAACAACTTACGAGACATTCGCCTACCCTTACCAGGTTGAACGCCCTTGTACCCTTGGACTCTTGTCTGCTTGCAAATGGTTTCTGTGTTCGTGACATAACTACCAGGCTTATGCCATTTATTTTTATATGTATAAGTTGTTGTTGTTAGTTTGCACTTCCATTCTGGAATATTATAAACATCAGGCTTCTATGCTTGCATATGTATTTTTATTGTAGATATTCACAATTCAAAATTATTGTTAACTGAATGTATTGAGGCCAATTCTATTGATCCATTCTGCTACTTGGGAAATTTTTCATTTTATTAATATAGTATGAGAGTTATTATGCTTTTTCAATTGCATGAATACACATTTTTTCTTTATATACTTATATTCTCATATCTATCAACTAATTGTAATGATTTATCTTGCTCTCAATGTATGACTAGTTATCAATTTTCTATGATTGTTTTATCTATATGTACTAGGATTTGTTGTAATCATTTAGTTTACATAGTTATATTCATTCCTTCAGCAATTATAATGTTTCATTTCCTATATAATGATTTTTGTTAAACTATTTCTCTTATAAGACTAACTATTAAGGCCTCTTTTGCATTTTGTATTGTTCATGCAATTTTATTAGTTAATACTTTTTTACAACGACCCTCTTATATATATATATATATATATATATATATATATATATATATATATATATATATATATATATATATATATATATATATATATATATATATATATATATATATATATATATATATATATATATATATATATATATTGTTAGTTAATTTTTTTTTAAGATTAACTTTAACATTTGTATATTTTTGCTTCCACTTTATCAATGATTATATATATATATATATATATATATATATATATATATATATTTTATTTTATTTTTACCTTAAGACTCTTCTTCATTGTGAAAACTAATTCTATGTTTAAATTTTATTTCACATAGATAGCATTTCATGGTCATATATCAATTCTAATCTACAAATGCATGTGCATCTTTTGCATTTTAGCATTGCTAATTTAGGAATTTAAGAAGCCTATATAAAAATTGCATAGTAAAATACTTTTGTAAATGCTATCAAATACAAAATAAGTTTCCTTGGTTCCATTTTTTGCTTTTGCATAATCTACTGTATATTTACCAGTAAACTAAATTTCCTAAAACAATATCAAATTCATAAATTTTACTTCTTGAAATTTCAATTCTTTTTTATTAAATTTATCATTCTACTATCGTTATAAATTGACACAAAAGCTTAAATAAAGCATAACAAATCTTTTTCTTTTTCTAAAAACTTAGAGGTCAAGAACACCGACTTGAAAATCAATATATTGAACTATTACAATAGTTCATCGGCTCCACCCAAACTTTTACACTATTCACAAAAGTGTCCCCCCAAACACTTAGATTGCAAGTCCTTCTTTTGTATTACTTTGCCCTCTATCTTTCCTCAAAAAAAAATTCAACTATGTGTGCTTCCTTTTTTCCACAAGATGAAAAATTTAGATTACCCTCTCTACCAATTAGTTTGTAGTTGGTAACTACCTCCACCTCATCCAATAGTGGAAGGTAGTTCCCAACTCATTTATGAGCTCCACTTCTCCACTTTCCAAGACAACCTCCTATCTTTTAAGGAATTTAATGATCAAATAATTCGTTGATCATTAATAATTTAATCATTTAGATTAAATGTCTAGGAATTACTGAGTGGTAATCAATATCAACAATTAACTTATAGCCATAACTCATTCATCTAGGTGTAACTTTAACATCAATTTCCAAATATTTATTTTATTAACAACATTATATATGCAAGATTTGCATTCAACCTTTATCAGTTTATCACATTGATAACCTATTTTCAAATAAGTCTTTTAATAGTTAAGACATAATCACACATAACCATATATATAAATTCACAACAAAAGTTCCAAGTCATGAGTTATCACATCTTCATTTTCTTAAATTTAACATTGTCCCATTGTTTTCTCATAAACTCTGGAATTCATTCAAACTTTATAAAATAGAGATGGATCTGCTTCTTTAAAAATATACTCCAACTCCCATATTGTCGCTTAAGACTGAAATGTTTCCACTGAACTTTCACTTGAGCTATACTTCTATTATGAAACATGACTATCCTTCGATCTCGAATACATAGAGGTTCTGCCAGGAACTCTCCCTTCGGTTATGCCTGTACAACATTCCAATCAATTATATAAGCCGAGTCGTGTAAATATTTATTTAACACAGATAAGTGAAATAAATTTTGAATTTTTATATTTGTTGGAAGATAAAACTGATAGGAAACTAGTCCAATTCTAGCTAACACCTCAAAAGGTCCACAATATCTTGGTGATAACTTGGCACAGTGACTAAGTATAAGTGTGTTTTTCTTTGGTTTTACTTTTAAGTATACATGATCACCCACATTCAATTATTTTTGAACTGTTTTCAAATATGCATAACTCTTTTGTTGATTTTGGGTTGTTTTTTAATTTTTCTTAACCTGTTTAACCACTTCTTCCATCTCTTTGAGCATGTCTGGCCCCAAAACTAATATATCCTCCTAAAGGTCCCAACTTAGAGGCATTTTCATTGTCTTCCATACAATACCTCAAAAGGACTCATCTTAAAATAATTATGATACCCAATGATTATATGCAAACTCAACTAAATGGAGATAGTCTTCCCACTTGATGGACCTGTTCATAACATACATTATTAACATATCTTCTAAGATCTGATTGGTCCATTTTTTTTTACCATTAGTCTCAAGATGATAGGATGTGCTAAAATTTAATTTTTATCTCATTCCTTCAAATAAACCCTTCCAAAATTTAGAATTGAACTTGGCATCACAGTATGAAATCATAGTTTTAGGCATACCATGGAGTCTAAATATCTCCTGCATGAATATTTCTGACATATTAATGGCCTTAAGGGTAGATTTAATAGGAATAAAGTGTGTTTCTTTACTGTTTTTATCTACCACTACCATAGTAGAATCATGTTGTGTCCTAGTTTTTGGTAAACGAGTGATGGCGTCCATTGTTATTATCTCTCATTTCCATTCTAGAATGGGTAAAGGTTGTAATATCCATGTTGGATGTTGATGGGAAGTCTTAACCTTCTGACATTCCAAGAACTTAGCTGCATACTCTGTTGTTTTTGACCTCATGTTAGGTCAATAAAAATATTTCCTCAACACAATTATTAACTTTTGGTAACCAAGATGCCCAATTATTGATTATTGTGCAACTCATCTAAGATAAATGCTTTCAAATCTAAATCATTAGGCAAACAAATTTTGTCTTTGTACTTTAAAAATTCTTGATTATTTACTAAAAAATTAGTTTCTTCTTCACCTAGAAGTTCAGATTTCAGAATTTTCTCTTTGATTTTAATATAGGATCTCTCAAATTCAATCAGTTGGTCAAACCTATGATCATTTGCCTATTATGTTAAGCATTAATCCTCCCCCTCAAAACCCTCAACCCCTTTCAAACTAATTCTAGCCTCGCTAGATTCCTCTTCTGTCATAAATGCCACCAAATTCTTCTGGATCCCCCTCTCCACTTCCTCCTCTGAAGCTCCCTCTATCCAATTCCACTGAAACATGAAAATGGCTAAGGAATTTATCACAATGTGAGTCAAGAACAAAAAAAAAAGAGGAGTTTAAGCTACTGATAGAGATAACGACAAATCTCAATTTATTTTATGAGCAAAGTGTATCTATCCCAGTCACCCTTGATTGGAATATGGAGATCAAAGCTTTAGAAGAAAAAAGGAAGATTTGTTTGTTTAATAGATAAAAGGAATGGGGGATGAAGAGTTGGGCTACTTAATTGAAAGAAGGCGATGATAACACAATTTATTTTCATCGAATTGCAAACCACAGAAAATCAATCAACGATATTTGGGAGCTCAAAAAACATTATGGTTTTTCTACAAGTTATTTTAAGGATATTTTCGAGGAAGTATGCAGATACTTCAAATACATTTACTCCTCCCCCAGCAAGTCTCCATTCAACAGATTCTCGATTGGCTACTGTTACACCATTTTTTGGTCATCTAACCTATTATCATTAGATGGACCCAAGTACACCATTTAAGACCAATTTTACCCTAAGTAAAATTGCTTTCACTATGAAAATAACTTAGCAAACCACCTTTATTAAGTTGTTTATGGTCTAAACAGGAAACCCCATGAGGAAATATTAACTAAATATACATTTCTTTTATTTTCCTCAACGAATAATTAGTTAAACAGTAGTTTAATTAATATTCTTGGTTATATTTAACCCAAAACAAGGAAATTAATTAGATAAATCAGTATTTATCTTATTATTTTCTAAGAATAATTATTTAAACCTTATTTAAATAATATTCTTTGTTAAATATGATTAAATCACCCTTAAATAATTAAATAAATCATTATTTATTTGATTATTACTCTATTACATCCTTAAAATGATAAATAAATCATTTATTTATTTATTATTTACAAATAAAGGGATTTGACCCAAGTCAAATTCCTTTTCCCTCCAACAAATATAATAAAATATTCCATAAAAGTTGGATCTTGATTTGGTTAATAATATTTTAACTATGCACCAATATCTAGACTAACCCAATTTTTTGTTATAAATAGAAGGGTTTTCCAATTCATTTATCACCTTTTGTTGCCTAAAGATCACTCTGGATCTATACTTTTAGTCTGACTATTGATCCACCATCATAGTCATATTTTGCCACCATTTTTGTTTGGGTTTTCTACACCATCAAGAGAGGAATTTTAGATACGAAGTGCTGAGGACTTATAAGAACCCATCCCATTGAGGAGAACTAGGAACACCCTCCTGTGTTTTCCTCCCAGGTGCCCCTAATACAAAATTCATTCAACATATTCTTGTCTTGTCTATTGGATGCATGGAGTAAATCTTGTTTTTTCTATTGTTTAATGTCTTCTAATGCATAGATCTAGATTTTTGTAGCATTTATCTTGATCACCTAACTGTAGATTTGAAGATATTGGCAGTCATATCTGCTGTTAGGGCTGTTGGTTATGCACAGTTAAAGTGATTTTTTTTCGTATGTTTGGAATTAAGATTCATACTAACAACTACCCTTTTCCTTTGTTTTATTGGTGAATATGAAAAAAACATGAAAGGAAGAACTCTCAAGAGTCATTCACAACTTTCAGAAAGGGAAGAGTCCTAACCTGGATGGTTTACTAATTTATTTTTACATTGAATGTTTTGATTTCATTGCAGAAGACCCCCTTGCTATTGTGGAATACTTCAGAACCTCAGGACAAATCCTTTCCCCCTTTAACTCCACCTTCATCACATGTATCCCCAAATCAAACTCCCTTGGCTCCTTTGATCTCTTTCAACCAATTTCATTAACATAATTACTGATTAAACGAGAAATTTATCAATTACCCGTTTTTTTGAGGTAGCAAAAAAAATAGATCCGATTTTCCAAGCTGTTGATTCATAATACACCTTTTTTTAAGAATATTTTTGACACTTTAAATTTTCTTCTATATCAATTGTTAACATTTTTTAAAAATGTTAGTGATTTTTATGCTGATTTGAAAATTTCTTATGCAACATCAACCCCCCTTTTTAGAGGGATTATTTTTGACACTTTAAATTTTCTAGTGTATTAAGTTTGAATAATTTTTTTTTAAATGTTGGTGATTTTCATGCGGCTTTTGGAAAACATCAACTTTTTTTTAAGACATATTTTTGACACTTTAAATATTCTTATGTCCTAAGTATGCACATTTTATTTTTATTTTTATTTATTTATTTTTATAATGTTGATTATTTAACCATTTTTCAAGTTGTCTTATTCCTCTTGTTGTTTTTCGTCTTAAGATGTTTATTTTCTAAGTGTTTTCCAAACATGTGTTTTTTGTTTTTTTCTTTTTAGTGTTTTTCTATAATGATTTTTGTTTTGCAAAGTTTAAAAAATATTAACATTAATATTTTGAGGTTAGGATTTTTTTATATATTTATATATAATTAATTAATACTTCAATACATATAAAAGAATTGTCACTGAAAAATAATAATTTTAAACACTCACCAAAATTACACATTTTGTATAGAAACATAATTAAAAAAAGATGTATTTCACAACCCTTTCGCTAAAAATGACATGTTAAATAAAATATTTTTATTACAAATTTGAATAAAAAGTTGATAAAATAACAAATTTTATGAAATTTTATGAATTTTATATTGAGAGATGATATATATATATATATATATTTCCAAAAAAAATTATTCAAATAAGATTTCAACTAAAAATAACAAAACAAATGTAAAAATAAATAAATAAAACATACAATTTAAAAATAATAACAATAATAATAATTTTTAGAATTTTGGCTTCTGTGATTCATTGATTCATTGAGTGTTATAGAATTCCATGTGATTATTATCAAAATAATTCTATAATAAATAATAATTATTATTAAAAAAAAAATTAGAAACATAAAAAGTTAAAAAATACAATTAAATTAAAAAAACATTGAAAATAGAAAATAATAAAAACTAAAAAAATAAATTAAAAAAATTCTTTTTAGATAAACAAGTCTTTTTATTTACTTGTTATTACTTTTTAAAACTTTTTGTGCTTTTATTTTTATTTTTTCAATGTTTTAATTTTTGTTTTCATATATATATATATATATATATATATATATAGATATATAGATATATATATATAAATATATATATATATATATATATATATATATATATATATATATATATTAATTTTTTTTTATTGGCATGGAAAATTTTAGGGGCTAATATTCCATGGGTTTTCCAAAAAAAAGGTTAGCTAATTTCCATTTTTTATAAAAATGATTCACCTAAATTTTACAATATAAATTATTTTATCTTAAAAATCCCCAACATTATATAGTGAATATATATAAAATCATTATAATTTTTTATAATTTTAGGAATACATTAATAAACATTTTATATTTTGCATATTAAGGACTAGTGAGATTCGCCAATGTTTTTAAACTTCAAGATAATTTTCCATCTTTAAAATTTTCTCTGTTGCAGGGTTTGTGTCGATCATCGACTAGCAACCCGATTCCATTATGTGCCAATTTGATAGTTGATTTTAAAGTTTTCATTATAATAGATCGAGTCTGCCCCCACAATGTGTCAATTTCATGGTTGGTCTTTAAATTTTCATTATAATGGGTCGATTTCATTGTTGGTACTTAAATTTTCATTACAATGAGTTGATTTCACCTACACTGTGTCAATTTGATGGTTGATTTTTAATTTTTTGTTGCAATGTGTCAATTTGTCTTAGGCTAAGATTTTAAAATCGTTATACTTTTAACATTTAAAAAAATAAATTACTCTTGGTATAATAACTCTTTCATTCGGGTGTTCATTTTTAATTTTTTCCTAGTCATAAAAATTTTCCATAATGCCATGGTTAAAATATGTCGAAAACTTAAGGTTTTTTGTAGTCATGACCTTTCATTTTAATTCCATGGTTGAAAATTTGTCAAAATTTTAAGGTTTTATAAGTCATGATATCTTTAATGCTATGGTTGAAAACAACTGTAAGTATTTTTTCTTTAACACCATGGCTGAAAATTGTTGAAATTTTAAGAATTTTCACAAACACGATATTCTATATTTAACGTCATGCCTTAAAATCGTTGGATTTTTAAGGCTTTTCATAGACATAATATTTTATCTTTAATGCCATGCTTGAAAATCGTTGGAATTTTAAGACTTTTTAGAGACGTGATATTTTATCTTTAACGCCATGCCTAAAAATCATTGGAATTTTAAGGTTTTTCGGAGTCATAATATTTTATCTTTAACCTCACTATTAAAAATGTTGAAAGTTTAGCCCCCCACCCCCCCCCCCCCAAAAAAAAAAGACGTTATTTTCCAACATCAACACTTTTTATTTTCATAGTGTTTTTTACACACAAAAAATGGCTTTTATTGGTTTTTACTTCCATTTTTAAAAAAATGTTGAAAATTTATGCCTTCCTCCCTCCACCAAAAAAAAAGATTATTCTGGAATCAACACTTTTCGTTTTCAGGCTATTTTTCATGTTTTTTTTGGTTTTTTTTTGCTAAAGTTTTTGTTTTGAAGTAATGGTTCTCATTTGATTGGTAAATTTGTTCATTGTGTAATTCAATATATAAAATTATTTCAATGCTTATTGCTCTAAGACTAAAAATATATTATTTGACAATATATCGAGTGAGAAATTTGGATATCTTAATAACCACAAAATTCATGAAGCAATTGGTCTCACTTAGGAAGGATTGCAATCCATCCATAAGATAAAGCAAAGAGAATTTTTTTATAAAGTGGACCTAACAAAATCTTTCAATAGAGTAAGTTGGCTCTATTTCCATCTATTATTAATCCATTTGAGATTTTATCATGGATTTTTAGCATGGATCACGAATTGCATCAACACCTCCTCTTTTTCTATTCTTATAAATGGAGCAGAAACTCGTTTTTTTCATGCAGAAAGGGGATTAAGACAAGGCTTCCCACTATCCCCCCTCCTCTTTCTTCTAGTAGTGGAAGGATTAAGTAGACTTATCTTTGATGCAAAGCAAAGAGGTAGTTTTAGAGGAGTCCATATCTCCCATGGATGCTTTCTCTCACACCTTCTTTTTGTAGATGATATATTAATCTTCTATAAAGGGAATATCCCCACTTTATCACTCTTAATAATATACTTTTTCTTTTTTGATAGGCCACTATAATGACAATAAATATAGGAAAATATACATTATTTGAAGGGAGAGTTCCAGATGGCTTCAAGCCCACTATAGAAAACATGTTCTCTACCTTAATTTTCTCTCTGATAATAGGTCTCAAATATATGGGTTTCCTCCTAAAGCCTATCAATTATCTTAAATCTAATTGGTGTTGGTTGTTGGAAAATATTGAAAATAGATTCGAATATGGGATAATCGATACCTTTCGAGGGAAGGTCATCTAGTTCTGTGTAAAGTAGTCTTGGAAGCGATCTCATTTTTTGGGCATACTTATCTTAGATCCCAATTAGTATTCTCCAAAACACTTAGAAGTTAATCAAACATTTTTTGTAATGAACCCCATTGAACACACTAAATTTATTTATTTATTTATATTCAATATGTAAAAGATCCATAATTCCAAACTTGAGGATTTCCCATTTAATACCTTGCTTGAATCTTCTAATAAGATTAATTATTTTCCTTTCATCTACATTCTCAAGATTAAGATTTATAGGTGTAATCCATCATATATGTTTAATTTAACTTCTCAATGAGTTTCTCACTTAAATAAAGATGATTTAGCTATAATTTTTGAATTATCAAAATATTATACTTGTATATTGTGTTTATACTTCTTCTTACCTTATAAGGAATAACCATAATTTTCTAAGTGATATTGTTTTCTACCTATATTATAGAAAATTAAAAATAAGGTACATTAATCTCATACTCTTATGAAATTTAAACTTGTATTTTCAAAGCCACCCCTTTCTTTTCAATCAACACATCTTATATTCATAATACACATACTATGTATTAGTTTAACTCTTATCCTTTTAATAAATGCTTGTTTATCATTCCTTTATACATATGTGTATATATATCTCCTTACGTTATATGATAACATGGTTAACAATGGTTATGAACATACCACATACAATGTTTAGCAATATTGTATTTAATGCAAGTCTACACTTACAAATATGGATTAACCATATTGATGTCACGTTATGCAACTACATTGTTTCAAGATTTGATTTTACATGTTATAGGCCTTGTTCACTGACACTACCATGTGGTATATTTGTTTAACTATTATATGGGTTATTAAAAAACCTTCGACATATTCATTACCTCCACATGTTACTTTTCTATGTTCAAGCCCTAGGATCAACGATTGATATCTATCCTTGGTAGATCAATGGTTTACAATGGTTAGGGTTGATTCAAGGTTACAATGACTACCCTTTGGCCGCCATTCTCATGAGTTCAATCTTTCATTTCAAGGGTTTTTAGATAGAGCTCTGCAAGCTCTGAGACCATATTTGTTACTATTAAACATCAATTTCTTTTAATTTGAGAACGATTTCCAGGCTACAAATCTCTGGTTCAAGCGTTTTGAATTTGTACCCAAATTTTGTTCTTTAACCACCATGGTTTCTTTTTAGATGTAAAATTTTCCTTTTTACACAGGGTTTTCCATTTTAATTTCAGCAATAATATCATTTTTAGTTTTTGCAAATAATTTCACTGAACAATTTAAATTACTAATATTTTGTTTGAACTTTGGGAATTAATTTATCTTTTCAATCTTTGTGTTTTAGCTACGAATTCACTTGGAATCTTCACCCTTTGGTATTCATCATGTATTAATATTTTAGGACATCTTTACGACTGTAATTTTCCATTTAACTAGGTAATGCAAATAAACCATAGGTTATATTTCTTCCATACATATACCTAGCTTGACCCTTAATACATATTTTTGGTTCAAGCGTTTTGAATTTGTATCTAGAATTGGTTCTTCGGAAGCTAGGGTTTCTTTTTAGAGGTTAAATTTTATTTTTCACACAGGGTTGTCTATTTGAATTTCGACAATGATATCATTTTTAGTTTTTGCAATTACTTTCACTGAACAATTTAAATGACTAATATTTGATTTGAACTCCAGGAATTAATTTATCTTTTCAATTTTAGTGTTTTAGCTATGAATTCGCCTGGAATCTTGACCGTTTGGTATTCGTCATGTATTAATATTTTAGGACATCTTTAGAGCTACAAATTTTCATTTAACCATGTAATACAAATAAGCCATAGCTTATATTTCTTCCATACATATATTTAGCTTGGCCATTAATTTGTAGTTCTTTATTTTGAAGTTATACACACACATATGCCTATATATATATATGACTTTTATGCTACGAAATTAGGGTTTTCCTTCTACGGTTTGTCTGTTTCTAAGAATTCTTCCAATTCTTAGAAGAATCTCTTTTTATTTTTAGTCCAGTTACAAATATAAATTCTACCCTTTCTGTCAAAATGTCATTTTGTGGAGTATGAGTTCACTTACCATCACGACTAGATTTCTTTGGATGAAACCCTACCCCTGTACGATTTAATAGCGATAAATACGAACTTGGTTAATTTTTAAAACCCATCAATATAATTATTATAATTGTTTACAAGCATGACTGTATTCTTCTTATGCTCAATTTTCTGACAGAATGTTTGAATTTGAGTTCATTGTCCTTAGGGTTTTTGTATTTTCTTTTCATTTTAACCAAATAATGTGAATATATTCCTCTTTCACTTGTTGTTATTCTCATTCCTATATTTTGTCATATAAATGCGCTTACAAAAGTATAACTTGAATGTATTTAATTTTGTTTACATGTTACTTTGTTTCTTTTTGAAATTGAAGAGTTTACTATGCATGTTAATAAACATAATTACCCTATTTGTAGAGGGTTTTGGCAGAGCGCAAGGTATAAACCCTCCCTTAGGTAAGCACATTACAATTTCACTTTTTCCACCTTCATATATATTATTTACTATTTTTGTTAATAAATATTAACATAAGTATCAAATTTCCTTGTGTATACACATGTACTATTTTTGTGAAATTTTTAATTCATTTTTCCTTCGATGTTTCCAATTTGGTATGCTTAAACAACTTACGAGACATTCGCCTGCCCTTACCAGGTCGAATGCCCCTATACCCTTGGACTCTTGTCTGCTTGCAGATGGTTTTTGTGTTCGTGACATAACTACCAGGCTTATGCCATTTATTTTTATATGTATAAGTTGTTGTTGTTAGTTTTCACTTCCATTCTGGAATATTATAAACATCAGGCTTCTATGCTTGCATATGTATTTTTATTGTGGATATTCACAATTCAAAATTATTGTTAATTGAATGTATTGAGGCCAATTGTATTGATCCATTATGCTACTTGGGAAATTTTTCATTTTATTAATATAGTATGAGAGTTATTATGCTTTTTCAATTGCATGACTACACATTTTTTCTTTATATACTTATATTCTCATATCTATCAATTAATTGTAATGATTTATCTTGCTCTCAATGTATGACTAGTTATCAATTTTGTATGATTGTTTAATCTATATGTACTAGGATTTGTTGTAATCATTTAGTTTACATAGTTATATTCATTCCTTCAACAATTATAATGTTTCATTTCCTATATAGTGATTTTTGTTAAACAATTTCTCTTATAAGACTAACTATTAAGGCCTCTTTTGCATTTTGTATTGTTCATGCAATTTCCTTAGTTAATAGTTTTTTACAACGACCCTCTTATACATATATTGTTAGTTAATTTTTTTTAAAGATTAACTTTAACATTTGTATATTGTTGCTTCCACTTTATATATATATATATATATATAATTTTTTTACCTTAAGACTCTTCATTGTGAAAACTAATTCTATGTTTAAATTTTATTTCACATAGATAACATTTCATGGTCATATATCAATTCTAATCTACAAATGCATGTGCATCTTTTGCATTCTAGCATTGCTAATTTAGGAATTTAAGAAGCCTATAGAAAAATTGCACAATAAAATACTTTTGTAAATGCTATCAAATACAAAATAAGTTTCCTTGGTTCCATTTTTTGCTTTTGCATAATCTACTGTATATTTACCAGTAAACTAAATTTCCTAAAACAATCTCAAATTCATAAATTTTACTTCTTGAAATTTCAATTCTTTTTTACTAAATTTATCATTCTACTATCATTATAAATTGGCACAAAAGCTTAAATAAAGCATAGCAAATCTTTTTCTTTTTCTAAAAACTTAGAGGTCAAGAACACCGACTTGAAAATCAATATATTGAACTATTACAATAGTTCACCGGCTCCACCCAACCTTTTACACTATTCACAAAAGTGTCCCCCCAAACACTAAGATTGCAAGTCCTTCTTTTGTATTACTTTGCCCTCTATCTTTCCTTAAAAAAATTCAACTATGTGTGCTTCCTTTTTTCCACAAGATGAAAAATTTAGATTACCCTCTCTACCAATTATTTTGTAGTTGGTAGCTACCTCCACCTCATCCAATAGGTGGAAGGTAGTTCCCAACTCATTTATGAGCTCCACTTCTCCACTTTCCAAGACAACCTCCTATCTTTTAAGGAATTTAATGATCAAATAATTCCTTGATCATTAATAATTTAATCATTTAGATTAAATGTCTAGGAATTAATGAGTGGTAATCAATATCAACAATTAACGTATAGCCATAACTCATTCATCTAGGTGTAACTTTAACATTAATTTCCAGATATTTATTTTATTAACAACATTTTAGATGCAAGATTTGCATTCAACCTTTATCAGTTTATCACATTGATAACCTATTTTCAAATAAGTCTTTTAATAGTTAAGACATAATCACACATAACCATATATATAAATTCACAACAAAAGTTCCAAGTCATGGGTTATCACATCTTCCTTTTCTTCAATTTAACATTGTCCCATTGTTTGCTCATAAACTCTGGAATTCATTCAAACTTTATAAAATAGAGATGGATCTGCTTCTTTAAAAATATACTCCAACTCCCATATTGTCTCTTTAAGACTGAAATGTTTCCACTGAACTTTCACTTGAGCTATACTTCTATTCTGAAGCATGATTATCCTCCGATCTAGAATACATTGAGGTTCTGCCAGGAACTCTCCCTTCGGCTATGCCTGTACAACATTCCAATCAATTATATAAGCCGAGTCGTGTAAATATTTATTTAACACAGATAAGTGAAATACATTTTGAATTTTTATATTTGTTGGAAGAGAAAACTGATAGGAAACTAGTCCAATTCTAGCTAACACCTCAAAAGGTCCACAATATCTTGGTGATAACTTGGCATAGTGACTAAGTATAAGGGTGCTTTTCTTTGGATTTTTTTTTAAGTATACAGGATCACCCACATTCAATTATTTTTGAACTGTTTTCAAATATGCATAACTCTTTTGTTGATTTTGGATTGTTTTTAAATTTTTCTTAACCTGTTTAACCACTTCTTCCATCTCTTTGAGCATGTCTGGTCCCAAAACTAATATATCCTCCTAAAGGTCCCAACTTAGAGGCATTTTCATTGTCTTCCATACAATACCTCAAAAGGACTCATCTTCAAATAATTATGATACCCAATGATTATAGGCAAACTCAACTAAATGGAGACAGTCTTCCCACTTGATGGACCTGTCCATAACATACATTATTAACATATCTTCTAAGATCTGATTGGTCCATTTTGTTTGACCATTAGTCTCAGGATGATAGGATGTGCTAAAATTTAATTTTGATCTCATTCCTTCCAATAAAACCTTCCAAAATTTAGAATTGAACTTGGCATCACAGTCTGAAATCATAGTTTTAGGCATACCATGGAGTCTAAATATCTCCTGCATGAATATTTCTGCTATATTAATGGCCTTAAAGGTAGATTTAATAGGAATAAAGTGTGTTTCTTTACTGATTTTATCTACCACTACCATAATAGAATCATGTTGTGTCCTAGTTTTTGGTAAACGAGTGATGAAGTCCATTGTTATTATCTCTCATTTCCATTATAGAATGGGTAAAGGTTGTAATATCCATGTTGGATGTTGATGGGAAGTCTTAACCTGCTGACATTCCAAGAACTTAGCTGCATACTCTGTTGTTTTTGACTTCATGTTAGGTCAATAAAATTCTTTCCTCAACACAATTATTAACTTTTGGTAACCAAGATGCCCAACTATTGATTATTGTGCAACTCATTTAAGACAAATGCTTTTAGATCTGAATCATTAGGCAAATAAATTTTGTCTTTGTACTTTAATAATTCTTGATTATTTACTAAAAAATCAGTTTCTTCTTCACCTAGAAGTTCAAATTTCAGAATTTTCTCTTTGATTTTGATATAGGATCTCTCAAATTCAATCAGTTGGTGGAACCTCTGATCATTCGCCTATTATGTTAAGCATTAATCCTCCCCCCCAAAACCCTCAACTCCTTTCAAACTAATTCTAGCCTCACTAGATTCCTCTTCTGTCATAAATTCCACCAAATCCTTATGGATCCCCCTCTCCACTTCCTCCTCTGAGGCTCCCTCTATCCAATTCCACTGAAACATGAAAATGGCTAAGGACTTTATCACAATGTGAGTCAAGAACAAGAAAAACGAGGAGTTTAAGCTACTGATAGAGATAACGACAAATCTCAATTTATTTTATGAGCAAAGTGTATCTATCCCAATCACCCTTGATTAGAATCTGGAGATCAAAGCTTTAAAAGAAAAAAGGAAGATTTTTTTGTTTGATAGATAAAAGGAATGGGGGATGAAGAGTTGGGCTACTTAGTTGAAAGAAGGCAATGATAACACAATTTATTTTCATAGAATTTCAAACCACAGAAAATCAATCAACGATATTTGGGAGATCAAAAAACATTATGGTTTTTCTACAAGTTCTTTTAAGAATATTTTCGAGGAAGTATGCAGATACTTCAAATACATTTACTCCTCCCCCCAGCCAGTCTCCATTCAACAGATTCTCAAAGTGGATATCATATAACCTATTATCATTAGATGGACTCGAGTACACCATATAAGACCAATTTTACCCTAAGTAAAATTGCTTTCACTATGAAAATAACTTAGTAAACCACCTTTATTAAGTTGTTTATGGTCTAAACAGGAAACCCCATGAGGAAATATTAAAAAAAAATACATTTGTTTGATTTTTCTCAAGGAATAATTTGTTAAATAGTAGTTTAATTAATATTCCTGATTATATTTAACCAAAAACAAGGAAATTAATTAGATAAATCATTATTTATCTTATTATTTTCTAAGAATAATTATTTAAACCTTATTTAAATAATATTATTTGTTAAATATGATTAAATCACCCTTAAATAATTAAATAAATCATTATTTATTTGATTATTACTTAACTACATCCTTAAAATGATAAATAAATCATTTATTTATTTATTATTTACAAATAAAGGGATTTGACCCAAGTCAAATTCCTTTTCCCTCCAACAAATATAATAAAATATTCCATAAAAGTTGGATCTTGATTTGGTTAATAATATTTTAACTATGCACCAATATCTAGACTAACCCAATTTTTTGTTATAAATAGAAGGGTTTTCCAATTCATTTATCACCTTTTGTTGCCTAAAGATCACTCTGGATCTATACTTTTAGTCTGACTATTGATCCACCATCATAGTCATATTTTGCCACCATTTTTGTTTGGGTTTTCTACACCATCAAGAGAGGAATTTTAGATACGAAGTGCTGAGGACTTATAAGAACCCATCCCATTGAGGAGAACTAGGAACACCCTCCTGTGTTTTCCTCCCAGGTGCCCCTAATACAAAATTCATTCAACATATTCTTGTCTTGTCTATTGGATGCATGGAGTAAATCTTGTTTTTTCTATTGTTTAATGTCTTCTAATGCATAGATCTAGATTTTTGTAGCATTTATCTTGATCACCTAACTGTAGATTTGAAGATATTGGCAGTCATATCTGCTGTTAGGGCTGTTGGTTATGCACAGTTAAAGTGATTTTTTTTCGTATGTTTGGAATTAAGATTCATACTAACAACTACCCTTTTCCTTTGTTTTATTGGTGAATATGAAAAAAACATGAAAGGAAGAACTCTCAAGAGTCATTCACAACTTTCAGAAAGGGAAGAGTCCTAACCTGGATGGTTTACTAATTTATTTTTACATTGAATGTTTTGATTTCATTGCAGAAGACCCCCTTGCTATTGTGGAATACTTCAGAACCTCAGGACAAATCCTTTCCCCCTTTAACTCCACCTTCATCACATGTATCCCCAAATCAAACTCCCTTGGCTCCTTTGATCTCTTTCAACCAATTTCATTAACATAATTACTGATTAAACGAGAAATTTATCAATTACCCGTTTTTTTGAGGTAGCAAAAAAAATAGATCCGATTTTCCAAGCTGTTGATTCATAATACACCTTTTTTTAAGAATATTTTTGACACTTTAAATTTTCTTCTATATCAATTGTTAACATTTTTTAAAAATGTTAGTGATTTTTATGCTGATTTGAAAATTTCTTATGCAACATCAACCCCCCTTTTTAGAGGGATTATTTTTGACACTTTAAATTTTCTAGTGTATTAAGTTTGAATAATTTTTTTTTAAATGTTGGTGATTTTCATGCGGCTTTTGGAAAACATCAACTTTTTTTTAAGACATATTTTTGACACTTTAAATATTCTTATGTCCTAAGTATGCACATTTTATTTTTATTTTTATTTATTTATTTTTATAATGTTGATTATTTAACCATTTTTCAAGTTGTCTTATTCCTCTTGTTGTTTTTCGTCTTAAGATGTTTATTTTCTAAGTGTTTTCCAAACATGTGTTTTTTGTTTTTTTCTTTTTAGTGTTTTTCTATAATGATTTTTGTTTTGCAAAGTTTAAAAAATATTAACATTAATATTTTGAGGTTAGGATTTTTTTATATATTTATATATAATTAATTAATACTTCAATACATATAAAAGAATTGTCACTGAAAAATAATAATTTTAAACACTCACCAAAATTACACATTTTGTATAGAAACATAATTAAAAAAAGATGTATTTCACAACCCTTTCGCTAAAAATGACATGTTAAATAAAATATTTTTATGACAAAAATCGAATGAAAAGTTCAAAAAATAACAAATTTTATATTCAAAGATGATGAAATTATATATATATATATATATATATATATATATATATATATATATATATATATATTTTTCCAAAAAAAATTATTCAAATAAGATTTCAAGTAAAAATAACAAAATAAATGTAAAAATAAATAAATAAAACATACAATTTAAAAATAATAACAATAATAATAATTTTTGAATTTCATTGAGTGTTTTAGAATTCCATGTGATTATCACTGAAAGAATTCTATAATAAATAATAATAATTATTAAAAATAAAAATTAAAAACATAAAAAGTTAAAAAATACAATTAAATTAAAAAAAACATTGAAATTAAAAAATAATAAAAACTAAAAAATAAATTAAAACAATTCTTTTTAGATAAACATGTCTTTTTATTTACTTCTTATTACTTTTTTTAAACTTTTTGTGTTTTTTTATTTTTTCAATGTTTTAATTTTTGTTTATATATATATATATATATATATATATATATATATATATACTAATTTTTTTTATTGGCATGGAAAATTTTAGGGGCTAATATTCCATGGGTTTTCCAAAAAAAAAGGGTTAGCTAATTTCCATTTTTTATAAAAATGATTCACCTAAATTTTACAATATAAAATTATTTTATCTTAAAAATCCCCAACATTATATAGTGAATATATATAAAATCATTATAAATTTTAATAATTTTAGGAATACATTAATAAACATTTTATAGTTTGCATATTAAGGACTAGTGAGATTCGCCAATGTTTTTAAACTTCAAGATAATTTTCCATCCTTAAAATTTTCTGTGACCCGATCCCATTATGTGCCAATTTGATAGTTGATTTTAAAGTTTTCGTTATAATAGATCGAGTCTGCCCCCACAATGTATCAATTTCATGGTTGGTCTTTAAATTTTCATTACAATGGGTCGATTTCATGGTTGGTATTTAAATTTTCATTACAATGAGTTGATTTCACCTACACTGTGTGTCAATTTGATGGTTGATTTTTAATTTTTTGTTGCAATGTGTCAATTTGTCGTAGGCTAAGATTTTAAAATCGTTATACTTTTAACATTTAAAAAAATAAATTACTCTTGGTATAATAACTCTTTCATTCAGGTGTTCATTTTTAATTTTTTCTTAGTCATAAAAATTTTCTATAATGCCATGGTTGAAATATGTTGAAAACTTAAGGTTTTTTGTAGTCATGACCTTTCATTTTAATTCCATGGTTGAAAATTTGTCAAAATTTTAAGGTTTTATAAGTCATGATATCTTTAATGCTATGGTTGAAAACAACTGTAAGTATTTTTTCTTTAACACCATGGCTGAAAATTGTTGAAATTTTAAGAATTTTCATAAATGTGATATTCTATATTTAACATCATGCCTTAAAATCGTTGGAATTTTAAGGCTTTTCATAGACATGATATTTTATCTTTAATGCCATGCTTGAAAATCGTTGGAATTTTAAAACTTTTCAGAGATGTGATATTTTATCTTTAACTCCGTGCCTAAAAATCATTGGAATTTTAAGCTTTTTTGGAGTCATAATAGTTTATCTTTAACCTCACTATTAAAAATGTTGAAAATTTAGCCCCCCCAAAAAAGACGTTATTTTCCAACATCAACACTTTTCATTTTCATAGTGTTTTTTGCACCCAAAAAATGGCTTTTATTGGTTTTTACTTCCATTTTTAAAAAAATGTTGAGAGTTTACGCCTTCCTCCCCCCACAAAAAAAAAAGGATTATTCTGGAATCAACACTTTTCGTTTTCAGGCTGTTTTTCATGTTTTTTTTGGGTTTTTTTATGCTAAAGTTTTTGTTTTGAGGTAATGGTTCTCATTTGATCGGTAACTTTATTCATTGTGTAATTCGATATATAAAATTATTTCAATGCTTATTGCTCTACTAAGACTAAAAAGATATTATCTGACAATATATCAAATGAGCAATTTGGGTATCTTAATAACCACAAAATTCATGAAGCAATTGGTCTCGCTCAGGAAGGATTGCAATCCATCCATAAGATAAAGCAAAGAGCAATTTTTTATAAAGTGGACCTAACAAAATCTTTCAATAGAGTAAGTTGGTTCTATTTCCATCTATTATTAATCCATTTGAGATTTTATCATGGATTTTTAGCATGGATCATGAATTGCATCAACACCTCCTCTTTTTCTATTCTTATAAATGGAGCAGAAACTCGTTTTTTTCATGCAGAAAGGGGATTAAGACAAGGCTTCCCACTATCCCCCCTCCTCTTTTTTTCTAGTAGTCGAAGGATTAAGTAGACTTATCTTTGATGTAAAGCAAAGAGGCAGTTTGAGAGGAGTCCATATCTCCCATGGATGCTTTCTCTCACACCTTATTTTTGTAGATGATATATTAATCTTCTATGAAGGGAATATCCCCACTTTATCACTCTTAATAATATGCTTTTTCTTTTTTGATAGGCCACTATAATGACAATAAATATAGGAAAATATACATTATTCGAAGGGAGGGTTCCAGATGGATTCAAGCCGACTATAGAAAACATGTTCTCCACCTTAATTTTCTCTCTGACAATAGGTCTCAAATATATGGGTTTCCTCCTAAAGCCTATCAATTATATTAAATCTAATTGGTGTTGGTTGTTGGAAAATATTGAAAATAGATTCGAATATGGGATAATCGATAGCTTTCGATGGAAGGTCATCTAGTTCCGTGTAAAGTAGTCTTGGAAGCGATCTCATTTTTTGGGCATCCTTATCTTAGATCCCAATTAGTATTCTCCAAAACACTTAGAAGTTTATCAAACATTTTTTGTAATGAACCCCATTTAACACATTAAATTTATTTATTTATATTCAATATGTAAAAGATCCATGATTCCAAACTTGAGGATTTCCCATTTAATGCCTTGCTTGAATCTTCTAATAAGATTAATTATTTTCCTTTCACCTACAGTCTCAAGATTAAGATTTATAGGTGTAATCCATCGTATATGTTTAATTTAACTTCTCAATGAGTTTCTCACTTAAATAAAGATGATTTAGCTATAATTTTTTAATTATCAAAATATTATACTTGTATATTGTGTTTATACTTCTTCTTCTTACCTTATAAGGAATAACCATAATTTTCTAAGTAATATTGTTTTGTACCTATATGATAGAAAATTAAAAATAAGGTACATTAATCTCATACTCATATGAAATTTAAACTTGTATTTTCAAAGCCACCCCTTTCTTTTCAATCAACACATCTTATATTCATAATACACATACTATGTATTAATTTAACTCTTATCCTTTTAATAAATGCTTGTTTATCATTCCTCTATACATATGTGTATATATATCTCCTTACGTTATATGATAACATGGTTAACAATGGTTATGAACATACCACATACAATGTTTAGCAATATTGTATTTAATGCAAGTCTACACTTACAAATATGGATTAACCATATTGATGTCACGTTATGCAACTACATTGTTTCAAGATTTGATTTTACATGTTATAGGCCTTGTTCACTGACACCACCATGTGGTATATTTGTTTAACTATTATATGGGTTATTAAAAAACCTTCGACATATTCATTTACCTCCACATGTTACTTTTCTATGTTCAAGCCCTAGGATCAACGATTGATATCTATCCTTGGTAGATCAATGGTTTACAATGGTTAGGGTTGATTCAAGGTTACAATGACTACCCTTTGGCCGCCATTCTCATGAGTTCAATCTTTCATTTCAAGAGTTTTTAGATAGAGCTTTGCAAGCTCTGAGACCATATTTGTTCTGACTATTAAACATCAATTTATTTTAATTTGAGAACGATTTCCAGGCTACAAATCTCTGGTTCAAGCGTTTTGAATTTGTACCCAAAATTTGTTCTTTAACCACCATGGTTTCTTTTTAGATGTAAAATTTTCCTTTTTACACAGGGTTTTCCATTTTAATTTCAACAATAATATCATTTTTAGTTTTTGCAAATAATTTCACTGAACAATTTAAATGACTAATATTTTGTTTGAACTTTGGGAATTAATTTATCTTTTCAATATTTGTGTTTTAGCTACGAATTCGCTTGGAATCTTCACCCTTTGGTATTCATCGTGTATTAATATTTTAGGACATCTTTACGACTGTAATTTTCCATTTAACTAGGTAATGCAAATAAACCATAGGTTATATTTCTTCCATACATATACCTAGCTTGACCCTTAAGTTGAAGTTCTTTATTTTGAAGTTATATATATATATATATATATATATATATATATCTTCAAAACAAAGAACTGTATATAGCTACGCCATTTGGGTTTTCCTTCAACGATTTGTTTATTCATAAGCATTCTTCCCATTCTTAGAAGAATTTCTTTTTATTTTGAGTTCAATTATAAATATAAATTATACCCTTTCCGTTAAAATGTAATTTTGTGGACTTCCTGCCACGACTAGGTTTCTTTGGATGAAACCCTACTCTAGTACAATTTAATAGTGATAAATACAAGCTGGGTTAATTTTTAAACCCCATTAGTATAATTATTAGGAGTCGTCTTTAGTGCGATTTTTTGGAGTTTCAGGTGTCGGAATCCAGTGAAAAAATTTGAGGTAAAATCTTGGTTTTTGTTATTTAAACCCCATTAGTATAATTATTAGGAGTTGTCTTTAGTGCGACTTTTTGGAGTTTCAGGTGTCTGAATCCGGTGAGAAAATTTGAGGTAAAATCTTGGTTTTTGTTATTTAAACTGGTTTTTTGACTTTATATATGTATTCAACACCCTCAAAAACCCCTAGGACACTTCGATTGTGCAAGGTTAGCAATCAAACTTATCTTTTCAATAAATTCCTACCAAGTTTTAGAGAAATTACACCGTAAAAGCCTTCAAAAAATCGCACTAAAACTACTCGTAATTATTATAATTGTTTACAAGCATGACCATATTCTTCTTATGCTTAATTTTATGACGAAATGTTTGAATTTGGGTTCACCGTCCTTAGGATTTTTGTATTTTCTTTTCAGTTTAACTAGAGAATTTGAATGCATTCCTCTTTCACTTGTTATTCTCATTCCTATACTTCGTCATATAAATGTGCTTACATAAGTCTAACTTTGAATGTATTTAATTTTGTTTACAAGTTATTCTATTTCTTTTTTAAATTGAATGTATTTAATTTTGTTTACAAGTTACTCTATTTCTTTTTTAAATTGAAGAGTTTACTATGTTTGTTTTTTTTTTAACAAGAACGGTTATGTTTTTATATTAGGACTTGGGAATAGAAGCCTCCAAACAGGTTACAATCTGAAGCCCTACTTCATTGTCTTTCTCATTTGCCATAGTATCTAGAATATTGCTGTGACTATACCATTGTTTCTTACAGATATTCCTCGCTGCGAGTTCCACAATTTTCCCAGCTTTGTGAATGCAGAAAAACATGACTAATCAAGCTAAAACAGGAAAACTTTGACAAAAAAAGCTAAGGAATGGGGGCCCAATCCTCATGTCCGTTTTTTAACAAAGAGCCGGCGGGGAGAAGAGCTGCTTTGTTTGCTTCAAGATTAGCATCTTTATTATTTTCTCGGAGCACATGAAAAAAAGTGGCCTTTTGGAGGGTTTTGGAGATAGCAGTAATTTTCTTTATCAATCTAGAAAAGTTGATATCCTTCGGTTCAACGCCATTCACCAAGAATTTGATGATTGATTGAGAGTCACCAACCACTACAAGATCTTTGATGCCAAGATTTTTAACTTGCATGAGGCCTTGAAGGAGAGCAAGCGCCTCAGATTGAATGATAGTAGAGTGATCCAAGCCCCAGGCGAACCTATGAACAACAATGCCTTCATTGTTCTTAATCACACCACCAGCCCCAGCTTTCCCGTGGCTACCTTTAGCAGCTCCATCAAAGAACAAGAGGAGAGAGGATTGCTTAATGAGCCAATCGGAGAAGTCTTTCTCATTAATTCTAATCTGCCAGCTTTCTTTAATCTTATTTGGCCTTGGATTTTCCGAGATGGTGAAGCCCATCGAGTTACTCCAATCCTTATCGCTTTGGCTGAGATTAGAAGCTTCTAAGTAGCTATCCAAACTTTCTTTAAGCTGAGCTTTGATTTTAGCTATAACGGTTTTTATTTTCTGCTCCTTATCCCTGAAAGTTTTACTGTTCCTTTCAAGCCAAATTTGCCAACAGGTAAATTTTGGGAGTGAAAGCCAAATGGCTTCAAAGCTGCTGTTCTTAGGGGAACCACCAGGATATTTGAATGGCCAAGCGGAAAAGAGCTCAGGGATAGAGCTTGTAAAAAGGAAGCTGTCACCACAAGGGGGAAAAATCTCGTGCCAAACCTCGACAGCAAAATTGCAACTCAACATCATATGACTGATACTTTCTTCATCCGCCCAACACATCCGGCACCTGGATGGGCCTTGAAATCCTCTTTTTTTAAGCCTGTCATCAGTGAGATTTCTGTTATGGGACATGAGCCAACAGAAATAATCCACTTTTTGAATTGTTTTTAATTTCCATAGGCCTTTCCAGACAGCAGGGTTAGGGGGGACGTGAGGTATTTCCAACAACTTAACATATCCCATAGCGACGGAGTAGGAACCTGAAGGACCCCAACCTCGCTTGTCAGATTGATTGCAGAGAATCGGCGCTCGACCATGTAGCAGTGACAGCAAAACTTCCCACAAATTTTTCAAATTTGGTGGCACTAGAATATTGATCCAGCCAATCCATCTGTTCTCTGACCATCTCAATAAGTCCCAGAGCGAATTTAAACCTGCGTTTGACATCCAGAAACGAAGAGGCCGCAGGGAGGCCACCTCAGCAAGTGGTTGATTTATCATAATCCTGTCTTGCCATAAATCAATTGATTTTCCATTCCCAGGCACCCAAAACGCGTGATTTTGGATGAGCGGAGTGGAGTTAAAACACAGTTTTTCTAGTTGCGTGCAGGCAACAGATCGGGGATTGTCCAGGTAGTGCTTTCTAGAACCCGAGAAGTATTTTCGCCACAATGCCTTCTGCGCCCAGCCTGGATTGGTGTCAACAATATGCCAGACGATTTTGGCACCCATAGCAGAGTTTTACGCACGGAGCAATTTCATATTTAATCCTCCTTCTAGCACAGGTTTGGAGATATTCTCCCAGCTCACCAAGGGAATGCGTTTTTCATTACTTTTGCCCCCTTTCCAGAAGAAGCGTCGGATGAGATCCTCCAATTTCTTGAGAACACCGGAGGGCACTAACAGGACTGATAATTTGAAAATGGGTAGATTGCTGAGCACTGATTTTACCAAAATAGTTTTTCCTGCCAAGTTCAGCCAAGAAAGACCCCAAGCCTGAATTCGAGTTTTGAACTTATTAATGAGAGGAGCCCAGTCTCTGCAAAAGGCAGATTTGAAAAAGACTAGAAGTCCCAAGTATTTAAAAGATGACCAGGAAGCCGAGCCTGCAAAGCCAAGGCACCTGGAGATGGCTATGAGCAGACTGGAAGATATATTCCAGCTGTAAACATGGCACTTCCCTTTGTTGAGCATGCTGCCAGAAGCATCGTAGAACTTGTTGAGGACATCTTTGAATTTAGAGGCAGAGTGCAGCGAAGCTGTGCCCATCAATAAGGTGTCATCAACAAACAAAGCGTGATTGATGTTTCTTACTCCTCTAGCTATGCTTAGTCCCAGAATTTCCTGCTCTGTCATTTCCTTATTCAAATAAAAACTTAGGACAAAAGCTTGAAGGACAAAAAGATGAGGGGAAAGAGGACATCCATGACGAAGCCCATGTGAGGCTTTGAAGAGCCAGCAACCCTCCCGTTCACTAAAGGAGCGATCCAAGGCTCAGAGATGCATGCACTGATCCAATTTATGAAATTCTCCCCGAATCCAAACTTTCGTAAGACTCTAACGAGGAAGCTGTGTTTTACTCGGTCAAATGCATTTGCAAGATCAAGCTTTATTACCATTCCTTTCTCTTTGCGCTGAATGCTAGAATGGATCGCCTCTTGCACAAGAATGAAATTATCTACTATCTGTCTTCCCTGCACAAATCCTCCTTGATTTTCCAGAGTAATTTTGGGAAGAATGCCTTTCAACCTGTTTGCAATAACCTTGGTTATGATTTTGTATCCAATATTGCATAGCGAGATAGGTCTGAATCTATTAAAGACATTAGCTCCATTTTCCTTCGGAATGAGCGCTAGGAAAGCAGAGTTGGTACTACCCCTAATTTTTTGGCAGGATTGAGATTTCCTAACCATTTTGCATAAATATTTTTCAACTATTTGCTAGCAGACTTGAAGAAATCTGGCAGCAAATCCATCAGGTCCGGGGGATTTGTCCAGATTCATCTCAAAAAGAGTTGTCTAAATTTATTCCTTGGATACTTTCGCTTCCAAATAATTGTTCATATTGGAATTTATCTCATTGGGAATCACATCTAAGAAGGTGTCAGAGTGGATCCCAGCTTCTTCCTCCCCATACAGATTCTTAAAGTGGTTGTAGGCAGCCTTTTTGATGCTCACGAAGTCCTTGTGAACAACATTCCCATATTTGATTTCAGAGATTGTGTTGAAATTTCTTCTTGCATTAGCTTGCTTGTGGAAAAAAGAGGTGTTTCTATCCCCAGCCTTGAGCCAAAGGCTACAGGATTTTTGCCTCCAAAGTTCTTCCTTCGCCATGCAGGCCCTGTGAAATTTTTGTTGGAGGTCCGCTTCCATATTAATAACTTCAGGAGTAATGATTACGTCCTCCATATGAATATGATGAGCCTCTAAAGAGTCTTGAGCGGATTTCCGCTTTGAAGACGGAGTTGGGATAGATTTGGCCCAACATTTTAGCTCATTTTTTAGCCTTCTAAGCTTTTCTTCCCACACAAAGAAAGGTGAGCCATTTACCGGATGATCCCAGACTTCCTTGACTCTTTCCTTAAAGCCTGGAAGCTGGATCCAAAGAGGGCTAAATCTAAACGGGATAGGTCCCAGGTCCTTTTGTGGAAAAAGCTCAAGCATAGTAGGCCTATAGTCAGAGGCACTGCAAGAGAGAATGCATGTTCTAGATTCTAGCCCAAGAAGCAGGAAGGAGCTTTGAACCAAAAATCTGTCTAATCTAGCAACTATGTGACCAGGGCCAATTATTTTATTGGACCAAGCAAACTTACCATTTAAGGGCTTGATGTCGATAAGATCCCACTCTTGCATTAGATCCTCCACCCATTCCCTAGCTGTATCTCTCACGATGCTGCCTCCACGCTTTTCAGACAGTGCCAGGGTGATATTGAGGTCTCCGGCTATAATGATGTTTTCAAGGTTCTCAGTCTCAGCAAGATTTCTGATGGAGTCCCAACATGATTTCTTCTCTCCTGCATTAGTCGGTACATAGACATTGAGAAGGCTGATTTCATCCTTAGACTCTATGTGCTGAAGTTTCAGGAGAAACCAATGTGTGTTTGGGATTTCTTTGTGCAGCAGATATTTGTTTGCATTCCATAACGTACCCAGGCCGCCAGATGCTCCTCTAGAAGAGACAGCCTGCCCACCGCCTTTATTCCAAAAACTCTGACTTGTTTGGAGGAAAGCTGCATCCTCCATATTTGTCTCTTGGATTAAAAGGAAGTCTGGGGTTTCTATTCAGATTGTGCTTCTGATAGCTTCTTCTTTCGCTTTACTTCCCAAGCCTCTACAGTTCCAGGAAACGATTTTCATTACTTACTTTTTTGGGAGTGTTGGGCTCCCTTGGAGCCGATCTGGTTTCTTGTATTCTTGGCCGATTATTCCAAGAGTTTCTAAAGAGTTGGATGGGTGCCTTGCAGTTTTTCTTTGTATGTTTCCTGCTCTCTTTTTTCCCGCTCAGACATTCATCCTCTTGTTGATCTTCTGATCGAGACTTGTGATTCCCCTATTTCTCCTTTCTCCTGAGATTCCTCTGAGGCCTGTACCACGTCCTCCGTATCTGCATTTTTCCCTTTGGATCCGCTTGGTGTATTAACACCTTGCTTTGGATCTGGAGTAGTTCCTTTGCCCAAGGAGTCATTCTGTGTTTCAACCTCATGCATCTCTATTGAATTTAGACGGAGAGGTTCGAATTTATTACCTTGCCCTTTAGAAGTCTGGGTTTGCTGACCAGCAGAGTGTTGGGATCCTTTGCTTGTCGGGGCTCTAACATTTTTTTTTGTTGGTCTTTGTCCTTTTGACTTGGTTCCAACCCTCATCTTTTCCTTTGGCTGCATCGGCATTACTCGGGCACCCTCTAGCGAAGTGTCCATAGACGTGACATTTGCGACACTTGAATGGAAGCTGCTCATAGTTGATATTTTGAATATGAGACCAGCTCCCAACCTTGATTTTAATGGCCTCCGAGAGGCCCACTTCCAGGTCGATTTCGACACAGATACGAGCACAATCATACTGATCTTTGTTATTTGCGCGATCTATGAATTTTCCCAGGGTGTTTCCAATATGCTTTAGCGATTCCCAATTCTAGCCATGCATGGGCAGATTCGGGAGTCTGACCCAGACTGGGACTGCAGTTGGAACACCTACCGCAGGATCAAAATCTGGGGTCCATTTATTGAGATAGAGCCCTTGAGGTCCCATGAAATAGGGGCCATTCCTGAAGATGAGCTCTTTATCCTCCTTATCGACGAATTCGAACAGGAAATACCCTCGACCCAGGAAGTAGGAGGACACGCTGTTCTTAATGAGGGGAGCCCAGTTCTTAGCAACCCAGATCTCAGTGGATTTGGGCGAGGGCCATAGGCCAGTGAACTGGCCAACGAGAGCACGATCGGCCAGAGAGAGGGCCACCTGAATAGGACCCTCACCGGGCATCGAGATATTAGGAATGTCATCCAATTTTTTAACAAACTTCGCAGCTTCAGAAGTCCTCTTCTTTGGAAGCGAGGCCAGAAGAACACTGAAGGCTTCGGTGGCAGAGGCCGGCAGAGGAGGCGGAGGAGGATGGTGGGAGTCAAGATCCTCCATGCCTGAAAGGGCCCTTGAACAACCTCAAAGGCTAGGAAAAAGAATCACGAATGATGCAGTCATAGAGCAAAAAAGGCCGAGCCCGGCAGAGAGAGAGCATGCAGCAATCAGAATATCGGTCAGAACGGCCAGCCCGAGGCAGGATCAAATGCCAGAGGAAGGATTCCACAAAGCGTGAAGCGGCAAGGATCTGAACAGAGGGCCCTGCAAGAGCAGGCGCAGCCGCAGGGACAACAACGAAAGGTCTGGAACAGGTCTAGGTTTAGAGGAGTTTACTATGCTTGTTACTAAACATAATTACCTTATTTGCAGAGAGTTTTGGTAGAGCACAAGGTTTAAACCCTCCTAGGTAAATACATTACAATTTCACTTTTTCCACCTTCATACAAATTATTTACTATTTTTGTTAATAAATATTAACATAAGTATCCTATTTCCTTGTGTATATACATGTACTACTTTTGCGAAATTGTAAATTCCTTTTTCCTTCGATATTTCCAATTTTTTATGCTTCAACAAGTTACAAAACGTTCGCCTTCCCTTACCAAGTTGGATGCCCCTATACCCTTGGACTCTTGTCTACTTTCACATGGTTCTTGTGTCTGTGACACAACAATTACTAGGTTTTTGTCATTTATTTTTAGATTTATAAGTTGTTGTTGTTAGTTTGCATCTCGTATCTAGTAAGACATATGAAAAAGAAAATGCAAAATACCATGGGTATTCCAGCAAATCTCCAGAGCCTAATTTATGAAGGTAAACTTTTACAAGATGACATCCAATTGTAGGACTACAACGTAATTCCACCATTATCATAAACCTAAGGTTGTGGGTAGGAATACAACGTAATTCCACCATTATCATAAACCTAAGGTTGTGGTTAGGACTACAACGTAATTCCACCATTATCATAAACCTAAGGTTGTGGGGAGGAAGTACAAGAATGCGTAGCCACAATGCTATAAACCCTAGAAACTATATGGGTTATATTTCATTCAAGGATGCATTGAAGGGAAATCTTGTCGCTTCGATTGATCAGGTCCAAAATCTACCAAGTCCTTACATCGTTGAGCAAATGGACAAGGTACCAACTTTAGATGTAAAAGCCCCAGAGGGAAAATCATATTTTGAAGAATTAAAAACTTTGGCTTTGATCTGTTGGTTAATGGTTTATGGTCAAAAACTAAAGATTTATATGATTGGGTATACTCCTCTTGGACTACAAATTTCATATCTACTTATGCTCAAAAGGCTCCTTTGTCATTCAATTTTTTTTACAACAAGATGTAGGAAAAATTCTCAATGAAGGGCCATGGTTTTGGGGCGGAGGCGGGATTTTTTTTAACTTTTGGTTTCCAAAGTTTGATGCTAGTAGCATGGTGGTACCAACAATGCCATTTTGGGTGAGGTTTACAACATTCCCTATTCTTTTTTTGCACCACAAGGTTATGGAGGACATCGAGAATATTTTGGGAAAAAAAAAGATGGATCTAGACATAACAACAAAAGGTATTTTTACTTTTTCCAGGATATGTGTAGAGATCAATCTTAGCAAGGGTCTTCTTGATCGTCTTCTCTTAAAACATGAGAATTTTTAGTGGACACGAGTATTAAATTATGAGAATATGGAATTCTGTTGTCGATGCTATTTTCAAATAGGAGACTTGTAGAATACATTTCCATAAGCCAAAAAGGCCCCCAAAAAAGGAGGCAGGCTCCAAACCCAATGGGATGGTAGTTCCCTAACACCTCTGAAGAGGAAGGAAAAGAACACAAGGAACAAACTCAAAACACAGAATCACAAACTTAACTTAGTAGCCAAAATAATGGAGATGGAGGGGAACAGTTAAAAATCGTGGAAACTAGTCAGAAGGGCCCTGAATCAACAGAGATCATAGTAGCTAAGCAATAAAAAATGCATACATCCACAAAAACTGAAATAGGAGGCATAATAAGACCCCATTTATGTAAGAGCTCTGACTCTGATAAGGAAATTCCCTCGCAAGAAGATGGAAATCAAATGAAAATAGTAACTATATCTCCCGATCAAGGTGCTTGGCGAAAGGTGGAGAAAAAGGGGAAAAGGGTAAACTAGGTGATTATTATGACACTTAGCCCTGACAATCTATGTAATTTTTATATATTTTTTTTCCTGAAAAATCCATCTAAAAAAGACATTAATTTTGAACCTGCCACTGACTGTAAAACTTGTTCCATTGATGGTAAAGGAAAATTATCCTTTTGACATGCTTTGTTTAGATTTCTAAAGTCAATACAAATTCGAATATCACCATTCTTTTTTCTCACAGGTACTAGATTAGAAACCCATTTTGAATGTCTAACAAGAAAGATAATTTTGGCTTTCAAAAGTTTATTTAACTCAATTTTTATTTGAGTTTCCAAATTTGGATATATCTTCCTGAGCTTTTGCTGGATGGTTTGAACATCAGGTACCATAGGTCCTATGTTGAATGATGGATGGGTTGTAGGTTTTAAGATCTTGATAATTCCATGCAAAAAATCTTTGTCTTTTTTCAATAATGAAATGAATGCATTTCTTTCTCTAGATGAAAGGGTAAGCCCTAGATTTATAACTTGATGTACTTTATCAGATCCTAAGTTAACTAATTCAAACTCTAAAGTAGAACTTTGTGTTGAGATTTTTCTTTTAATTATTTTTGGAGAAAATCTCATGTAGGTGACAACAATAGGATTTGTTGTTGAATTGACTCCATCTATTTCTGATGAGGAGTTAATGCATCCTATATTTGTTGTGAGTGAATTTATGATTCTGTTTCCATTCACAGCTATAAAATGTAAGCCCGTAGAGGCAAATATGCATGATGAGGAATGTGAGGTGAGTGGAAGAGATGAGTAGATGAGAAGCTCTGCTATTGTATTTCTCCAGTTGATTAATGAGATTGCCGATGCCCTGTTAGGTGGACGTAGCCCAGATTGGTTGGGTGAACCACGTTAAAATCTGTGTTTTTCATGGTTGAATGCTGTGTGTGTCTTATTTGATTTAAATTTCCGCTGTGTTAACTCTAACACTTGGTATCAAAGCTGAGTGGTTTAGGCTGACAACGATTTAAAAGGCGTTGCGGTGCAAATCAAGCTGCGGTGGAAGAAGTTCGGGTCACTGCTTGGGTAAAGGCTGTGCGGTGGACTGTAAACCGGCATCGGAGCTCTATGAGCTAACTGCTAAGTAAGATCTGAGCTGAGAGCAAGCCGTGTAGTTGCTGTTATATTGGAACAACGTGTGTTTTGGAAGTTGAACGGTGGCTTCTGAACGCGTTGACAGTTGAACGAAGGCTTGAACTTTAGTTGAAAAATGCTGCCGGCCGTGAGCTAGCATACAAAGCTCCAAAAACTGCAAACAAACTTACGAACGGTCATTTCGTTTTGCATTTAGTTGAAATTCAAATTGATTTGTGAATTTGCAGCGGTGAAAGGTGAGTTGCACGGTGACTTCAAGTTTTTTTTTAAAATCGATTATTAAAATGCCATGTTGAACCATTGAAAAATCGATATTTGATTTGGAACGTTTTTTTTTTGAAATGGGTCTTTATAAAAAAAACGATTTCAAATGGGTCTCCAGTTTTCATAAAAAAATTCGATTTGAAGTTTTTTATAACGCTGTTATGAAATGCCTTTGAAAGAAAGGTCGATTTATTGAAACGCTGAAACACTGCCATATGGGTTAGTGAAACGCTGCTATTTAAGTCATATCGCTTTATTCAAAGGTCGAGTTATTCCGAGACCCAGCGCTGAGATATGGTTTTTCAATACAGCTTCACTACGACTTCTTTAAAATCATTTTACATTAAAACAATCGATTTGTATTGTTTCAAATCAGTTTACATTGAATTGCAATAATTCGATGTGTATTTAAAAAAAAAAAATTCGATTTGTATTATAGTGTTTTAAAATCGATTTGGATTGTAGTGTTTTTTAAATCGATTGGTGATTATTTAAAATGCTATTTGCATATGTAACAAGGGAAAGGCATTTTATAAGGTGAAGGGCATTTTAAATTTTTTTTTTTAACAAAAACTTCATTCATTAAAAGTTGCAGTTGGAGATTTTTGTGACACGAGCTATTAAGCTATGGAAAAAACGCAAAGTGCTCGGTTTGAGATCGAGAAGTTCAATGGCAAAAACAACTTCGAGATCTGGAAAGTGAAGATGTATGATCTACTCGTGCAACAAGGTGTGGCGAATGCGCTGTTGGGAAAAGCCAAACAATCTTACACCATGACAGATGATGAATGGAGTGACTTGGATGAAAGAGCACTGAGCGGCATTCGACTGTGTTTGGCGGATGATGTTTTGTTTAACATCGTGTCAGAGAAAACTGCTGTTGGTTTGTGGACAAAGCCTGAAAAGCTGTACATGAAAAAATCCTTAACCAATAGGATTATTTTGAAGCGACAGTTGTACAGCCTGCGCATGAAGGAAGGTACGACGATAACTGATCATCTGAATACCTTTAATACTCTCCTGGTGTAGTTAGAAAGTATAGAAGTAAAATTTGAATCAGAAGATAAAGCTGTAACTTTATTATGCTTGTTGCCCGAGTCATGGGATCATTTTGTTACTTCTATAAGTCTTAGTTCATCAGAAACCCTTGAATTTGATGATGTTGTTGGAGCTTTATTGTCCGAAGAAACAAGGAAGAGGTCAAATTCAGAAACCTCTACATCAGAAGCAATGATGGTCAGAGGTCGTTCTAAAGAAAGATGCTTCAGTAAGCACAACAACTCACGTTCAAAATCGAAAGGGAAGAAGAGTAAGGTAAAGTGCTGGTTTTGTGGAAAATCAGGACATTTGAAGAAGGATTGTTGGAAGAGACAACAAACATCCAAAGGAGACTCTTCGACAGAGAAGAAAGAAGCAAACACGACAGATACAGGTTCGGCATCCATTTCAGGTATGAGTGATGAAGTGTTATCAGTTAGTTTGTAACAATGTTACCGATGAAATAGGTAACCTGACCTCAAAACGGGAACTTTAGCCCAAAAAGACTCCCCAAAAACAAAAAAAGTGTATTCCAGAATGCACTTGGTTTTTTTTTAAGGTAAAATTTCAACATTTTATAAAATTATGCTAAAAACAAAATTGTTTCTTGAAAAAAGGATTGAAAAAACACCCTCAAAACAAAACCAGTTAATGCTGGAATAATAAAAAAAAAAAAAATTGTCATATTTTTGACATTTTTAAAAATAGAAATAACATTTTTTAATTTTTAAAATTCAAACATTAAAAAAAACCTAAAATTTAAGAAAAAAAATAAATTTAAAAAATAAAAACATTTTAAAACTTAAAATTTAAAAATATATAGGAATAAAAAAATAAAAATAAAAACAAAATAAAAATTTTAATTCAAACATTAAAAAAAACCTAAAATTTAAGAAAAAAATTAAAAAATAAAATTAAAGATTAAAATTTCAAAATATATAGAAATAAAAAAATAAAAATAAAAACAAAATAAAAATATTAAATTAAAAAGAAAAACAAGTTAAAAAAAGAAAGAAATTATAAAAAATAAAATATAGAAATTAAATTTAAAAAAGAAAAAGAAAATGTTTATTAAATTAAAAAAAAAAAAAAATAATTTCAAAATAAAAAATTAAAAAAAAAAGAAAAAGAAAAAAGAAAGAAAGAAAAAAGAAAAAAGAAAAAAGAAAAAAGAAAAAAGAAAAACATTATTGAAATTAAAAGTAAAAAATGAAAAATTAATTAAAAAAAATGAAAAAAAAATACAATAAAAATATTAAATTTAAAGAATATATATTTAAAAAACAAATAGATTTTAAAATATATATTAAATTTAAATTATAAAAAATTATATATATATATATATAAACTTAAATTAAAAATATATATATTAGATTTTATTAAATTAAAAAAAAAAATTGTTAATATTAAAATAACAAATTAAATTTAAAAAAATATTAAATTTTAATAAATAAATGAATAAACAAATAAATTTTGAAATAAAAATTAAATTTTAAATATAAAGAAAGAAAAAAAAAAAACCATTGCTAAAATAAAAAGTTAAAAACTTTAAAAATCAATTAAAATTGAAAAATTGAAAAAAATAAATTAAAAAAATATATATTAAATAAAAAATAAAATAGAAAACAAATTAATTTGAAAATATTAAGTTTAACTAAAAATATCTAATTTTAAATACACAATTTTAATTGAAATAAAAAAAATATAAAAATTTTATGTAATTAAAAAAATAATAATAAAAAATTAAAAAATTAAAAAAAAAATATTAAATTCAAATAAATAAATAAAAAAATACAAAATTTACTAAATTTTAAAAAATTAAATGAAAAAACTAAACATAAAATTTAATAATAATAAAAAAAATTAAAAAATTAAATAAAAAATCAATTAAATAAAAAAAAAAATACAAAATTTAATAAAAATTATTAACAAAATTTAGAAAAAAAATTAAAAACAAAAAAATGAATAAAATTAAAAAATAAATAAATAAAAATTAAATTTCAAATATAAAAATTAAATTAAAAAAAAATTAATTTAAATTTTTTTGAATTAAAAAATAAATTAAAAAAAAAATATTAAAAATTAAAAAATAAAAAATAAAAAAGAATTTTTTGATTGTGGTGGCGCCGCCAATCGGCCTCCCGCCCAGGTGACGGCGGAGGCCGGCCGCTAGGCGGGAGGCCGATTCCGAGAATCATCGTCCCGCGGCAGGAGACCGATTCCGGGAATCGCCCTCCTGCAGCGGGAGGCCGATTTCGTGAATCAGCCTCCCACGGCGAGAGGGCGATTCCGGGAATCACCCTGAGGCTGATTCCGAGAATCGCCCTCCTGCGACGCGGGAGGGCGATTCCCGGAATCAGCCTCCCACGGCGAGAGGGCTATTCCCGGAATCGGCCTCCCGCCGCGGGAGGGCGATTCCCGGAATTGGCCTCTCGCCGCGGGGGGCGATTCTCAGAATTAGCCTCCCGCCTAGGTGGCGGTGGACGCAGCCGCAGCCCCCCGCCCGCCCAGCGGCCCGCCTTTAATTTTTTTTAAATTTTTTTTGTTTTGTTTGTTTTTTTATTTTTTATTTTTATTTTTAATTTTGTTTTTAAATTTAATATTTTAGATTAATTATTTTTTAAAATTTAAAATTTATTTATTAAATTTTAATTTAATTATTATTATTATTTTTAAATCTTTTAGTTTATTTGGTTTTTCATTTTTAAAATTTATAAATTGTTTCATTTAAAAAAAAATAGCGAATTTATGAATATTTGTTTTTTAATTATTTGCACGTGGTTTTTTTCATTTTTTTTTGCTTTTTAATGATAGTTTTTTTTAATTATAATTCTTTTATTTTAATTTTCTTTTTCAATTTTAATTTTAATTTTAAATATTTTTTTTTTTTTTTTTTTAATTTGTTTTTTTTTTGTTAATTTTAAAATTTGTATTTTTGTTTTCTTATTATTATTATTTTTTTTTAAATTTATTTATTTTTTTTAATTTTTTTTTTTAATCTAAATTTTAATTTTGTAATTTAAATTATTTTTAAATTTTCTATTTTATTTTATTTTTTTATTTTTTATTTTTTTTAAATTATATGGATTTTTTAATAGCTTAGAAAAAAATGTTTTTGATGTTTTTATTTTTATTTTTATTTATTTTTTTGTTAATTTTTGTTTTTTTTTCTTTAAATTATTTGTTTTTTTTTCAAATTTTGTCATTTCTTTGATATAGTTTTCGAATATTTTTGTTTTTTTTTGTTTTATTTATTTATTTTTGTTTAAATTTTTTATTTTTACGAGTTAATTTTGTTTTTTTTACATTTTTATTGGTCTTTTATATGGTTTATATATATATATATATATATATATATATATATATATATATATATATATATATATATATATATATATCTAAGTTTTGTGTTTTTATTACCAACATATATGAAAATCACCACTCCTAAAAAAAAAAGGTTGATCTTTGCATCAATACGTTTCAAAATTAGCATGAAAATCACCTCTCTAAAAAAAAAAAAAGTTGATCTTTATCCAGTGCGTTTCAAAATTAGCATGAAAATCACTAACATTTTAAAACAAATATTCATACTTCATAAATAAAAATATTAGAGTGTCAAAAATGTGCTAAAAAAAAGAAGAGGTGATTCTGCATCACCACTTTTCAAAATCGGGTGCTTTTTATGCTACCAAAAAAAAGTAGGTAACAGTGCGGTTACCTATTTCATCGGTAACATTGTTTTGTCTAATCATGATCAACATTGGCTATTAGATTCTGGTGCGTCAAATCACATGTGCATTCATAGAGAGTGGTTTAAAACTTATAAATCTATCAGTGATGGAGTTGTTTACATGGGAAATGATGTCTCGTGTAATATTGTGGGAATTGGAAGCATCCAGATTAAAATGTTTGATGGGACAAATAAAATTCTAACTGATGTAAGACACGTACCTGAACTAAGAAAAAACCTCATTTCACTAGGAGTACTAGACACAAATGGATATAAAACCTTTATTCAAGGTGGAGTAATGAAAGTTTATAAAGGAATTTTACTAGTAATGAAAGCAAAGAAGGTTGGAAATCTTTTTCAGTTAGAAGGAAGAACAGAGTCAGATCATGCTTCTACAGTATCTGAAAATGACAGTAATTCTATTCGTTTATGGCATCAACGGTTGGGCCATATGAGCGAAAGAGGATTAAAAATTTTATCTGATCGTAAGTTACTTCCTAGTTTAAAATATTCTAAGTTAGATTTCTGCAAACATTATCTGTTTGGGAAACAAAGCAAGCAAAAGTTTAAAATTGGAAAACATACTAGTAAGGGAATCCTTGATTATATCCATTCTGATGTTTGGGGTCCATCTTCTACAATCTCATATGGAGGATCATCATATTTTGTATATTTTATTGATGATTTCTCTAGAAAAGTGTGGGTCTACATGTTAAAGAAGAAGTCTGATGTATTCACAGTTTTCAAACAGTTTAGAGCATTAGTTGAAAACATCACTGGAAGAACCATTAAATTTTTAAGAACTGAAAATGGTGGTGAGTTCACTTCAAAGTAATTTGATAATTATTGCAAGGACGATGGGATCGAAAGACATAAAACCACTGTATATACTCCTCAGCAAAACGGAGTTGCTGAACGCATGAACAAGACTCTTTTAGAGAGAGAAAGAAGTATGCTTAGTAACGCCAATTTGCAGAAGGAATTGTGGATAGAAGCGGTTGCTACAGCTTGTTACTTGGTAAATCGATCACCATCAACTGCGATAGGATGCAAAATTCCTCAAGAGGTATGGAAATGTTATCCATGTGATTATTCTAAACTGAAATTTTTTGGTTGTGATGCATATGATCTAGTTCTGAAACATCAGCGTTCTAAGTTAGATCCTAAATAAAAAAGATATACCTTTGTTGGATATGGTGATGGGACTAAGGGATACAGGTTGTGGGATCCTACTACTCACAAGATCATCATTAATAGAGATGTTAAATTTAATGAATCTTCACTTGAAAATCTAGATGTAGATGATAAATTGAAACAAGATAATGTACCTAAGCTTCAACACATTCAGTTTGAAACCAGTTCAAATACCGATGATAGTCTAGATGAACAAGTTTCAGATTCAAATCATGAACAAGTTTTAGATGCAGATCATGAATGTGTTTCAGATGTTGATCATGAAGAAGTTCCTACAGAAAATAATCAGCAAATTGGGGAAGTACCAGAAACATCTTTAAGGAGGTCTACGAGAATCAGACATTTTCCTAAAAGGTATGATGATTATGTTACTTCAGTTTCTTTAACTGCTAACGATGATGAACCTTTGTGCTATCAGGAAGCTATAGTAGGTTCAAATAGTGGTAAGTGGAAAGAGGCTATGAAGGACGAGATGAAGGCATTAGATAAGAATTCCACATGGGATCTGGTAGAACTTCCTAAAGACAAAAAAACCGTAGGATGTAAGTGGGTTTACAAGTTGAAAAAGGGTGTTGATGATACAAAAGACAGGTACAAAGCGAGGCTGGTCGCGAAAGGTTTTTCTCAGAAAGTCGGCATTGACTTTCATGAGATATTTTCAACAGTTGTAAAAATTGTTTCAATTCGGATTGTGTTAGCATTAGTTTCTTTACTTGATTTAGAATTACAACAACTAGATGTTAAAACTGCATTTTTACATGGAGATTTAGATGAGGAGATTTACATGGAACAACCGGAAGGGTTTGTTCAAAATCGCAACAAGAAATTTGTTTGCAGGCTCAAGAAATCATTGTATGGTCTGAAGCAGTCACCTCGACAATGGTACAAGAAATTTGATTCTTTCATGATGAGTCAAAATTATATAAGAAGTGAATATGATCATTGTGTTTACTTTAAGAAATTGAGTAATGGCATGTTCATTATCTTAGTGTTATATGTTGACGATATGCTTTTAGCAAGAAAAATCATAACAGAGATCAACAGGTTAAAGGCTCAAATGGCTAGGACGTTTGATATGAAAGATCTAGGAGCAGCAAGACAGATTTTGGGCATGGATATTTTCAGAGACAGGAGCAATGGTAAGCTATGGCTATCACAAAAGAAGTATATTGAGAAAATACTCTTGAGGTTTGGAATGAACAATGTGAAGCTTGTTTCAATCCCTTTTGCTTCCCATTTTAAGCTTTCTTCAAGTTTATGTCCTAACACTAATGAAGAAAAGGAATATATGTCTCGAATTCCATATGCCAATGTAGTAGGTTGTTTGATGTATGCGATGGTTTGTACTCGACCAGATATTTCACATGCAGTTGGAGTTGTCAGCAGGTATATGGAAAATCCATGAAAAGAGCACTGGTCAGTAGTGAAATGGGTGCTTCGGTATCTGAGAGGCACAAGTGATTATTGTATCACTTATAACAGAAGCAGTGAATATGTTTGTGGATATGTTGATTCCGATTTTGCAGGTGATTTGGATAAGAGAAGGTCAACTTCAGGGTATGTCTTTACTCTTGCAGGTGGAGCTATTAGCTGGATGTCAAAGCTACAAAACATTGTTGATTTATCCACTACAGAAGCAGAATACATAGCTGCTTCACATGCTTGCAAAGAAGCGGTTTGGTTGAAAGGTTTGTTTGGTGAGTTTGGTAGGTTACAGGACAATATTAAGTTATTTTGTGATAGTCAAGTGCAATTCATTTGGCTAAGAATCCGGCCTATCATAGTAAATCAAAGCATATACCTATCAAGTATCATTTTGTAAGACAGGTTATCATTGAAAGGGGAGTCTCTCTTGAAAAGGTGCATACAAAGGAAAACTGTGCAGACATGTTCACGAAACCAGTTTTGTTAGAGAAGCTACGATGGTGTCTGGCTTCTCTTGGCTTGCAGAAAAGATAAAAATAATAATGGAACAACGTATCAGGCTAATTGTTGTCAAGGTGGAGATTGTTGAGATTTTTCTTTTAATTATTTTTGGAGAAAATCTCATGTAGGTGACAACAATAGGATTTGTTGCTGAATTGACTCCATCTATTTCTGATGAGGAGTTAATGCATCCTATATTTGTTGTGAGTGAATTTATGATTCTGTTTCCATTCACATCTATAAAATGTAAGCCCGTAGAGGCAAATATGCATGATGAGGAATGTGAGGTGAGTGGAAGAGATGAGCAGATGAGAAGCTCTGCTATTGTATTTCTCCAGTTGATTAATGAGATTGCCGATGCCCTGTTAGGTGGACGTAGCCCAAATTGGTTGGGTGAACCACGTTAAAATCTGTGTTTTTCATGGTTGAATGCTGTGTGTGTCTTATTTGATTTAAATTTTCGCTGTGTTAACTCTAACACTTTGCAGTTTGCAATTGTTGATTTTGTTTTAATCTGTCTTTTAAATCTTGTAAATATTCAAATTTTACCACAGATTTTGGTAAAATATTCTGATCAATTTGTTGCTTGATTTGATTATCATGTTCATCTTCATCTAGAATTTGATCATCATATGATTTTTCAGAAGTAAGAAAACTTTAAATATCACTATCGTCATTGAAAACTTGCCAACTAGTAACATTATTCGGCACAAATGGACGAAAAATCAATTCTATAGAGAATCTATCGGGACTAAAATCTTCTGGTGGAATCGGCTTGGATGCAACGTTAGCCAAAAGATCAGCATTGGCATTTTGTGATCTGGGAATAGGAGATATATTGAATGCTAAAAAATGAGATGTGAGGTCTTGAACCAGAGATTGATAATGTTTCAAGTGAATTGAGAGACAATGAATAGTATTTCATACTTGTCTTACGACAATTTCTGAATCTCCAAATACCTGAATATATTGTATATCAAGACTTACTGCTTTACGAAGACCTTGAACTAATGCTTCGTATTCAACAATATTGTTAGTGCATTCAAATTCAAGTCTACATGCTAGCATAGTTTTTTCACCTTTCGGACTAACAAGCACACATCCTGCTCCTGCACCATCATTACATCTTGATCCATCAAAGAAAAGTTTCCAAAATGGAGAATGGACTATTGTTTCTTCTTCAAAATTTAAGCATCTAGTCAAATCATTTTGGGAAAAATTTTCTATTTGTGAATTAACAGAATCGATCAAGAAAGGTGAACTTTTAGCATTAAAATTCCCCAAGAATGAATCTGCAGAGTAATTACCCAGAATATTGTTATTGAATGCTATGGGTTCATTTTCTTCCCCAAGATCTGTAACTGAGTATTTCATATGTTTTTCACGATCAAATCTGATTTGGTTGGATTTTCCATTATATGGAAGCCACATGTGAGACAAGTTTGTTGCAAAATATCCATGTAATTTTTCAGACCAATCTCTGCTAAGAACTAAACCGTAGAATTCAGGGATGCCAGCAATCAGTATATTGATAATCTGAGAAACTTTTGGATTTGATTACAATCGAATACTTAATGAATTGATTTCTCCTAAGACCTTAACCTTTTTTCTATCCAATTGAACTATACAAACTGATGATTTATGGGGTGCAATATTTAAATTCTCACAAATTGAATATGGCATTATATTAGATGAAGCTCGAGAATCAATCAAACAGTTATGAACATTTATATTATATATTTCATAGGTTAAGAGGAAATAAGGGGTGTGAGAATTGGATCTATCGTCAATAAAAATAGCATCTGAAGCGTTAAATTTGTTTGAATTTTTGATTGGAGGTTTCCCTATCCCATTAGCAGCTTTAGCAGTAACAGTTGAAGGAAGAGGAGATGCAATAACCACATTCAAATCTTTTAATAAAATATTAAGTTGCTGCTTTAATTTTCTAACTTCATGAAGAGAAATATTGGCTTTAATATTCTTCACATCCCCGACAATGTTGTATTCAATAGTGTCATATACTACCAAAGTTTTATATTGAGGATTGGGTGGAGATTTGATCGGCTGGGATTCAATAATAATTTGCTGAGATGGTTTGAATGGAGGTTTTTTATTGACATGTTTGTCTTTAGCAATAGAAGTTGGGATTTTCTATTTTTGTATTGATTGATTTGGTTCTGTAGAAGTCTTACTTCTAGTGCTAACAGGCATAGCTTCAGATTATATCTCTTCATCAGAGGAATGTACGACAAAGTCCCATAATCCATGTAATTCAGCTACTTCTTCATCTTGAGATTCGTCGACAAAAGTTGTAGTTTCTTCTTCTTCTTCTTCTTTAGAGTCAACATTAGAAATAATATTGGGGGGCTATGATACAGACAATTATTTTTTTCTAAATGATCTAAAGGGTTTTCTAATAGAAGTCTCTGCATCTGTTTTTTGAGTTCAACCATTTCATTGGACATGGTCTTCAAGACCTTCTGCAATCCTTCAAGATCGAACGGATATTTGAGATTTTCTTCTTTTGCTCATCTTTAAATGTTACTTTTTTAGATTTTTTTATCTTCCAACTTAGTATTTTTCTCTAAAGCTACAAGTCTTCTCTCAACGGACAAAGCTTTTTTCATATTTTCTACAAGGGTAGGCTTATTGGCTCTATCTAAAAAAATTGCTATATTAGAAGGAAGGGAAGATATGTACCATTCTATTTGTACATCCAATCTTGGTCTAGAGGCAGCTGGAATTTTATTCAATAACTTGTTAAATATGGAGTTGAAGTCTTTGATCTTTTCATTTCAATTCAATTTTAACTTAGAAAGATAATTGATTAATGAGGCAATTGTCCGATCATCACCAAATTTAGCAAGAAATAGGTCTTGAAAACTATTCCAATCTCCTATTGAACCAGAAGGGATGGAAAAATACCAGGATCCTGCAGATCCTTGAAAAGTATATGGAAACAATATTACTACAACATCTTCATGTTGCATACCGTGGCGGTTCATGACCAACATAAAATTATTTAGATGTTCTTCAACAAGAAGGCCATCATCAAGATTATATTTTGGTAACCATTTTTCTAGAAGATCCGAGAGAGGATGTAAATTTTCCATTTGAACAACACCCAGATTAACCCATGGTAGGTTGGACATTGTTTGAATTGTTGCTTGTGAAGATGAGCTAGTGGGTCCAGAAGCAGATGTGGATGGAGAAGAACTTACTATTGGACTAGTACAACTTATAACATCACTGATTGTTTGAGTAGAAATGGTTTGATGAATAGAAATGGGTTGATTAGAGAATATGGTGGGAGTAAATGAGGATGAAGATGATGTGATATCACTAATAACTAATTGAGATGCTGATGTGGTTGCTTTTTTACGATGAGATAAAATAGGAAACTCAAAAGGAGTTATCCCAAGTTTTTCACTTTGTGATCGAGTTAACACACAAGTACCTCGAAACTTAGATGTAATACTTTCTTCAGAAATTTCTGGATTGGTTGTGTTATCTGGAGATATAGATATTTGTTCTAACCTTTCAATCAAACACTAAACTTCGTGAGATTCAGGAATATGTTCTGAAGAAGGTCTACGAGGTAATGTTTCAGGAGATGTAAGAAATGGTTTTACAACTTTAGACTTATGACTAGGAGATAGTGAACGATATCTAGAAGCCGTAGAAGCTTTGGACAGGGTTTGAATCTTATTTTGGATTTTAAACTGAGATTCAACTTTATATGCCATACATAGTCATATGCCCTCCTTCTAGCGCCAAAAATGTTGAAGGTTGGAGAGTGACTTCCTCAACATTATGGATTCCACTCGGTCGGGAGCTTAAAGCAACTCCTTTTCCATTGAAATGGTGGCTTCGACTGGGGATATAGGGACCAGTTTCCTGTATAATAAATAATTTATATAAAAATGGAATAAAATCAACAAGGATGGAGTGATTTATTCTAATGATAACACGAATAAAACTAAATCTAACTAGTTCCCGGGATTGGACTGATTTATATGATTATAGAATAAGATTTCATAAGCATGAAACAATATAGATCATCGCATACTAAATGAATATAAGCACATTAAAGAAACTAAATCAATTTAATTGATTTAGTTGATGAAGAAAATTAATCATATAACAGTTCTCTAAGTCACTCATCTAACAACATATCATTCAATACATTTTATCAATAGAAATAAGAATATATGTCATTTCAATGCTTATCAGAGAGAGAAACTGATAATAGAAACAATTTTGCTAAAATCTCAGAAACATAAAATGATCAATACAAATATAATAGTACCTGTTGCATCATAGCTTAGTTCTAAAAATATGGCCTCTGGGCTCATAATTTCAATTAGATACTTTTGTTCAAACAATAGTGTAAGTTCCAAAAGCCTCCTTTTCAAAAATCTGGACCCCTTTCTAAATGCATGAAAGGGGTTTAAATACTAATTAATATTAAAAAAATAGAAGGCTTGTGAAAGAAGTCTTCTTAATCTAATCTAAACTAAAAACTAAAAACTAGGAAATTAAAATGCATAACTTATAACAGTCTCATGACTGTTTCTCGGATCCACTCTCTAGTTGTTCCTTGAGCTGGCAGGCTTTGATCATATATTTGAGTTGGGATGGATGCATTGGTTTCATTCTCATATGGCCCGTGAATATTGCATCATTGAGTGTTGGAAGAAGTTGAACTGTAGCGTTGGAAAGACACCTCAGCACTCCCAATTGACTATGAGGCTTGATCAACAAATACCAGTAAATCTCCATATTTACCTTTGTCAAGTTTTCTATGTCAAGAGCTTTTCTGCTTGATGTTTCTTGCAAATATTGTTTTAAAAGGCTGACTTTTGGCATAATATCTTTTGGTATTTCCTGGATAAGAGTGGCTTGTAGAAGAGAATATTTTATATACTCGGAGATGTTGAGGAAATACTTTTAGCTCTGATGATAGCTAATTCAAAACTTTTCATTTTCATGTCATAGTCTCCAAATATTATATATTTTATTGATTCTTCAAGATGAGGAAGACTGACCGCTCTTCCCTGTACAATGTCTTTCCAATATATATACTTTGACACCTTATCATTAGTTTCTTCATAATAAATCCTCTGAGTGACTAACTGATCACTTATTTCAATCTGGTCTTGAATCTGTTTGTACTTCTGATAGAAAATTAACTGTTGATTTACCAGTAATGTTTCCAGTTCTGTTGCTTCTTTCTTTACCTCATTAAGTTTTGGATTCTCCTGGAGATTTTGAATGTTCTTCTGTAATTGATGAACCATTGATCCTTCTCTTTAATTTCATTTTTGAGTTTGAGTTTGAGACCTTCAAACTCTTGTTGCATATTATTAATATTTGATTGCAACTCATGTTCAATCTTTTGTTTTTCATTAAAGAAACTTTGCTCCATTTGAGAAATTTTCTGATCCTTCTCCATAATTAATGACTCAATCTCTGCTGCCTTATGAATAGTTGCGTCTGCATAAGCACCTGAAAACTGAGATAATATGCTAAGTTCTTTACCTGGAGTTGACTGAGTTCCTTTCCAGAGAACTTGCATTGATGTTGTGTCCATAGGAAGTTCTGGAGAATCTTCCATCTTCCATTTCTTCTTTGACCTGGATATAAGAGATTTGTGCTTTGGACTGTAAAATACATCCAATGGAGGTATTTCCTCAATCTTCAATATTATTTCTGTTGTTTGGAAAGCAGGGATGATCTCCATATCTTGGCCGATGTTTCTCCTTGTTTCTCCTCTGTATCATTGAGCTTTAGTATTTGAGTTTTCTCAAGAGAAATTTCGGAAACCCCTGCAATAAATGAGATTTATCAAATTTCTCCTTGATATTTAGAGTCATTTAGATTAGAGGAAACTTGTTGAATGCTTGATTCACCTATATGAATTACTTTTTTTAGAGTATCTTCAATAGGAAGAGTTTCTGGAAAAATAGCACTCTCATCAGCAGGAATATTAGTATCAGATAATGCTTTCTCAAAACTTTCCCAGTCTTGATTAGACTTCTCTTCCTATGGAATATCCGTGATTTATAGTTCTGCTACTAGTATTGGTACCTAAACTGGAGGAATCAGAACCAGAATTTGTTCTGCTTCTGGCACTGGCCTGTGGAATATGTAGTCTGGAAAATGAGAATTCCTCTATTCTCTATATTCTTTGAATCTTATCAAATATTCTGGACTTGGTTTCTATTTGCTGAAATCTTGAGAATTTTGGGATTAACTCGAACACATCGTCGAATTTATCAGGCTTGCTTGGAAATTCCCGCAGCTTAACTTGATTCATTATTTCTCTAACAATGCCATATGAATCATAACTTCTGTTGGGTAGTATTGGAAAATTGAAGGGTTATAATCGATAAATTTCAAGACAGACATGCTTGAAATTTTTAAGAGTATACGACCCACATGAAATAGGAAAAGTTGGTCAAATTGTCTTTTTGGCATATTTCAGAAATTTAGTCAACCCATTACCTACAGCCTAATAAGAAATTTCCTTAGCCAATAATTTTTCTGGTATATATAAGGGTAGGACATGAGGGCAAGCATGACTTTTGAAAATTCAGATGTATGTGTAAAATTATGCACCAAACCACCTTCCTATAGGCTTGAGACTTCTATTGGCTTCATGGGTGACTCTAGGGATTTTTCTTTCGAAAATGACTTGAAAAACTGGGAGCATTACATCATTACATATTTTAAACATATGAGAGTGGTATTTTGATTCCCACAGGAATTCTAACTGTACAAAGATGGGGGTTTTGACTTCTCTAGTCCATTTCCATCCTAATGACGGAAATTCAATAGGAAAACAGACAACATATAGGATAAAAGAACTCATATAAAAAGGAGTGAAGACGGGAGATTACGGTTTTCTCTATAGACAGTGATACATCTAATAAAATTATCAGACATAATATTAGCCCAATAAAAAATATAGCCATTAGAGGCTACTTCTATGAGGGGTGTCCAATCTTCCTTAAACTTGGTTGTATTTGTAGACCCAAAAAGATGACACATCATTGCATAAATTTGCGAGAAAGGGCTTTTAAGAGAAACTAATGAATACATACCCTTATCGTCACATTTATGGTGATTAGGATCATTTCTCCAATTCTTGATTACATTTTTAGGGTGTTCATTCTCTAGCATGAATTCTTGAACAAAATTGTTGTCGTATCTCTTCTGGGGCTTTGGAAATTTATTCATATCTTTCAAATATGAAGGCCTAAGAGAACCAATGACCGTTCTGTTTCTGGTAACAAATTTTCTATCTCGAATGACCACATGATCCAACACCCATTTTACTAAGTCAGTGTATCGCAACATTTTAGGATGGGCAACAATTCTGTGAAGAAAAGAGTTAGCTGCGTTGGACCATGAGTCTGAATCCGTGGAAGTAGAATCGTTAGCTACGAATTTTCTGTTCAAAAAAACTTGTGGATTTTCGTTCTCAAACAACTTATAGATCCCTTCCCAAGTTGCGAAACCAATTTCTGGGTTGCATGTTGTGTCTGAGATTAAAGGAGCCATCTTGTTGTTTTCCTCTTGCTGAACAACTAAATGAGGTGGGTTGGAAGACTTCCTTCTGATTTAATCAGCCTTGACATCCTTTTATGCCTAAGTTTCTGAAATTACCCTGTCGAAAGAAAACCAGAGAGGGTAAGCTAAGATCACATCAAATGCTATTAACTGTAGTATCAATTTAACTCATGCATAATGGGAATACTTGGTATTAAATATGAAACAATTATAAAATCGATTGCAAACCTCGAGATCATAAAAACACTTGAAGTATCATTAAATTGATAACATGGGTTTGTGTGAGTTTGACAGTTGTTATCTTATCGGGATCTATAGATCGACCTTTTCATGATTAGCGAATTTTGGCATTTCAAAGCAATGTGCGACATGCGAAAATGCGATATTGCAATGGTTTTTCTGTTGGATGACATAATGCGATATCGGTATATTTCAGACGACAGATTGCGATATTGGTATGACGTATTTCGCAGTTTTGCATATCGGTAATTCACAGTTTCACATATCGGTAATTCGCAGTTTCACATTTCGGCGATTCGTTGTTTCAATGATTTGTTATTTCGTCGATTTTCATTTCGGCGATTTAATTCACGCTCTTGTAATTTTAGCATTTATGGGTTCCTTAGAATGTTTTTTTTTATGATTTTCTTATGTTTTTAATAATAATAAAAAATTTAATCTAATAAAATCCAATTCTAAGTTTTATTTCTAATAAAATGAGTTTAATCCTAAAATTTTAAAAGGGTCCCCATTGTTATTTCTATACTATTTTACTTAGAAAAATGGGGGGTTGTTGTAATTCTACAACAAGCTCCAAGAAGCTATCCCTAAGCCCCCTGAAGCTCCCAAAGCTCATATTCCAACTCAAGTAGGACCCTTAGAATAGGGTCTTTCCACGATTCCAAGCTTCTCACGAAAGGTTAGGAACTTGACCTTCCCCAGGGCCTTTGTGAGAATATTCACAACCTGCTCATCAGTTCCTATATGATCGAGCCTTATGGCGCCTCGTTGTACCATATCCCAGATAAAGTGGTACTTGATATCAATATGCTTGGATCGATCGTGGAACACATGATTCTTAGAAAGACAAATCCCACTATGGTTATCACAATGGATAACGATGGTATGTCGCACATGCCCAAACAACTCCCTGAAGAGCTTTCAAAACCAAACAACTTCATAATAGGCCATACTCACTGTAATGTATCTGGCCTCAACAGTGCTCAAAGCGACCGAATTCTTCTTCCCGCTCATCCAAGATATCGAAGCAGAACCCAAGGTGAAACAACATCTAGATGTGCTCTTACGATCCACCACACTTCTAGCCCAATCGACATCAGTATATCCATGGAGTCTCAAACTCTCGACAGTGTATCTCAGCCCATGGTTGATAGTGCCCCGAATATATCTCAACATATTCTTGGCAACAATCCAGTGAATGTGATGAGGATCAACCATATGTTGACTCAAAGTGTTCACTACAAAACGCATGTCTGGACAAGAGTTCACTAAGAACATCAGGGCCCCCACGAGTTGTCGACACTTGTTAGGATTAGCTAGCACGGGCCCAACATTGTTTCCACACAAATTCTTGAAGTTGAGTTCCATCGGCGTCGACACAGACATACAGTCCACCATACCAAATCTCTCCAACAACTTCATGACATATTTTCCTTGAGAAAGGAAAATATAACCTGGCCTCTGCCAAACCTCCAAGCCTGGGAAGTAGTGCATCAGTCCTAGAAATTTCATCTCAAACTCAAAAGATAGCTACCTCTTACACTGATGAATGAGAGGGTCAGCACCTGTCAGGAAGCGATCGTCCACATATATAACCAGAAAGAGAGGCCTTTCTCTATCAACCTTAAAAAAAATGTTTGGATCGACATTACTTCGAGTGAAGCCCAACTTCATCAAGTATCTATCTATCCTCTCATACCAAGCCCTAGGGCCTTGATTCAACCCATAGAGGGCTTTCTTCAACCTGCATACATGGGTGTCTCTATCTCAGACTTCTAACCCTAGAGGTTGCTCCACATACACCTCTTCCATTATATAACCATGCAGAAAAATGGTCTTCACATCCATCTGATGGAGACTCCATCCTTGCATTACAGCAAGGGAAATAATAGATCAGATGGTGGTATAGCGGGCCAAATGTTTAAATATATCATCATAATCTATGCCTTCTTTTTTAGAGAAGCCTTGGGCAACAAATCTTGCCTTGTACTCTTCAGCACTTCCATCAGTTCCATGCTTGATCTTATAGAGCCATTTCGAGGTGACAACAGATTTTTCCTTCGGTCTCGGGACCACTTCCCAGACATAATTTTTCATAATGGACTCATATTCTTCGTGCATAGCATCCTTACAAACTTGATGCTTTACGACTTCTTCAAATGATCCAGGCTCAGATTGTACTATTGTACTCATGGCTGCTAGATACCCTTGGTATCTCTTCTGCTTCTTGCTTTCACGGAATGTCCCCCTTGGGGCAACTTGTCTCTTGGCATCTACGAGATTATCCCTGAGCAATGAGGGTCTTCTCTTATTTGAAGGAGGTGGATCAATGGGATCCATAGGTCCTTCAACATTAGGCATCAGGTCATCCTTCGACTCTTCCTTCTTCCTTGCTTCTTCATCTTCTTTGTCTTCCTTGGAGCTAGGAAGATTTCTCACTTTCTTGAGGGAAGCATCTTCATCAAAGGTGAAATCATGGAATATCTGCACTTCTCTTTGACCAGGCACATAGATTTTATATGCCTTCGAAGTTTCACTGTAGCCCACAAACATTCCCTTATTTCCAAAAGCATCCAAATTTCTTCTCTTTTCTTTCGGCACATGAAAGTAAACAGGAAAACCAAAAACTCTAAAATGAAAAACATCAGGTTTCTTACCAGAGAAGACTTCTTGGGAGTTTTGGATTTCAGAATGGAATGCAGGCATCTATTTTGAACGTACAAAACAGTGTTCGTAGCTTCTCCCCATAGAAACTTTGGAATACCTTGGTCACATAGCATGGCGCGGGCAGCTTCCACAATGGTCTTGTTCTTTCTTTCAACAACTCCATTTTGCTCAGGAGTGTACGCAGTTGTGGTCTTCCTCTTAATGTCAGCTTCTCTACAAAAGTCATTAAACTCATTTGAATCATACTTGGTCCCATTTTCAGTCCTAAAAACTTTGATTTTCCACCAAGGCCTTGAAGGTACAGAACCATTTGAATGCTTCATCCTTCTTCTTCAAAAAATATATCCAGGTCTTGTGGGAGAATTCATCTGTAAAATTTATTTAATAGGAACATCCTCCCAAGGATGCCACTGGTAGCATACCAGATAATTAAGAATGTATCAACTACAAGATATCAGTTGTCTTTGTGACACTAAAGGGGAATGGTCCCCTCATATGCTTCCCTTTGGCACAACCCTGACATATACCTTCATGATCATCTCTAAATTCAGGCATCCCCGTCACCACTTTCCTTGCTTCTGGAAGGGATTTGTAATGAAGGTGTGCAAACCTCTGGTGCCATAACTCTATTGGAAGAGTTGTATCACATGACATACCCCCAATGGACTTCCTCCAACCTGGTAGAGTGTATTGAGTCTAAAACCATTAGAAAGAGCTTTCTTGAAGTTCTTCTTCCAGATAAGTACCTTTCCATCAATGAATTCCACCTTGAACCCTTTGTCTTCCATTGTCGAAATGGACACAAGGTTCTTCTTCAAATTAGGTACGTACAACAAATCTTGTAATCGAAGGACTTGACCTTGAGATAGATGGAGGGTCACAATCCCCGTCCTTTTCACGGGATAGGTGGAATTATCTCCAAGGATAATTTACAGATTACTATCCTTCTCAACAAAATCAGAGAGGGCTTCTTTATAACCAGTGAGGTGCCTTGAAGCACGACTATCAATCAACCAGACATCCAGGGTGTCTGGTGGAGATGAAGTAGAGAGAGAAGATACAAGAATAAATTCATTTCTCTTATTATCAACAAAATTAGAATCATCGTACCTGGAATTTCTTGACCTCTTGAAAGGTTTCCCATTTCCACTTCGATCAGAGGTAGCCTTCCTTTTTCCTTTGAACTTGTTGTTCCTGCCATTCCCTCTCGAGTTGTTGTTTTCATCATCCCTAGGCGATTCCCTTCTATTAGGGCACTCTCTTGCAAAGTGACCAATCTTGTTACAAGTGTAACATCTTCCCTTCATTCCTTTGGGCCTCACTCTACCATGGTTTTGATTTCTCGGGTCACCATTGTTTTTCTTCTTTGCATGAGTGGCGAAGGCAGTAGGGTCACTTCCATTTCCATTAGAGGCATAATCCATCATTCTTGTTTCCTCTTGAGTGCATCTCGTCGATATTTCATCAAAATTAGGAATCAAATTATTATTAAGAATGGTGGTATTGAATACATTCCAATCACAGGGGAGACCTACAAGTGCAATAATAACCATCTCTTGATCAAATATTTCTTCCCAAATAGCTAGGAGGTTATTCCTTATTTCAGTGAGCCTCATAAAATAGGATTGAATAGATTCATCCTTGCCCTTCTTGATATTCTTCAATTGATTCTTGAAGAAAAGGATTTGATTAGCATTACTATCCCTAAACATGCTCACCAGCTTATCATACATATCTTTATATTTGTTCAGCTCAGAAATGTAAGCAACCAAGTGATTATGAATAGAATCCCGGATAATTATCTTTCCTTTGATTTCCCCTTTTCTATACTTCGTCTTCGTTGCAACAACTACATTTGATGGAGGCTCTTGAATATTCCCCTGCACATGGTCCATGACATCTTCATCTTCTAGCACCAAATCCAAGGACATATTCCATGCATGATAATCAGACTTATCAGTCAATTTATCATAAGCCTTGAAACCCTTGTAGGTTGAGGAGGCCATTTGTCCTTGATAGGATTCCTCCCTTCAGTAATTGCTTCTAACACAAGCTTGGAAATTATCTTCACCTCAGCTCTGATCCCATGTTAAGTTTAGATAACCATGGTGTTCTATGCTTGATGCAATTTTACTTCAATATTTCTTAGGCCCGATACAAAATAAAAATCACATAAACATGAAAGTAAAATGCTGATAGAACACAATAATAAATCAATAGAAGACAATCCAAATATAGATCAAATTTGCAATTCCTTTTTTCCAACAAAGATATGATATATTGTTGCGTTACGACAGTCAAAATGATGCTTCATTGAACAAAGTCTTTCTCGGTCAGCCAATCCTCCAAGTGTCACACTCAAAACCCTCAAAGACATCTCATCACAAGACAACGTTGGTCAACCCAAAGTCAACGCAGAAAATTCAACGTAGGACAATAATAGAAAAGTCAACGTAGCGGATTAGGGCTTCGGTAAAACTGCTTGGATTTCCTCGATCTCAGTGCCCAACAGTACGACCTATTAAAATCACAATTTTGGCAGAATTTTGAGGTCAAACGACCAAGGGTTGACCATGATCAACATTGGTTAATGATGCAGCAAAAATCCCTAAACAGATCCGCAAAAAACAAATGCTTCAGCTCCACACGTGTGATGGGAAAAAGGCCTCCAAAGGCTATCTAACCAATCAGATCACAATGAGATAATGTGTGATTAGTTGATGAGAAAATGACCTCCAAGTCTCTCCAATTTATATCCATTAGTGAGGGTGTGTGAAACATCTATTAGGCATGTGAGCCTACAACAAATATGGCCGACCTTGCACATGTGGAAAATAAATTCAAAATAAATTTTCTACTCATCCAAACAAGATGATATTTAGATCAATATTGCACCTCTCCAAAAGAGGAATCCAAAAAATATATTACCATCATCATATGAGCATTGCAACATGGATTTTGGACTTAGTTGCCCAAAATTAACACTTAATGATGGCATCGATGAAGGTTGCAGTAACTTTGTAGGCAGTTAATGAAGTCTTCATTTTTAAAAAAAATAAGAAGATCATGGTATCTAGAAGAAGGCCTTGTAACAACTTCTATGATCATTAAAGACAAAGAACATGTTGGATAAAGGGAATGGTGACTTGGTAATCAATTTGGGTCCTTGGAAACTCTAATAAAAGTATATTAATATGGATATGGACCATGGAAATTTTAAGAGGGAACCTCTAATTTTACAAAAGATAAGTGTTTTGTTCTCTGTTCCGTTCATTACATTTTTAATTATGTCCTCTATGTGTCTAGATCTATTCTTGTCACTTGATTATAATCCTTTATTTTGTATTTTTTCCTTGAAAGGAAAGTTTGCACGAATATTCTAAAGAAAGGATCATGGCTATATTGAGAGGGAGCCTCCAAAGAAAGACTTGAGTAGAAGCCTCGTTGCAAAAGAAAATTTTCAAGGTTTGTAGAAAGAAGCAACTCAAGATATGTTTAAGATCATATGACTTATAGCAAGTCTTCATTAGAGAAGGTACAATCATTTGTCTTTGAAATTTCCTTATGTTAATAATTCACTCATGTCTAGGGTTATACTATAGAATCATGAAGATTCACATATTGTTAGGGTGTGTTGATTTATAGATTAAATCAACTTTTGTAAGTATTATCTTTTACTATTTGTTCACTTTGATGAAACCCTAACTATTTAGGGTTTGATGATGATTTCTAGGGTTTATGATAAAACCATAGTAGAGAATGGTATAAGATCTTAGGGCATGAAAGTAAAACCATCGGTGTAAATTTTTCTGTTGTGAATGAAATCCTAACATAGTTTAGATGTTGAGATATCAAAAATTGAAGTTTTGTTAATCCTATATGCTCTCTCTGACCCTCGTTTGATAAAATTAACTTCATGTTCTTGTATATTTGTGCTTGGTTATACTTGTTGATAATATTTGTAGGTACAAAGTCTTCAAGATGTTGAATATGCTTACCTACCTCATACTTTCTAATGACTTGATGCTGATGTTGAGCATGGTGGAAAGAGGGGAGAACCCTGATCGCATTGAAGTTTACATTGATGATTGATAGATGACCTTGTTACTAGATGAAGATAAATAATGATGTTCCCGAAGGAATGAAGTTTTTGAAAGGTCAAAGTTTCTCTGATGATATGATGATGCGAAAGAAAAGAGCCTGTGTGGTTGGAAGAATAAATTTGTCCCCTAGTTGAGAAGAATCTTGGATAAAGGAAAGTGTTAATCTCCCCAGTTAAGAGGGAGGAAATATTTTGATAGCTATAATGAAGACCTTGAAGAAAGAATGAGATAAGATAATGGCTAAAGAACTATGGGTAGATGATATTGATATGTCATGAACAAAGCTTGGATGTTTTGAAGAAGTGTTGAAGCTTAGTTTGGTGTTGCTGAAGAAGTTGGAAAAGAAAGCCTCGATAGAGACGTGTTTAGATATTGTAATGACATAAAGCAAAATCATAATGGTTGAGGACCTTGGATTTTATATTGATGAAAATTACTAGTACTGGTTGGGGTTGTAAGGCTACTAGATGTTCTAATGGTTCAATCAGGTATTGATGTGTGTATCTCTCCTTGAGAAGTTTCAATATTTGATAAGCATGCTTGGATTGGTAGACATCTATAATTTTGTTGAGATGGAGAGATGAGTACCATGAACTTATTGTATGATGGTACTTGGGAGTCCATGTTGTCTTGGTTAGTATTGATATCATTATTTTTTTGGCCTTGATTATGTCTGGATCCCGGTGAGGGAGGGTCTCTTGGTCTTGTGGAGCTCCATTTGTGTTGACCTTATTGAGATACCTAGACCCCTGCAAGGGTTGGTGTCAATGCATGGAGGCCTAGATTGTATTTGTATTTATACCAGGGTTGTAGCCTGATGGTACGTATAGTGGCAGTTGCATGGATGAAACCTTAGTCCCTGTTAGTGACTTAGATCCTTGTATGAGTGTATGACACTTGGCTCCTTGAGTCAAATCCTTGTAATAGTGTCTTGACACTTGGACCTTTGATGTGTTGGGAGGATACCTTGGCAGTTATGGTCATATCTAGATCCATAACATTGTGTATGTTGATACTCTTCTTATGAGAAATTTTCAAAGAGAGTATTGTCCTTGTACCATTGGTAAATTATGAATACCTCCCTAGTTAAGAGGGAGTGTTGAAATTTGTATCTAGTGTCGGTCTTCAAAATTGTATTTGGCTCATAACATGATGTAATCATTCTTTTGTATTTTTCAAAAAGAAAGAAAAATATTTTGTAAAAGAAAATTATTATTATATCATGGGTTCCATGCTTATATTCTTTGGTCCTAGGTCAAAGCAACCATTGTGTGTTCTAGGGTTTATGTCTTGAGTCACGGTCCTTGTCATATTGTAAACGACCCAATTGGGCACATGTAACAAGAAAAACAAATATTATTTTGTCTATATAATGATCTTAAAATCCCCCAAGATCAAGTCAACCAACCCTTATTGAAGTCGTCCTTGAGGGGCCTATTCTAGCCCCAACAAAGACTGTATAAAGAGGACTTTGACCACTCTTCGAATCATAAACTCAAATGTCATATCTTGTTTTGATCTGCAACTAGAAGCAAGTGTGAAAGTCTTGGATGAAGACTAGAAGGCAAGCAAAGAAGAAACGAAGTGCAAATTTATTGATGTGGACAACTCACACATGCATATACCCTAGGTATGCTAGGGTTACCTCAGATCCATGAATTGCAGGAGGTTTTACAGACCTTAAAGGAAGACCAAAATTCTTTTATTTGGAAAAATATGGTTCATTGATACTAGAGACATCATCTTATATTGAAGAAGTTTTTTTTGGTGGTTGGCTTGATCTTGGGAGGCCTTGTTTGAGTCTTAGGTATTGGAAGTCTCCCTTGAAATTTATTCCCCTTTGGAAGTCTCTCGGTTTTCCCCTTTGGAGTGGTATTGCCTTGGCTTGGAGCCTATCTCTGGTGTTCCCTTGTTATGTTTGTGATATTTATTGTTTTCGCAATTGTCTTGATAAGAGTGTGTGACACGGAGTGTCAGTGAGTTCTAGGTGTGCTAAGGAGGGAGTGACAAAGTATGCTAGGTAGTGCCAAGGAATTCTAGAGTGCCAAGGAAACATGCCAATATATGATAGGTGCCAAGGTGTGCCAATGCGTGCTAGGGAAACACAAGGGATAACTAGGTAAAAATGCATGGAAATGAATGAATAAGAGTGTGCAATAGGGAGTGTCAACAAGTTCCAATTGTGATAAGGAGGGGACGACAGGGTTATATGCTAGTCAATGTCAAGGCATGCTAGATTTCCAGGGCATGTCATGGAGTTCCGAAGCATGCCAAGGAATGTATGGGATTCTAACACATGCCACATAATGCCAAGATATTTTAATATGTTCCAGTTGTTATGACATGTCAAGATGTAAACTTTGTTTCTTAGTTATTTTACAGCCACAATTGGACGTGAGCCTTGTCTTCATAACTTATTAAGTGGGATGAGTTAAGATTCGACATGAGTATCCTAAGATAAGTTATAGGGAGTTCCTAGGTGAACAAGGCATACTCTAGTTGCAGTAACCGTAACCTAGTCAAGCTATTGTGATTGAGGCGGGACTTGGTCCTTCTTTGAGGCATTAAGGCCTTTTTGTAGTGAGATAGGAGATTCACTAAAGAGATTAGGGAAATTCGACAGTGGTGAATTCCCTTGTTGTAGGGCCATAGTTGCAGGTCCTAGGAGCAATGAACCTGGTACAAAGCTTAAGGCAGTAGGAATTTCAGTGTGGTTTTATCTATTGTAAGTTCAGTACACATCTGGCTCGTTAGGGCATTCTTAACCTAACATAAATCTTTAGAAAGTATGAATATCAGTGGTTAAATAAAACAATTATTTTGTAATTAATTGAAGATTTCTCATGGATTAGTATTTGTGATTTGGTTTTATTACTACTGGATAACACTATTATAGTTGGAATTAATATGGTTGTGTGGCCTACTATTCATTGGAAATCGACTCTAATTTACAGTAATTTATGGAAGAATTTATAATTGTTGATACATTTTGTATATCATTGAGAATACCTACTATTATATTTGGTAAATTAATGTGTACCACTCTTATATTCATAATAATAAACCCTAACCAACAATAGGAAACCCGAAGGGCTAAAAATCCCCTTGGGATGTTACATCCACAGTTTGTTACACTTGTTACATCATTAGATAACAAAAAACAAATAAAATAGAGCATGTGTTCATGTTATTACATAACACTTGACATGATTTTAATTGCATAGTATATGCTTGTAGTACATCATATTGCATAATTTCCATTAACTAGAAAAATGAGAATTCTTTTGTCACATGAACATCAAGAAGATTTCTAGTCTAGAAATCCAGAGGCATCTTGAATGAATCCTTTAAGGTAAATAAAAATGCAATTTCCTCCTATAAAATACCTATTAGAGGCATACTTCATCAACATATCTATATCTGGAAAGGCTAGTTCCTACACCCTACGCAATGGAGACAGAAGCAGAACATAGGTCAAAATGGTAGTTGAGAAATCAAATGGGGCATCCAGTTCGGATGAATACCACCAGATCAAGGAAAGTAAATCTCCTAACCACTGCTTGATAGTGAGTTTTGTAGAAGGAGATAAACCTACATACAACTCTGCCCTAGCCGCTTCAAGGCCTAGTTAAGCATAAGGACAAACTAAGCCTAAATCTAACACTATGAACTTCTTAAAATTGAATCATATTATAGAATAAAAAATTATCGTACAAAAAAGAGAACAAGGAAGCCACATAACATTTGTTAATGTAATAGAGAAAATTACTATGACCAAGAGAATTGCAGCAACAATAAGATAAAATTAGCATGCCAAAAGAAAAGAGAAGAGGTTCAAACTACTAATTTTATTGACATCAAATCCAAAGAAAAAATTACAAGTACAAAGGAGAATGAAACCCCACGATCAAACCTATTTCTCCATATCTGAAGACTAATTAAATAAATGTACCTTCCTATTAAGTAATGCCTTGTTGCTACAGTTACCATAATCACAAGATCCTAGAGGCAACTAGTAGGCAAGCCACCTTATTTAACCTTATCAGCCTCACCTAGAAGTTGTCTCTATGCTCTTACATTTATGGTTTAAACTTTAGAGTTTAGAATTCTAAACATGGTGATATTTTCAGCAATACCAAAACCCCACTCTTCACCAAGAATAGTCATACATGCTCACTCTAACTGAACCTTGAATATAGTTTCTTATGCAAGACACAATAATTTGTGTAAGTGGATAATACTATATGCAAGGTGCACTTAAATGTAACTATAAATATAAGATTAAGTTTGAAATAAACTATACATATCCACCTTGACCAGTGCACCCTCTTGGATATGAGAATTCCTTTACCATAAAAAATTCCAAACAATAATCACCCTGCAAGTATGATGCCATGTAACACCTATTTGATTTCTAACGTATTGTACATTTAGATTTTGCATCAATAAATGTAAATTCCAGGTTTTTCACGAGAAATTTTTTTCCCACGTGAAGGTTGGACTTTGTACAATTGAGTATAGATTGTATAACTTTAAGATTAAAGAAATAAGGCTAGAAGTATCCACTTGTGTTTATGGGATTTTCAATTTTGCCAAGTTGTGTCAGTGGCTAAAGAGGAAACAAAGTATGCAACATTGTAGCAAGATTTTTTCCAATAGCCATAAGATCCATAATGTTATAAACACTCATTCATGTCTGCATTTTGAATCAACTAAGACTTTTACTTTTGAGGCTCCTAACCAAAATTCCTATTGGAAAGAGAATTCTTAGGTATTTCTATTCACTCTTGATGTGCTTTGGTTTCATATATTAATTTTATTCTTTCTTACCACAAAAAATTGTCTCTTTTACTACTACAATCCTTTTTTGTGTTCTATTTATTTTATGTATTTTATGTTGATTATCTTAAGCTCATGACATATACAGTCGTCAAATCTTGTACCCTCACCCTGATTCGTAATCAAAAGCAGAGAAACAAAGAAATGAATTAAAATTTAGTTGACATGGAAAAATGCTACATTCTAATGTATCCTGTGGAAAGTTGCCAGGAAATTAAATTAGGAAAATCTACCACCAACAACACTCTATATTTATGGAAAAAAGGACACCAAAGAAGATGGGTCTAGTTGGAGTTCATGCAGTCACGTTCAGGTGAAGGAAGAGGTCCAATCTAGTTCAACACCATAAACTGAAGACCATGAAAAATCACTAGAAGAAAGGACCATTGTCAGACAACCAAAGCTCCTTTTGGGTTTAATTATTCATGTGAATAGAAAATATTGATTTGTAAGATGCCAAGAATGCAATCCTAGAGAATTTTTCACCCCAAGAAAACTATGTCCAGTTTTAAAACATCTATGTCTAAATTATAGTATGATTTTTTTTATTAGTTGTCTCATTTACTGCATAGTGGTTGTATACTATAACTATTAGATGCATGTTGTAGCAGAGTATTTTTCATAGAAACGGAGGAGTAGAATCAATTTAACTATTATTCTTAATTATTTTAAGTTGTTGCTCATTATATTATTTTTTTACTTTTAATTGCTCTCGAACACCTCTGTTGAATCCAACAAGGGTGTGCTTTGAAAGCAGAGCCATATTGCAACAATTCATGAGTGATTTAGCCATTGTGTTTTTCAGAATTCTTGTTTTTTGTGGAGAATTCCAAACCAAACCCAGAGATATGAAAAGAAAACCTTGAAAACACACAAACAACCAGAAATACATGAAATGTGTGCCAAGCAAACAAAACAATTAATGAAATGTATGTGCTTTTATCATGGAAACATGGGCATTTACAACATGTTCTGATTTGAAAAGCATATATAGGTACGGACAGAAGAAGTATCCAAACTTTTATTAACATATTTAAATGTAGATTTATAAATCTTATTAATAGACAGGGAATTGAATACCTAAATTTCAAAATGATAACTCTCGAGAAACAATTATCTATCCATATATGCAAAACAATGTTTCTCATATTGAGAAGATTCGATAACATGCATATTTCCTTCAAATCAAAACTATAATAATGCATATGATTCATCAAATAGTTGATCATGCAAGGAAGGAAGTATTGAATCTATGAAATGAGTGGTCATAGATTAGTTTGTAAAGGACAAAGAACCAATGTAATATCGATTCCCAGAAACCATGAGATCAATTTCCATTAATCTCAACTAGCTATTCTAAAAAAGCAGATAAACAAGGGCACAAAGGGATGTTTCTCCCCAAAATTGGTCCACTATAAAGGAGGGTAATCAACAATAAAATACATTAAGGTTAGTAGGTAAATAATTAATTTCATTTGGGGCATATTGAATTTATTTGGTTCTCCCTGAATAGTAAAGATCGAAAGCTTGATTCAATACCACATTCATTAAGATTCTTTTTTGAATAGAAACAATGAGAAATCATTAAATTTCATATACCCTAATAATTAGAATTACAATTTCATTGTCGAGGATTTAGAGAAGGTGTGTACATACATGGTCGAATTATAAGGTAACAACAGTGATGTCCTAGGATGGACCAAAAGAAAAAGCAATTGAGGAACCAGATCCATGTAAGAAGAAAAAATCCCCCATAAAATAAATTGCAAGCCTTCTTCACATAATCGTCCAATTAGGTGACTATGAGGGTGCCATCAATATTTGACCACTATATAATGACCATGTAATGAATCTTCTTCCCAAGTGATTCATCATACGTGTAATTTATTTCCATTCGATGTCAAGGTTGAGCTGAGCTTGTGCTAGTTGGGTTAAGCCTGGACCTCCTGGCCATCATTACTGAATATTTGACTAAATACCCAAAGTAGGTCCACCTCCAAAGAGCTTAATATAATGAATCTCATTCAATGAACTTGCACAACTAATATCATTGAGATGAAGACCCGGACATGAAATCATGGTGATACAACTGAAAATTGAGTAGTTTATAAGCCAGTTTTATGGATAAAATAAATGATTTCTTGCTGACGAGAATAATAAGGCGGGACATGGTGATGAAAATGAATGAATATTATATGGATTTACATAGGATAAAATTTGACTAAGTGGTATAATGAGACTCGATGCTACTCAAATCTATATTGTATATATTCAAATTAAGAAGATGACACATTAAATTATGAAACACCATGGAACAACTCACTTTAGAACTTATTGACGAAGCATCTATGAGTCGGAATATAGTGCTTAAGTGATCAAAATAAAAATAATATATTTTGGAGGTTTATATACACATGGATCATATATATAAACCTAAATGTAGTATCTAAAGAAACCTCTTCCTACACCTAGTGTCCTGGATGGCCAAGGCAATGTGTCGTCAAACCAATGACACTTCCATGCATTACATATAGATTCATATATCTTAGTTATAAAATGATCAATGTCACAAGAATAAAAAGGGTTGAAATGACAATCAAAATTTAAAACTATCCTCTAAAAACTGATATAGAAAGTGGGGTAACATGTCCTACGACATCTAACCTACAATTTGTAATGGGAAATCCTCAAAAGTCTCTCTGAAGAAAGATTTCCCACTAAGGGGGTCAAGAAGAGGTATGAGGCCCCACCAATTTTATAGTTGAAGAATTTTTAATTGTGGTTTGTCAAATTTTTCCCTAAGTAGGAAATGAAACATGGAAGTAGGTGACCCCCTTGGAAGAGTTCAAAAGGGGAAGGCCACAGAAGGCTTTATATACAGATTTAAATCCAAGTACCTCCCTCATAAAAATAGCTAGACATGTATTTAAAGAATGCAGACAATGACCCATATAAATCTTGATTAAGAACATATAACATCCCTTGAATCCCATAATAAATGGGGCATCTACAGATAAGGTGATCCTCTAGGTCTATTTCATGTATATGGAAAAGCTAGTTGATGTTATTGAGAAGCGAAATATCATGATGATTACTTTCAACTTGACACTAATGTAAATCCACTTTGAACCCACCAAGGGGAATATGAAGGGAAACATCTAGTGCTCTTGTGTGTATGTAGGTTAAACAATAAGACTCAATCTCATTTTCATTAAGTGTTCCTAGTACAAATCCATCTTGGAGTCTAGGCCATGAAAATAATAACTCAAAGTACATTGAATTTATTGTCTATAAATAACCTCTTTGACAACCTAACACAAACAAATAATGATGTCATTTACATTGGAGGTGCATGTCACTTGAATTGTGTTACAACTTTAATCGCTCCCCCACAAAAATGTGTCATGCTCCCTTGTGATGATCCATCAACCTTAATGGAGAACAACCTTGTGAAGTAAAAGGAATTTAAACATTATGTAACTTTAATAGTGCCCCACATTCACCCCCTGGCTCACCACTCATGGAAAATGTGAATTTATTTTAATCATTGATGTGGATAATATAATTTTATTTTAACTTATGTGTAGTATTCTACTTTGACACAATTGAGATTTTTTAGCAAACAAAATATTTTTATCGAGGGTTAACTCCTTATGCATTAGAACTAAAGAAGCCTTGTAATTATGAGTGATGTTTTCATTTTCAACTCCCTCTGTGGGAGAGTACTACAAGCTCCATCTCAACATGAAGTTTGTAAGAAATTTTGATTTAGTTTTTTCAAATTATCCAATTTTTCTACATATAGTATACATGGCAATAAGGGTATTACCCATAAACACATACACTCAAGACCAATACCTAGTTCTCTAAAAATAAAATGGTGTCAATATTCTTAGTTAGAGGTGAAGGATTATCCTAGGAGGTTAGTTTTTTGGTCTGAGGTGTTGTTTTTAGCCTTGGATGTTAAATGGTTAAGGGCTTCGGGAGTTCAGGGTTAATGACCAAGCACTCGGGGGCCAGGGGATTTATGGGTAAAGGGCTTGAGAGTTAGTCGATTTAGGTGTTAGGGGTTAATTTTTAGGGGTCACGGGTTAAGAGGATAAGAGATAAAGACTTAGGTGGTTCATGGGTTCTAGGTTAGGAGTTATTGGATTAAGGTTTAATGGGTAAATGGGTTGATGAGTTATGTGTTATGTGTGTAGGGTTTAAGGGATTATGGCTTGGGGGTTAAGAGGATATGGAGTTTAGTGGTTATGGGTTAATGACTTATGGTTTGTGATAATGGGGAACCTAATCTCTTTATCACCACTATTGGGGGTTCCCATTTCAATTTCTCTTTTTCCCTTCCCTCTAGCCCCCATATCCCCCGTAACGTTAGGTCCTAAGCCCCCTTACCATTCTCTAATGCTAAGATTATAGATCTTAGTAAATCATGTCTATACATCCCATTTATACCAATCCATGCTACCCTTGTGTCCCTTTTTCTCATTCAATACACCACAAGATACTCCTCCCACCTTTTTGGTCATACCATTCAACTTCTCCTAATGTTATGAACCTAAAATTTGGTCCCAATACCCCTACAACTACACCCTTGGCCCCCATTATCTAAGATATTAAATGAATTAGGGCTTATGGGTTGTGATAAAGGAGCCTATAATCTCCTTATCACAACTAATGGGGGTTCCCCTATCAACTATAATTGCATCATATGGAAGAGAGATTGAGAGAAAAAAATAAGGAAATTGGAATATTGAAAGCAGTTGTTGAAGAATTAATGGGATGGGAAGCTACCATGGAGGTGGGAAAATAAAATTGTAGAGTTAATCGAAAACCGACCAACAATGTAATAATTACATGTGTAGACTATTTGATATTGTATGTATGTTTGACCTATGTTTGACAATAAGGTTGAGTTTGACCTATGTTTTCTCCTCTTGATGTATCTTTTAGCCCCACATGTTGAGAGTATTAGTGTCATTTGTTTAGAATTAATTCACTGTTGTAATGTGATTCACTTGCACTCTTCTGCTAAGAGCATATGCAACCCTGCTCTCCTTTCCTTTAATGTACCTGATCTCAAAATCAAACTCACTGAGAGTAGCTAACCATCTAGCTTGCCTGGAATACAGATTAGGTTGATCAAATAAGTACCTCATCCCACTGTGATCACTCATCAAGATGAACCTCTTTCCAATAAGATAGTGTCTCCACATCTTCAAGGCATGAATGATAGTTGCCAACTCAAAATCCTGAGTTACATAGTTATGCTTGTGCTCATTCAATTTCCTTGACTCATAACATACCACCAGTCCTTCTCGCATCAAGACTCCATCAATTCCTCTCTTGGAAGCATCTATACAAGCCACAAAATCTTTTTCGGGATCTACAATCTTCAAAACTAGAGCATTTGTAAGCAAATGTTTCAACTTCTCAAATCTAGATGCACACTCCTGAATCCATTCAAACTTCTTCCTTTTTCGCTACAAAGATGTAATAGGATAGGAAATTTGTGAGAAGTTCATGATGAACCACCTGTAAGAACCTACTAGTCCCATGAATGATCTGATCTCATCCACATTCCTAGGAGCCTCCCATTCCATGAGAGCTATTCTATTTTCTAGGTCTACAATAAAGTACTGGGTCAAAATGCATGGAAATAGATGAATTAGAGGGTGTTTCAGGGATGCATTTAGAAAATAAATTTGGGAAACATAGAGGCAAAGGTATTTTAATGAAGTTACAACAACAAAAACAACAAAAATACCCGAGTCTTGTAATTTTTTAGTCTCTGTAACCAGGGGTTTCAATATCCAAGCGGCGGGGTTTGGATATCCAAGTGGCATGATCAACGAAAATAATCTATGAATATACTCCAGGGGTTTGGATCTCCACATGGCTAGGGGTTTGGATCTGTAAATGTCATGGTTTTGATCTCTGAGTATTAAGTTACATGATCTGAATCAACTGGAACAATATACATATCTTAAATGGTATCTGCAAGAACTCTTGATGGAATTAGTTCAATCAGTGAAACTTAAACTGGACTTGTCACTCAATCTCAAGTTATCAGATTTTCTACCTTTGTATTTTTACCTTATATGTTGTTGGTATGGGATCTAGTTTCTGGAAAAGGGGTGCTTGGGTAGGAAATTAGCGAAGAGATGTTGGGACTAGCACTTGGCGCGATAGGTGGAAACAAGTAAGGGTTGTGAAATGGTGAAGAGGCACAACATAGCAGTGTTTAGGTATCATGAAAACTTGGTACCAGGTGCGCCCACCAAATGTTTAAATCCTTCTGCTTAGCATGGCCATGCGTAACTTTAACTTACTTTGAAAGGGCTAGAAACATATATGGTGGGATCATTCATAGGGGATAAAAAAAATTGTGCTTTCTACTTTAAAGCCGTCCATCATTAATTTGTTACCATAGTCTTCTACTATTCCAATTTAGGACTCTTCCACATTTAATATGAGAAAATATGATACAATATTATTAATAAATTCTTATATTTCATACTATTAACAGATTATTATATTGCATACTTGGCTCCAATTCTCTTTAATCAAAATAACCCAAAAAAAATGATGCATCCTCTCGATCTCAAATAGCCACTTTTATATAATCCAACTTTCATATAAAATAAATCAACTCAATACACCAATGAGTATTCAACGCAGATATAAATGGACCAACACCAGAATTACAATTACCATTATATATATATATATATATATAATGGGAAATATATATATATATATATTTTTGTCTCTTGTGGGCATCTAAAGATGAAGATTCAATACTTTGATGAGGCTTTTCCTTCTTCATTACTGCTCATGGCATTAGAATATAAAACAATGTGTTCTTCCATTCACAAATATGAAAATATATACAGATTACATATGTTTTCAACGTTATATTATTTTATGAAACTATGGAATGACCATCACTACATATATGGATGGAACAATTCTTAATTATAATTCAACGAAATGAAACATATTATTGGTGATACTCGCACAACAATTCATGGTAAATGAAGTTGTGATATCGAGGGAGTTTTCAAATCTTTGCTAGATATTGCCTTGTGTGATCCGCAACATTCACATTACACTCAACAAAATTCACAACGCCAACACTCAACAGCAATGCCAACACTAACCAATAATCATTGTTAAATGTAGGGATTTGTAAACACAAGTAAACGTAGGTTTAGTTACAGTACCTCCATGGCCTTTCAAGCTAGAAGTGAGCAATGAAATGTTGACTACAACCTTATTACAACATGCACAATGTGTATCAATTGAACGAGCGCCTTGACCAGTGTGTATAGTGCATAAAATGACTACATAAACGTCATATCTAGGCAACAAAAGGAGAATTCGTTAAGGTTGATGTGGATTAATTTCAATTTTCCACAATTCAAATGGTTCTACCAAGGCAAGGAATGGTAGAGGGATAGGTTAGACTAATGGAAAATAAGTTACAAAGGAAAAAGAATGCTAAATTTGGGACCTGCAGACCTATGCTCTAATACCATGTCAAGATAGGTATATGGTAACTCCATAATATTGAAATTTTATATTAAGAAGAACACTGATATATACACATAGGAAAGAGACCCGTCAAATTCACATTCCAATGTCTTTTCATTTTCGCATTTTTCATTTACATATTTACACCATATACTACCAATCCCCGAGGATTAGGTGTCAAAAATATATTAAAAACTAAAATAAAAACATAGAAACACATCATAGTATAAGTTCAACCCCTAATATGTGTGCACATTTGTTTCATGAAAACCATGACCCAAGGTGAAAGGTCAATGTGCCATCTTAATCACATATAGAATGTGGGAAGGGTGCTATAATGACGTGTGTTATATCATATGATATATGTCCAAAAACTATATGATATCAAAATGATTCATATATTATGAGTACGTTATCAAACCATATATGCCTAACGTAATTAAACTAAGGTATTTTGGTTAAACATAAAAAATTCAAATGGAGAATCACCTTTCTTCAAACATGAGGAGATGCATAACCTGTAGCATGAAGAAAAAGGAAAACTTGTTAGAAATTGATGTTGAGGACCATGAAATGTGCAGGGGAGCACGAAAAGACAAGAAATAAGCCATGCATTCCCCAATTAGAGAGTGATTATTGTCTAATGTATTACAAAAGAAATTTTTTGTATGTAAATTGAGGTACATGAAAATTGTGTGTAATATGTATGCAGAAGATGGTCTTGAAACTAGTAATTTCATGAATCCATAAGACTGTAATGTCATTGGCATCATCAAAATCATTTCCATCGTCTTCATTATCATAATCAACACCACCATCATTGCTATCGCTATTGTCATCATTAGAATTATCATCATAATCACCATTCATGTCATCATCGCCATCTTCATCATTGTCATCATCATGATTATCGAAATTGTTGTCAATTGTTCATAATTATCAGTGTCGCAAGAAATATCATTAACCCATAAAATATGATAAGTGTTAGCAAAGGGTTGTTTAGGACACATGTGATATATTCATGAGAAATAACAACTCTATTTTGAGAGATGATGATGATGATCATCACCACCACCATCATCATCATTATCATTGTCATCATCCCCATCATCACCATTAATGTATTTTCTATCATCATTGTTGTCATCGTCGTCATGGACATCATCCTCATTCGCATTGTCATCATCATTCATGCTATTATTGTTGTTGATGATGACCTATATGACAATTATAATAATGACGATGAATTGGATGATAATTATTATGATGATGACAATGACAATATTTAAAAATTGGGAAGATTTTATAAGGTCATTAGCTTTTCATCATCATAATCATTGTCATCATCATCATCATCATCATCATTGTCATTTTCATTGTAACCACCATTTATCATCGTTGTCATTATCATCATAATCACCATTCATGTCATCATCATAATATTCATTATCGTCTTCATCATGATAATTTTCATTGTCATAAATTGTTCATAAATGTCAATGTCATAAGAAATATCATCAACGCAAAAAAAATTGATGAGTGTTGGAAAATGGATACAAAATCATACACAAAAATGGGTGCAACAATAGATGTAAAATTGGCTACAAAATACAATGCAAACATGGATGCAAAAATGGAAGCAAACATGGGTGCAATAGTAGGTGCAAAACTTGGTAACAATTGTGGTGAAACAAAAGTGGATGCAACAACGAACACAAAAAAGACACAAAATTGGATGCAAAATGATAAAAATCAAGAAGAAAATTAGATACAGCATATTAAGTAGTAAAAGTATTAGATGTACCATTTAAAACTTTACGCATAACCTGATTTAAAGTGACAAAAACATACACAATATTTGATGCAAAATTCAATGAAAATGTGGATGCAAAAGTAGAACCAAATGTGGGTCGGTAGGTGCAAAACATGGCACAAATTGAGGCGCAACAAAATTGGATGCAATAGTAGACAAAAAAAAGGATGCAAACTTGGATGAAAAACAAGGCGCAAAAAAGGAATCAAAAGTGGACACAAAATTAGATGCAAAAATGGACGCAACATAAGTAGATTCAAAAGTAGATACAAAACAAGACGCAATACTTGATGCATAAACCTGACACAAAAGTGGATGCAAAAAAAGATGCAATATTTGATGAAAATTTGGATGCTAAAGTGGAAGCAAATGTGGGTGCATAGTAGCTGCAAAACATGGTGCAAATTGTGGCACAACAAAAGTGGATGCAGTGATAGAAACAAAAAAAGAAGCAAATTTTGATGCAAAAGAAGATGCCAAAAGGGATGCAAAAGTGGATATAAATATGGGTGCAATATTGGATGCAACATAAGTTGATGCAAAATGAGACACAAAACCTGACGCAAAATTGGATACAAAAAAGAATGCAAAAATAGACGCAAAATTAAACACGAACTTAGACACAAACGAGAATGCAAATGTGGATGCAACATTAAAAGAAAAGATGCCAAACTAGGCTCAAATTCTAGCACAAAAAAGTGGATGCAATAGTGGGCACACTAATGGATGCAATAGAGGATGCAAATGTGGATGAAAAATAAGATGCAAAAGTGGATGCAACAAAAGTAAATACAAAAATAGATGCAAAACTAGGCACAAACTTCGATGCAAAACTTAGTGCAAAGGGGGATGCAAGTAAGAATGCAAAAAATGATGCAAAAGAGGATGCAAAAAATGATTCAAAAGTTGATGCAAGTGTAGGCACAAAAAAGTGGACGCAAAAGAGGATGCAAAAGTAGGTGAAACAAAATTAGGTGCCAAACTTGATGCAAAACCTGGCACAAAACTTGGTGCAAAAATCGGTACACATTTTGCAACACATTTTGCACCATATTTGATAAATGGACACAAATAGCACCAAAAATTGGCTCTTTATGAAAAAAAGGTAGCAAAAAGGGATGATAATCACAGGGTTTTGTTGTAGTGAATACCTTCCTCCATTGACCTAAACATTGAAGCCCATGAATGAATTTCATGCCTATTCTTACTCCTCTAGTTTTTAGTATGTTTATTGCTTTAGATGTATATTTTGTATGAAAACTAGTTTAAGGATGTCTTCCATTGTTATTTGCATGGATTCTAAGATAGTATTTGAGATATTATAGGGCTTTGGTCTAATTTTCCTCTAAACACTAAAATATTTCATAAAGACATAAGAATTGATTAAAACTAGTTTTTTTTAATCATATTGATGAGCCTAGTTCTCATTCCCTTGTCCTCTCAAAACTTGTACCATTGCATTGTATATTAATAGAATATTTTATAATCACAAAAATATATCAACATTATAAAAATACGTAGATGGTTTATAATTTATACCAAAATTGTAGGCCAAATATCTAGTCATAACAAGCACAACAACGAATGTGAAATTGGGTTGTTTAACGTCCTAAATTCCCATAAATTATATCAATATATGTTAGGAATAAACAAAAAAAAAATGTCCATGAAAAAATGAACATAAGCATGACCCTTGGACAATCATAAACTAGTTGTGGAATAATTGATTTGTAATAAGGAGGAGACTAACTTATCATGTTGGGTAACTGTAGCTTTTGGGGGTTGGCCCCAACTAGTACCAACTGAATCAACACTTATAGCTATCAAATCACAATCATCTAAATTAATATCTCTTAAATGGTTGATTTTGTTAATTTTTTTAGGAATTAAATTCATTAAATGTTACTTTTCACTAGATGGCTAAATTCATTATAGGCATATGGGTTAAGGCTAAAGTTGTAATGATTTAGGAGTAATGGTTTAGCATTACAGATAAAGGAATACAAATTTGAAGATATAATTTTTGTCTTAGGGTCTATGTATATTATTTATTGGTTTGTTTTTATGTTTTATGGGTTTGAATTTAAAGGATAAGGGTTAGGATTAATGAATAAAGTTTATGGATAAGAGTAGGGGATTAAGGGTTTAGGTTTATTATATATGGGTTTAGGTTTATGTGTTATGGGTTTGAATTTCAAGGATAAGGCCATAAGGCTTAAATTTAATGGATAAGAGTAGGTAATTAACGGTTTAATTTTTAGGGATGATGGTTAAGGGTTAAAGGGGTTGAGAGATAAAGAGTTAAGAGATAAGGGTTATGAATTTAAGGATAATATTAAAGACAATAGTCAATATTTTGTTATAAATTTTAAATGCTTAAGGTATTATAGTATATAGCTCTATGATCATGGATTAAGGCCCTTAATTATTAGTATTTAGGGTTAAGGTATAAGTGTTAGGATTTAAGGGCTTAATTTCATGGGTCAATGTTAATGGGGTGTTGGTTAAGTATTTTTCATTAATTACTAATGGGTTAAGGGCCAAGTCTTATGGAATGTGATTGATGGTCAAGGTTTGAGGATTAATGGTTAAGGGGTTATGAGTTAAAGATTCAGGGTTAGGAATTTAGGATTAAGGTTTCTTTATGTTTCCACTTTCATATTTTTTTTTGTAAGCTAGCCTAATTCTATTGATTAATAAGGTATATTATAGTCCATTGTTCTGAGCAGAGGAATTTATCCAATTCCTGCTCTCAGTTGAATCCAAAAATAAAAAAAGACGAGCTTCCCATAGGCGGGAAACCAACCCTTTACATGTATCTGAAATTTTGATTCATCTATATTCGCAAAAACATCTTCAAGAGTACTGAAAATAACTATGAAAACAGTGAAAAGCAGGTCTATCCAGAGATGGAAAGAGGTGCAATAACCTTCATTTGTTGCCCGCATCATCCTGTTGTTCTTCGTCGGGTGTCAGCAGTTCCTCTTCAGTGATTGGACACCCGTAGAAGCGGGCAATTTCTTCTTGTTTCGCTTAGATGATATGTGACTTTAGCTCCATCGGTTCACCACGCTTGTCACATTTGCGCCAGGCTCCTGGATCATAGCACCACAGGTTGGGTAAGGATAGGGAGGAGGATTTGATGGGAAAATTTGTGAGTTTTTTGGATGGGGGAGAGACAGAGAGGGGAATCGTCGATTTTCGGTACTTTCTCTTGATTCTAGGCAGAGGCTTCACGGAAGGCTCAACATTCGGTGAGAGATGGGCTGCGGGAGTGGATTCAGAGGGCTCAACTCCTAGGTGGAGGGCATCCATGGGAGCAGATGGAGCGAGAGGAGCATCCTCTACTTAGTTTGCAGAGAGAGACGAGGAGCTTTCAAGTTTAGCAATGGACCGGTAGTAGAAGTCTGCAGAGGCTCTGGTGAGCTTGGCAGGCAAGGTTCCTCTGGTGCAGCCTCTGTGGGGCTTCTGCCTTTGCCTGGGTGCCATGGAAATGACAGAGCAGTGCAAAGAACACACCAGACAGTGGGGGAGTATTTCGACAACGTTTCGGTAGAAATACGGAGAAGAGTGCAGAGGATGGCTGGGAGATGGTCTTTTAATGTGATGCCTCTCCAATCGAGGCCTTCACTAGCATACACCTGATCCTTAATGTGCATTGAATGCAGGCTGCGAAAACTAGGTGCGGCAAGAAAGATGTGGCATCGTCGATTTAGCAGGTGGCATGTCATTGCGCACCATGGAGAGGGATGTCTATCTCATCACCCGGATCCGGGAGTTTCCACTTCCATATTATTCTAAAGATAAAATTTTATTTTCTCCACCTCAAGCATCATTAATTATTTGATTTGATCCATATGTTGAAGTCTCTATTTCCATTGCTGACAATGTTGCACTTCTTTTATTGTTATATAGAAACACAATTCTCTAATTTTCATTCATCTCAACCCTAATTGATGCAAGTATTATGACTCGTCGATAATAATTTGAAGTGAAATTCAGTATTCTAAAAAAAAAAAATTTCCATCTTTGGCTTCTTTATAGCCTTCAAAACATGTTAGTCAATCTTAAAGAAATTTGTATATAGTATGCAACACTTGTTTATGTTTATGGTTGATCAAGCGTTAACACTAGAAAAAATAACTTGGAAGACAAGAAATTATGTTGAGCACTTATGTTTCCAAATCTATATTGTAGGATTTAAGTGAACCTAACATTCATCTTAATCCGTGCTATTCTATTTTCCTTAGTTCTCAATGATAGTTTCACCACTTGGATTATATATCTTTATCTCTTTTAGTGATTATGGCTAATAAGAAGTGTTGATGGATGGAATAATTATGCCAACAAAAAGGAAGGTTCACCCAATGGAAGGTCCCAATCAGACTCACTCTCGTTTGGTGTAGTGATCTCCACCAATATGTGGACCTAATTTCCACAAAAAGGTGTTTTGGGAATTAATTAAAAGTTAATCCAATTTAATGAAATAAAACTAATGTAACCTAAGAAATTATCTAAAATAACTAAAAGCAATATAATAATACTATATCTAATTTTATATCCCAAATAAGAGAAAAATAATTGATATCAAATATGAGACAAAAAAATAATTACTATTTAAACAAAGAATTCATTTATTTAATAACATGTAATGCATATAAAACATGTATCATTTTTTTTTTCCAAATGAATAGTTATCTAAAAAATATAATATCATTTCCTCCTATATGACTTTCACATTCAGTGAAACATAAATCAATTCATGAAAAACAATTTTGCACAAAAATATGAAAGAAAACCATATATATCATTTCATAAGAATGAAAAATAAATACCATCCACTTCTTAGATATAGAATCTTGCTTTAGAATATGTGTTTAAACCTAAATTTAAACTTCGATAAAAATACATCAATTTGGGGGTTCTAGAACCAACACAGGAGACAAGATTTAGAATACGACCTAGGGTTTCGCCCTGATCTCTGCCATGGCAGTGTCTAGAGGGGGCTCCAGAGCCCCCTCCATTAGCGAAGTAGTCACTGAAAAAAGGAAGGAGAGAGAGACCTCCTTCTTCACCAAACTCACCACTTTCAATGCATTCAAGAAGCATCTAGCCAATCAATTGGGAGAGGGAGAGCCAGGGAAAGGTTTAGACCACCAACCAAGCAATCAATTTGGAATCTCTAGTGGAAATCCCGTAGCTCAGCCACAAGTAGCCAATCCATGCAAGCCAAAGACCAAGAAAATACCCACCCTATAAATAGAAGATCCAGATGTTGCAGCCTATAGGGAATACACACAGGAGCATGAAATTATCTACAAATTTATGGGCTTTTGGCCCATAGAGAAAGCCCTAAATTGGTGGATCTAAGTGAAATGGAAACCAAAGGAAGGAAACAATCTCTAGCTAACTTGATCTGAATATGGGAAAACTTTTTATTGCTATGCAAGCTCCCTCATCAATATTAAAAATGTGTTTAAGGATCATCTCATTTAACCATTTGTGGAGGGATTGAAGTGTCAAGTTTCATGTGTTTTTTATGATCAAATTATGAGTTAATTAACAATTAAAAACTCATTTAAAACAACTAAAATGTAGAAACATAACTCAAATCAATAACATAACACAATGGATGATGATGGAGTTCACCCCTCCTAGGCTACATCTCCATGGACCTGCTTTAACTAGCTAGGCCCTCTTGGGATTAAGAGTAAAATGTCTGATTACAAGAACAATTATTGCTCCAATGGTTTTTCTGACTATTCCATTGGCTTCGGAACACTCAAATACCCAAAAAATGACTATTCAATCCTTGAATTTGGTTACCAGATCCTCTAGGATTGACCTCCAACCCCGGTGGCCATGGGTTTGTTTAATCTCCAAAGTGACAAAATCACTTTAATATGTGCTCCAACGCCTCTATAAAATGCACCATTGTGTTCAAAGCATAAAATACATCAAAAATTGACTATTCACTCACTGAAATTGGCCTTCAGCTGATCTAGGAATGGCCTTCCCTCCTGGTGGCCCTAGGCTTCAAAATTATTTAAGTGACCAAAAACACCCGTAGATGAGCTCCATTTCCTCTGAAACCTATTCCAATGGATTCATAACATGCCAATATGCTAAGAATGACTATCCTTGAGCAAAAATTGGTCAAACATTGACCAAGACAGGCCTCATTAAAGTTTTCCCTAAATTCTGCCTCTAAATCTGGAAAACTGCTAGTTAACTCTGACAAATTTGGAAGTGGCGCCGGATTTGGAGGTGCTACCAAAATCTCTTCCAACTTAATATGGAAATTAAATAATTCTAACTGCACTTAATTAATGTTAATTGCGCACTAAAAATAAATTAGTGGAGGTGCTTAAGACTGGGTCATATGGGACGTGTTATCACCCATAAAGTTGTGAAACATTACTTGACATGGTCATATAGTTCAATCATCAAAAGGATAAGGTATCCTTAGCCTTTTCAAGTTGGTATAGGAAAATTTCATTTTTTACATGTTTAACCTATCCTAAGTTTCATGGTCACCTCCATTTATGTTATTTCATGTCAAATCAGTCCTCATATGGTGTCAGTTTTCATTCCCTGTGCATTTAAAATAAAAAAGGGCGCATTTGTCAGTTTTTCAAATTTTCATAGCGTTTTACATAGGAAGACAACAATTTTCGCTACGAAACTGCCTAATAGTTTCGTAGCAAATCTGTCAAAGGTTAAACTAACTTCGCTACGAAAATATGTTTTCTAACCTGTCTTGTCAAATTTGCTATGAAGTGTCATTCTATGATTGGAGGAGTTAGGGTAGAGGTCATTCAAGTCTATTATGGTTAATTCAAAGGTACATAGTCATGTCTAAGGTCATCATTACCTTTTTGGGCATGTATTTATCATGATTGAAGCATGAGCTTTCAGTTAAACCATAAAACCTTACCTCAATTAGCCTTTTGTCATCATTGCACTTTTATTCCTCCATCTGTCATTTTCACTCTCATATTAGAATTTCATCTTTTTGACCCAAGCTCCTCTCTGTTATTAACCCTTCAGCCTTAGCATGTATTGTTCATGTGTCACCCTTGAATAGTTTAGCTTTGTGGCAAGCAACTTGTCCAATTTGTCTTTATAGGTGTCACGTGTTTAAGAGGGCAGCTTGGTTATAAAGGGAGATAATCATGCACAAGAAAAAAAACAAAGGAGGCTCTGTGGATAAGATAGAAGCCCATGGAACTTAAGCTATTCGTCACCCATAATATGCTTTTTGCACCATGTAAAAATCATAAAACGGACTTTGGATATTGCATATTTAATATACCAATGTTTAATAAATATGCTCCACTAAAATGTGCATGAAGTGCCACCACCGTAAATGCAATATAAACTTTGCATTTGATTTAATTCCCACGAAATATGTATATGTCCATGCTCCATTATGGTTCAACATTAAAATATATGCCACCATATGCTATATTAAAAATTGGAATTTTGGGTTTAATTAAATAATATATGTGGAATATATATTAATTAGTTTGGATATATATGTATACCCAACATTACTAATTAAAAAAAGTGATTCCAACACAAAAAAATTATGAACCCAAATTCAACCTTGGAGGACATTGGGCGATTTTTACCTTCACAAACCAAACTGGCGAATCCCGCAGTGACACTTGTCACAGTCCCATTGGACTAAAACTAAAGAATATTCTCTGCATGCTGACTAGACTACCATGTCATCAGCTGTACCTGTTCTGCAATATTTTTTTTTTAAATTGCATGTTCTGAACGACAATCATCAGACCATAACTCCTTCATCCGATCTCGGTTTTCAACGAAACGAGTTGCGTTGGATTCATTGTGACGGGCTGATCACTTTCGTTCTGGTTTGGTGAAATTATAAGCACTTTAATTTTGAGCTAATTTTTTCCCCTTATCCATATTCTGATCACTCCAAAGGTTTCTTTACAGTCATACTCGAAATGTTGGAGGACAAGGACCGTGTTTTTGAGGTAGGACCTTACTTATTCAACTAGGTTGGATTATTAATGAGATATTGGAAAGATAACTTCACCTTATAGAAGGATAACTTCACAAGGGTCCTGGTCTGGATTTAGATATACTCACTAACCACTAACTATTAGTCTCCTTTAGTCCTAAAAGGAATCAGAGACAAAATAGAAGAATAAATTAAGATGTCAGAAGGAACCATAGAAAGGCACTATGTTTCATATGCTCGCATATGTGTCTACATGGATGTTTCTGGGGCCCTCCCGGAAGCCATCAAATTGGTGTTCAAGGATGAAAGTTGGCTCTAGAGTATATACTATGAACACATACCTTTTAGATGTCACAAGTTCCATGAACATAGGCACCTATTCAAGGATTGCCCACAAGCCTCACAGGAAACTAACTATTTGACTCATAAGAAGGAAGACGAATGAGGCTTCAGAAGGGAGGCTCCCAATAGAAAAAAAAATTTAAATCCCATGGTAAACAAGATTTAGTGAACCAATCCAACAGGAATAAATTCAAAACACTAAGTGAGTATCAAGAGGACCAAGATAAGTAAGATAATGAAATAGAAGGAGGCACCAGCAGGCACATACCCATCCCTCAAATGAATAAAGAACAAGAATAAGATCCCACAGTAATCCCTAGTGACTTCGGGTAAGGAATTGAAGATATTGAAATGGATCAAGAAATTAATAGTGGTTTAGCGTAGGAAGAGGCGATAGAAGAAGTTCTAAGAGACATGGACTTGAACAAAATCATAAAAGTTTGGGTAAAGAAAGGACTAGAAGCTATCTTGGAAGAGTACATCCAGAAAATACAGGAAGTATGCCTCTATCAAAAGGAGCTCAAGCAAGCAATGACAAAGAGACAATATAAATGCCTCAATAATATCAACATCAAATCTAATATCCCATCAGATCAATACAATCCAAAAGGAGTGGGAAGTAAATGAGGCAGGAAACCCACTAGTTAAATTCTACAGGAGATTGGAGATAGGTTAATTAATGAAGGAAAGATAATGGCCTTAATCCTAACTCAAAAAACTTCCCAATGAAATTAATCTCATTGAATATTAGTGGTTTGAATGGACCCAAAAAAAGAAGGCTTCTCAAGAAAAAAATCATGGCAAGCAAACGAGAAATAATGTTTATTCAAGAAACAAAGGTAGGTTTAGAGGTCATACCTTCTCTTCAAAACCAGTTTTAGAAAGGCTATAATAACATTTCTAGAGGCACGACATGAGAATATATAATAATATGGAATGAGAATCTATTGGGTATTAAAACATCCATAGCCACTCCAAACATATTGACTGCAGTATTTTAACAGATAGGAACCCCAAAAACTTTGTGTTACCAATGTTCATGGCTCACATAGATTTGAAGAAAGAATTAATATATTGAACACCCTAAGGAAAATTCATGAAGACCTGCCATGTTGCCACTAAATTATTGGTGGTGACTTCAACATGGTCCTCATTCTTTCTAAGAAAAAATGGGGCCTCATAAGATTGGACAGAGACGTGAGGCTTTCAGAGAAGCAATAGATCAAAAGGAAATTGTGGATGTGCAAACCATCAATGAAATCTTTACCTGGAATAAAAGAAGAGGAGGAGAAAGGAAAATCACCTCCTGCCTCGATCGATTCCTAATATAGGGAACCATACTCATAAAAAATCCACAAATAGAAGAAAGAATCCTCCTGCGTGTTGGTTCAGATCACTGGTCCATTGCTCTAGAGATCCAACTTCTAGGTACTCCTAAGAATAAACCCTTCAAGTTCAAATCCTTCTAGCTAGATCATCTATATTTTCAAGCAAAAATCAAGGAATTATGGAATGAGGCCCTCCCCCTGAGAGGATCCCAATTGTACTGATTCCAACATAAAATCAAGCACATCAAAACTAGAATCAGGCACTAGAACGAAGACGTCTTTGTAGACATACTCAAGGACAAAAAATACCTTGAAAGGAAAATGGAAAAACTTCAACAAAACATCATCCACAATGGCAACTCAAACCAAATGAAGCAAAAGGAAAAATATTTTCAATATAAATGGGAAGCAAGGGCACAACAGGAAGATAAATTATGGCAGAAAAAAACTAGGATCCAATGGATAAAATATGGAGAACGCAATACCAAGTTATTCCACAGATCCATGATTCAGCATGGGAAGGCAAGAAAGATCCTCTCTATTAAGAAATCAGATGGACAGGTGATATTGATATGTATGAGATCTTAATAAAATTGTGCTTGAGTCTTTGCAAATTACAAGTGTTTAAATTGAGTTTTTGAGAGATTTTATGTTAATTTTAAAACACATAAATCATGTAAATAAACTCTGAAATATACAGAAACAATAGACAAATGCATCATAATTTTAACCACAACACAAGAAATTATGAATGAGTTCACCCCTCCTAGGCTTGGTCCAGCTTCCAATGACTTGGCTCTCTTTCATTATTCTCAAAATGGTGATTACATACATTTATAGTGCTCAAATGGTTTCAAAACCTACTCCATAAGCTTCAGAATACCCAAAAATTCCTATCTAGCCTCTTTCTAATCCGAAATAGGTCAAAAAATGAAGAAGTTATGAGCCTCCCTAGTTTCCCTGTTAACCGCGACACAATTTCTCCAAAATCCAGACCAGTCCTACAATTTCACCCCATTTTTGGCTAATGGAGCGACAATTTCCCGGAATTCCAGGCGAAATTGTCAGATCTTTTAAATGCATAATGGCGCCTAAAATCTGATTTTAAAACCATCATAATATGGTTTATATTTTTTTTTAATATAAAATTTGGACAGTTTTGGTAACCATCTGCAGTTGGAGGAGTAGTGGTCACAAGATGCAGTGACGATGGAGGTTTAGGGCGGCGGTTAGCCTCCGCACCCCTGGTTCTCGGCAATGGTCATATGTAAAACATGTATGGAGGGTCGGGGCTAAGCCCTGGCCCCTTTCCCCATAACTCCACCATAACAAACTTTATAATACATTTTTGTCCCTATGTATAATGAGTAATACTCGTGGTCTGTTGGTAATGCATGACATTTTTTCTGACGAGGTCTTGCGTTCGACCCAAGTCCGGTGCAGTTTGGCCTTAAAAAAATTTGGTGGCCTCCCGTGCTGCCATTTGGCAGCCTCCCGTGCTTCCACGTGGTGGCCTCCGGTTGGGCCACGTGGCAGCTTGTGGTTGGCCACCTTCCCAGCCAATGAAACTCATTCATGATTGAACCTATCAAAAGAGGACAAGTGGCGAGGCCTAATAGGCCTAATTTTTTTTTTTTAAACCAACCAGAAGAGGCAACGTGCCAGCTTTCCACTAGCCCAAAATACACAGTCACATGTCCTTTTTTCTTTTTTTTAATCACATGTTTGGAAAAGCAAACAAAACGCGTTTTTTAGAGCATACGGTGTCATTTTTCTGCGAAAAAAGTTGTGCCGGATTTAGAACAACAAGATCTACGCGGTCGTTTATGTTCCACACCATTCCGATAACTTTCATTTTTTAACATGATTTTGAGCACCTGATGAGTCCTCCCTGTTAGGGTCCTATATTTCATAGGATCTGAAGGTGACTGAGTTTATTTTGTCTGTCAAATTTACTTTTTAAAATGATTTCCAATCTGCAAATAATTTTCAAAATAAAGAAAGGAGATAACATAAAAAATCAAAAGAGGGTATATGTTAAAAAAAAAATTATAATATGAACCCCATCAAAAAGAAAAAACAATAAATTCTAAAAGTATTGCACCTCCAAATGCCATTACTCTTAGTTTAGATTATTTCTGAAAATAAATTGTGTGAAGCTTGTTTAAAATGCCAAAAAATTTCAATAGAATTCAATCACACAGTTTAAGCATGATTGAATTAGGTTTAAATTGGTTGTTTTTAGGTAGTGAAAAATGATTTGTCAAACTATTTAATCTTGACAGATCAATATTTAGGTAGAAAATAAAAATTGGTTCAATAATTTAATATGAACCAAGGAAATAATAAGTTATAGAAGTAGATTAGTTGTTAAATAGAAAAATGTTGAGTTGCTAGTCTAAATGCACTCGGATGAAAGAGAAAATTGTTAAACTGTTAAGGTAGGATATGGATGCAAAAGAATGAAAAAGTTAAAAATGTTTGGAAAATTTGATTTTTTTATTGACATCCATATCAATAAAATGATAGGTGTTAGTTTCCCTAAATAAAGAAGGCAAATGAAATAAAATGTTAGGGAAGCAAAAAGAAAAGGAAAGCTTCATTTATGTTTTAAAAAATTTCACTGGTCGTTAGTTTAAATGCGCCCAATAAAGAAGATAGATTTATATGGTTTAAAAACACTATCCTAAGCATTTTTTTTCCATATTCCAATTTTTAATACCATATAAAAAAAAATCACCCCCCCAGTTATCCTTTTTCATTTTCATTTTCCCTAAGTCATTCCCTTTTTATTTCATTACCGCATGTTCAAATTTATTTTCGCATCGGCCAAATCGCAAAATACTTTAATTTTTGTCTCCTGAAAACCTTCTGAAATGCGATATGCGATGATAGTGGGACCCATTCACCCGCCGCACGCAAATAAACCTTGCCCTTTTCTGCCTTTCCGCTTTATCTTTCTACTTTACCTTTTTCACATCGCTATATCATTGTTTCCACTTACCTCCGCCTTCCTGATTCCTCGATTGCGATTAAAGTGGGGACATTTCTCCCTGCCACGTCACCCTTTCCCCCACCATCCATTGCACATCACAAAATATACCACATCACATATAAAAAAAAATAACTTATTCCATTCGCCAACTATGAAAACTTGCAATCGCCGATTTACGATATGTATCGCATCACACATATCTTAACTTATCGCTCATCGCATTTTGAAAAATTTAAAGTTTAACCATATTCCAAAAACCTATCCGGTCCTGATTTCGATTTGCGATGCGATTGGCCCCAGCATAATACTCTGCTCATCGCTATACGTTGTTCCTTCGCTACCATTCCCATTCCATTGCTACACATCATTGAAACTATCACCCTCCCTCCACGTCACCTCCGCACTTCACATCGCATCGCCGATTCCATTTCTCATATCATAAATTGTAAAACATGTGATGTGCGATATTTCTATGGATGCGATAAAGTTCATAACTAAATTCTATTGTATTTCAAGTCCGAGTATATGGTTTTTTTTTTTTTTTAAAGACGTTGTTTTGTTTAAAAAAATGTTAAAAACGACAGAAAGGACTCGGGTAGAAAATAGACACCACAAGTCAAGACAGGAAAAGGGTGTTCATACAACAAATTTCGCCAGCACAACACTCAGTTTGCCAAAACAACACTAAAAAGGTGGTGACTCAGCAATAGTCTTCCAGCAGAACAGGGCCAGAAACGCAGATGCGCTCCTTTTAGATCAATTTCTTTCCTTTCAATTCATTTCGAGAAATTATAGGTTGCCTTGTCACACAGGAATTAATTGTAATTTGTTTTTATTTTTATATAAATACTTCAGTTTTGGAAGTATCAAGGGTCGATTGATTGAGATCATAACTATTTTTTTCTATTGAAGTACTGTAAGCTTTTTCAAAGCACTGGAGCATCAATAATAAGCAGACCATTCACAGGATTCTTGTGGCTTAAATACTAGTGATGTTTTTCTTTTGTTATTATTTTTCATTGTTATCTTCCTTTGTAATCATCTGAATTCCAATTGTAAAGTATAAAGCGTGATGAATAGGATTTACTTTTGAGTACCTTATTCTGGCTGCCTTTACAATCATAATTTTTTCCACTGAAAGCCAAACTAAATAATTCTTAATTTCTCTTTGGTTCTGTTGAATGCTTTCATATTATGTCATAATCCATTTATAAATTCGAAAAGATCCAGTAAATACTCCTAGCTTTCTCTGTGTTTACTCTGTGAAAAGTTGATGCAACTATGCAGTTATATTTTGAATCCATTTCCCAATAGACATTAATCAATTGAATACAATGAATTTTCCAAAATCCAAAACAAAATTCAAAACCCAAGTACAATCATAACTATCCTAAAAAATTATCCAAACAAAGTTAAATCTTAAAGGGAGAGCCCTCTCTGAAACTGGCATGGCTAGATCCCAGTTTCCAATGTTGGTTTGATGTTGGCCTATGTGATTAGTTCTCACAATCTCTAGTAAATTACAGAACTCTAACACTCCCCACTGGAAGATTTTGGACCCCAAAAAATAACTTTTAATTGTTCAGCAGATAAGGGTATAGTTCCCTCACCTTTCCAATCTCTAACCATTTTGCCTTGCTTGGATTTTTTCCTTTGATCCCCACACGAAGGTACTCCACATTCCCTTGTTTTGAACACCTTGTTCTTCTGTCAAAAATGGTGTCTTGTTGTAGTTCATCAAGGTATTCAAGAGAAAAATCATCAATGGAAGAAATCTGAACATTTTCTCCTTGATCTTCAATCAAAGGCGGCTCATACAACCTTAAGTTCTCAACATTAACAACAACATAAATTTGCATATATGAAGAAAAAACCAACCTTAAGGAATTATCACCAATCTTTTCTAAAATTATAAATGGACCATATCGAATTGGTTTCAATTTTTTACCTTCTCCTTGAAGCCTTTCTTTGCTAATGTGAAGCCAAATTTCATCACCGATTTGGAATTTTTGATCTACACGATGCTTATCGTGCCTTGTTTTGTACTTGACTTGGCTCTTTTCCAATTATTCTTGGACTGCTTGATGCACCAATTGGATTTGTTCAATGAACCTCTTAGCTTTGTATATGTCACTATGACCATCAATAGAAACATCCTTTCCAAAAATTAAATCCAAAGATATTTACACAAGTATCCCAAACATCCCTGAAATGGCGATGTTTGAGTTGAAGGGTGCTTGGCCCGGTTGTAAACATGTTGAATATAGTACACGTTTTCATCCCACAACTTAGGATACTTGTTGCAATAACCACGAAGAAGATGTATCACCGTCCTATTCACCAAGCGAATGAAACGTTGTACTATTTTTCAATTTGGTGTCCATGAATCCCCACAAGCTTGACCAAAATTTCCCAACAAAGCAGGAACCTCGATCACTAACAGTGGATGTGGGAAATCCAAAATGCACCCATACATTCTGAAAGAATAAATGAGCAGTTTTTCAGTCGTAATTTTCTTTTTACATGGCATCAAAATACACTTTTTGTTGAACCTATCCATGACTACAAAAAGATAATAATGATTCCTTTTTGACATAGGAAGACCTCCAAGAAAATCCATAGAGACACTCTCCATGGACGAGAAGGTACTGGAAGTGGAGTGTACAATCCTAACTTTCTATTGCTAGGCTTACTAACAACACATAATGAACAACCTCTAATAAAATGTGACACACTTTCAAGCATACGAGGCCAATAACAATAACTTTGTAGATGTGCCACTGTCTTACTTACACCGAAATGACCAACAATAAGAGAATTATGTGCCTCTATTATGATGTTGATTCTTTCTCCCTGTGGAATACCAAGCTTACCAACATGGTACAACAAGTTATCATGCATGTGATAATCCAATTCCTCTACTTGGTTCCCTTGACTTAAAGTTGCATATACATCTTGAAAATCACTATCTAAAGCATATTGTTCAACATAGCTCTCATGCAAAACATAATTATGCTTAAGAATAGTAATAAAATTAGAAATATGCCTAGAAATCATGTCAACAACTTTATTGTACATTCCTTTCTTATACCTTATCACCAAGTGGAATTGTTGAAGAAAAACCATCCATCAGAAGTGCCTTGATTGTTGCAACTTTGTTTGTGATTGCAAGTATTGTAATGGTTGATGATCAATGTGACTGATTGTTTCCTTACCCATCAATTAGTGTTACCACTTTTTCACACTTTGCACCAATGCATACAACTCATTGTCATATGTAGGATAATTAATCACTGCACCATTAAAAGTTTCCAAATGAAAACGGATAGGATTACCATGTTGCATGAGGACCACACCCATGGTGTAATCACTAGCATCAGTCTGAATCTCAAATTACTGTCTCAAGTCTGGAAGTGAAAGTATTAGTGATGAAGTGATCTTTTAGTTCAATGCATCAAATGCATTTTGTTGTTTACCTCCCCACTGGAAGACCCGATTCACATTTGTCAATGCATGCAATGGAGCTGCGATGGAAGAGAAGTTATCAATAAACTTCCTCCAATATTGGGTTTCTCCCAAAAAGCTTCTTACCTTCATAACTGTTTTGGGCTTTGGCCAATTCAAAATGACATCAACTTTGGAGGGATCTATTTTCAATTCACCTCCTCCAACAATATGACCCAAATACACTAAAGAAGGTTTTCCAAACTCACACTTTGACATCTTGCATAACATGTTCTTCACGAGGTTTACTAAAAATCAAGATGTCATCTAAGTAGACTATCACAAAATCATCTAGAAATGGCCTCAATACATCATTCATCACACGCATAAATGTAGTTGGAGCATTGCAAAGACCAACAGGAATAACAAACCATTCAAACAATCCTTGTTTTGTTTTGAATGTTGTCTTCCGCATGTCACCTTCAACAATTCTAATTTGATGATAGCCACTCCTTAATTACAACTTAGTAAAATACTTTGCATCTTTCAATTGATCAAGTAAATCATCAATTCTAGGAAGTGGGTAACGATTCTTTACCGTAATTATGTTCAATGCACAGAATTCCACACACATGCGCCACGTTCCATCCTTCTTTGGCACCAAAACAATAAGTGACCTGCATGGAGAAGTACTTGGTCTGATGATCCCTTTGTCCAACAACTCTTGAATTTGCTTTTTAATTTCTGCACTTTCCATACATGCCAATATTAAGAAGAGTACAATCTTGCTGCACTTGTATTTCATGTTGGATTCCCCTCTTGGGAGGCAATCCTTTTGGATCCTGAAACATCTCATCATATTGGTTAAAAACTTCAACCAATTTAGATTTTAATCTTGAATCACAACCTTGAAAAGCTTCATTTTATACATCATTCTTTTGCTTGACCATTAGAAGCACAAAATTCTTGCTAGAGTTAATGAGTCTCTTCATTTGTCTGACATTTACAAGTGAAATATTTAGTTTCTATTGATGTGCTATAACAATGTACTCTATGGAATATTTGAAGAAGTGATACTTGTTTTCATGGCAATGGAAAATAACTTTTCTATCATACAAATATGGGCTTCCCAAAACAATTCCGGAAATATCAAGTAGTACTACATCAAGTTCAACTTCATCAAGAAAGTTTGTTGTAATTGCAAATTTAAAGATGCATTTCCTCGTAACTTGTAAGTTTGCATTCTTTGTTTAAGTCCAACAAGAAATTGCAGCACCTACACTAGTGTGGGCTAACTTTGGTGCAGTGCCTATTTTAATTTTCCCTTAATTAAATTGGACAATAAAATGTAATCTTATATCATAGTCACTTGTAATAGTTAATTGAGTGTGATAAACTCAGTATGCTCATGGATTTCGATTTGAGGGTGGTTGGTGAGGCATGAAGATTAATTCTATTAGTTATGGAGTTCGAATTGCAGTTGGTGCATTAGTTTAATTCATGTGTAATCAGTTAACTCAGTTAGGTGAGTTAGAGTCAGTTGAACTAGTTGTAACTGTTTGTTCCACTAGTGAGAGATCAAGTGAATTAAATATTATTTAATTCACAATCAATGATCTTCCACGCAATTAATGATTTACTATTATTAGCTGCATGCATGTCAGTTCCAGTGGAGACCCAGTTGAGACAAAGGTGAAAGGGAGGTTAACTATTAGTAGTGTGATTAGTAAGTTGCTTGCATGCAACCAGACATCCATTGGAGTGCCCATGATCCTTGCACAGTTTAGTAAGGACAAAATTCCTAAAGAATATGGATTGCATTCATCAAGAATTGCGCAAGCAAGGCAGGCTGTTTAGAGGCTCATAATCGGCTAAGTGTTGGTTAGTTTTGTCCAGGACAATGTGATACAGTTAGCAGAGTGCAGGAAACTCTTGTGAGAAGAGTGCATTGTAATTGTTTCATGATTCCATGGTTAATATACAATAGAAGATAGAGGGGTTTTGAGCAGCAATCTTTCCCTAGGAAATTATCTGTGTCGTGGTTTGATTTGATTCTTTCTTTACTTCGAATGATTGGCGATTGTTTTTAATTTCCGCAATTGATTTGTAGAAGTGATTCAGTATCTAGATTTAGTACATTGTTAGATCGGATTGAATCCATTGATATACATATGTTTGTATAATTTATACATTCTTGCATATCAAACCTAAAGGATAAGGTCTTGGATGAAGAATGGTTCTAAGTTTAGTTTCTTGACTAAGCCTTCAGAAATCAAATTTGCTTGTGAACCACTATCTAAAAGTGTATCAATTTTGGTGTGCTTTGAAATAACCCGAATATGGAAAAGTTAAATTATAGTTTTCTCATCTTGAGTATCATTAGTGTTAGTGTCTTAATGTCCAGTGATAAAAAATACTCTTTTTAGATTTACTTGGTAGTGGTCCTAGGTCAAAATTTCATGTTTCAAGTCAATTTTCAAATAAAATTTTGTTCACTGAATGTGTCTAGGTTTGAAATTCTACTCCCTTCACTCCATTTCTGGTCGTAATCATTTTATAGGTCATTTCATCTATTATCATCTAATATCTAAGGTCATTCAACACACCTTCATCTAGGCCAGAATCTAAGTCTCATTTTTTTTCACCACCACAATAGTCAATTATGTCATGAAAGAAGGCGAACAAAGCCTCATTTTCACCATACAATTCATTTACATAGGGAGTTAGAAAAGATAGGGAAATAAGTAAAGGAACTTTATATTTCCTCAAACAAAGTGTGTTTTTCTTGATTAAATTTTTTCAAAAAGAAATTTCTTTAAAAGAGCTTGTGTTTTCACTAGAAGACAAAAAATAAATCTTGTCATTGTTATAAAAGAAAAAGAGGATTCTTCAACTCTTTTTATCATTTTATGTTCGATAAAGCTCCTCTCTTCTCACCATCATACTCCACTGTTGCCAAGGGTTGAAGAAAAACAAATAATTTGTACTAAAACTGCTATGTTACACTTCTGAGGTGTCGCGCTACGCTTCTGGCATGTGCTACGCTTTTGGTATTTGAGCTTCAAATCAGTCCTCCAAGGTTTCAAAAAACTGCACAAAGGTTCATACACCTCCAAAATAGTAATTGGACACCCTCCATACCTCTCTCAAGTAAAATTTCTTCAGAAAATTAGTGGTTTCCTTCATTAGGTTATCTCCACTACGTTTTTGGTATTTTTCATCCTTGGCTTGTTTCAGTTGATAAAACCATAATATAACCATATAAACCCTTCATACAACATTCATACACCATATCATAACACTCCCTATCACTCACAACCCTCCTTTCCATCAATTTCCTTAAAACACTAATTTTCACTCCGTTTTTGCAGAAAAACTAGTGAAACCTTGTGTTTCGACCTTTTGGGCACCTTCCTCATGCCCATTTCTAGAAATTTCACTTGTATTATAAATCCAAATCATTGTCAAAATTTCAGGTATTTTTCCCTAGCTTCCTTCCACCTCATTTATTCCCCTAAAAACACCCTACCACTATCCCATGTTTTCCTAATCTCCATCTCCCCTACCCATTTCATCTAGCTAGGGTTTTATCTTGTTGACAAACACCATGGAGGGATAAAATAAGATTCATAAGGGAGGCCACCATTCCAGGTTTGAACCATATAACTTGCAAGAAATCAACGCCTCTCCTTTTTCCAAGATGTGTTTTGAAAACAATAGTTGTTTGCATTTTTGTGAGAGGATCAAGGAGGTGGGTTGTCATGCTTAATTGACAAGCCTTTTTGCCACTAGCTTCAAGAGTGACAAGGCCATCATAGCAGGCATTGAGTTCACCATATCAGTAGATGTTATTTCTTCAACAACAAGTATCCCGAACCATGGATAAATATGGTTCAAATGGATGGAATTGGACCTTGAAAACTACAAAATGTTCTGAAACCTCATTGCAAAAATGCTCTTGAGAACATTTTCCATTGCAGGAATTTACTTGATAAATATGCACCTTTTATGAAGTTAATTATGAAATATTTTACATGTGAAGGGAGATTATCAAGACTGCACCAATATCATGTCAGGTTATTGATGCACTTCACTGTTACTAAGCCACTCAATTTGCCTAGCTATTTGTTCAAAAGTTTGGTGAAGATGAATGAAAAGGTACAGAGAAAAGGTAAAGATCATCATGCTATTTTTGTCCACCATGGTTTGGTTAAGATTATAGTTTTGAATCGTCTTTCATCAATCAATATGTCTTGGGAAAATTTTATGGAAATAGTTGCATCAACGCCTACTACTAGCCCATCCATCATCCATAGCACACCATCAACACCAACACAGGAAAAGGAGGTTGTCTCTTCAAGTAGGAAAGAAAAGATACCAAAGGTGTCTAGGCTTGAGATCACTCAAACCTATGAGAAAGGTAAGAGGATTTTTTTTGCTCCTAAGACCATCAAAGGTATAGTTGCACCTGATACCGCAGCTGAACAAATACAAACAGTAGAGAAATCACCTAGTCATGATAGTGAGACACTCGTGCATGAGGATGAGTCACCAATGTAGCAGCATGAAGAACAAGCACCCATGGAGGTTGACATGGCAGAGCATGTAAAATAAAATTAAGTTGAGGAGATCATAAGGGAAAAGGATGCAGAGATAGAAGAGTTGAAATACATCCTCTCAAAGGAAAACTTCTTGATTACCTAGAGAACATGCAGTTGAAAGTAAAATAGCTTCTCCAAATAAAACCAAAGGCAAACCCTGAGGCAGACAAGGGTAAATGAAAAGAAGTGGTGGATTTTGAGAAGCTAGAGGACACATAGATTGAAACAAATCCAAGGAGGCCAAGAACAAGAGGGTTAACTAAACAAAAAAACAAGAAAGAGAGTCATCTCCACCATTAGCTCAGTTAACCTTTGATGAATTGATAGCTGTGAAATTAAACAAGATAAAGAGTTGTGGCTTGATAGGGTAAACATTCATCTTGAGAAGATTTTTAAGAAGGCAAAAATAAATAACGACCTCCAGAGGCATATGGCGAGGAATTATTTCACAAGGAACCAAATCGCCAAGGTGAGGGAGAAGAACTTGAGGAAAAAATTAATAAAACCCAAATTAAGATTAAGGAGAAGGATAACTTGGACTTGCTTGTTAAGGCCTCCTTATATATTTAGCCCATCATCCAAGGATATCATAGACGAAATTTTGGAGGATTTTGAGCATTTTTGGAATTTTTGGTAATTTTTTGAAAAATCTGGAAATTGGGTCATTGCAAAAGTGTCGCGCAGTGGAGCGACGCTTTTAATTAGGGCATATAAATGGAAAAAAATTTACATGGTTAGATTCATTTTGGCCTCTACATCACAATTATGGTACCAGTTTGGCTTTTCATCCTCCCATGTTGAATAAAAATGCAAAAAACACCACTTTTTTCATGCTTTTGCCACCTGTTTTGCCTTTGCGCAGCACTTCTAGAGTGAGGTTGGGAGAATCAGTTTTTGAAGGCCTTCTAGGGGGCATTTTCTTATTTTTTAGGGTGAAATTGAAAGAAGAAACATAGGGCTATCTAGCGTAACTCTCATATTTGCAAATGGGTTCCTAAAAGTAAGTCAAAATCAGCTCTAAATTGGCGCAACGCTTCATCTGGGAGGCGTGATCCTTCCGCTGAGAGGTGCGACGCTTCTGTCTTGGATTTAGTTGGACAATTTTCCATCCAGAAAAACTCGAAAATTCAAGGTTTAGCCATTAGAGGAAATTACAACCTAAAATTGGCCTCCTAAGGAAAAATAATAAAATAATAGTTAAAATAATAAAATAAGAGTTATGAATTTTGGAGGGAAAAGAATAAAACTACTTTTTTAATTGTATTTTTCACTTGTCTCCTTATAGGTTTACTCAAATTTCAAGTGTAGACACTCATTGGATGCAAAATTAAATTTCACATCCAAGGAGTACCCATTATGCATACTTTTGAGAAGACCCACATTGATAAAAACATGCAGATACAGTAAAAAGGTTGTTTAACACATTTTTTAATGTATCTACAATTTTTATCAATGTGGGTCTTCTCAAAAGTATGCATAATTGGTACTCGTTAGATGTAAAATTTATTATGCATCCAACGAGTTTCTACACTTGAAATTTGAGTAAACCTATATAAAGATAAACCAAAAATACCCTTAAAAAAGTAGTTTTTATTCTTTTCCCTCCAAAATATTTACATGTACCTCTTTTTAAATTTAAAGGATTTTTATTGGTTTACTCTTATGACATGGAAATTACGTGAAAATTTCATGAGCACTTTTAGGCTAAAATTCTAATGTCTTATGAGGTGTCTTTTTGGTAGAAGAGTTTGTTTTTGCCTCTCCTTGTGGAGGAATAATGTAATTAATCACATAGACACACACTCCTAGTTATTAGCTAAACTTGAGGGAATGGTTTCTAACTTCCCTAGATTCTAGGTAATGACTCATATAGTACATTTATGATGTATTTTAGATCATATTTCGACCCAATGAGGTGTTATGACTTCTATTTTCTATATGTATTCCAACACAAGTCATTTGAGTGGTTCGATAATTGTTATTTGCAGTGTGGATCTATTGTACAAACTCTTTTTCAGTGAAATCAAATAAATGTTGCAGCTATTATCTTGGGACTCCAGTGGTATTATTTTGAACATTTTTTTTCTCTGTTACCTCATCAAATTGAATGTTATGTTATCTTTCCATCACATGTATGCTTCTGTATGTTAATCTTATGATTCTATGAACAAAAATCTTGCTTTATATGCTCTATTTTATAATATTTTCATGGATGTGTATACTCTTCTGATGAATGAATTCATTTAACATGCTCATTATGACTCTCTCTCTTTTCAAACCCTATACACAATGACAAATTAAGTATGCTCCTAAGTTTACCTATCTGGCCTCATCCTTGTCTCTGTAAATTAACCTTAGAAATCATATCTAAACCCTAGACATAGTTCCTTCACTGTCATTCCTATCCAACAAAAAATCAAAACAAACAAAACCCTAATCTACTGAGCATCATAACTAGCCTAAAATCATTACATATTGAGTAATCTCATTGGATGCAAAAGTGACATTAAGAGAGCCCTCTTTGTTTTTGGTAGGGCTAGCTACCAGACCTAAAGGTTGGTTTGAGGTTGCCTCCTTCAGTTCCATTCTCAGCCTTGGGAAACAAGGGGAGTGATAACATTTTTGCATCGTTTCCTGGGAGTGATTGCAAAAATTTCCCTGGGGATACTTATTTTTGTTGAGAATTTGGAGGGCTATAGGTTAATACAAATTCTCTTCTTGATAATTACTTGTGATCTTACTTGTAATACTTATGTCTTCTCTTATTTTAGTTTAGTTAGTCTTTCATCAAGTCAATTATCAAATGGCACAAGACACAAAAGTTAGGTTCCTAGATCTAGGGAAAAACCTCTCCCTCTTCGAGAGGAAAACCCACAATAAATTCTTCTTATAGACTTTCATATGACAAGTACCATGACCAAGACTTAGACCCTTGACCCTTGTATGTCTCCAAGACCTTGTCACTGCTTCTTCATTCACTTCTATAAGCTTATCCTTCTTTTCTGCACCATCCTACATTGTCTTGCACTTTGCTGTATGTGATCCTTACGTATATATCAACACCTTGTTATAGAATGTCCTGTGCACACCTTGCACCTTCACTTCACCTTGCTAGATGGTCTTCAACGTACAAAAATATATTGTTTCCCTTTCGATGAACAATCCACCCTTTTCATACTCTAATGATACCCTTACTTGTGCTGCATTACTTCATTGAGCATACTTATTATACTCAGCACTTCACAGTCCTGTAACTACTAAACACAGTCATGTAACTTCGCATATATATAATAGATTTGCTTTTGATTACTTCATTGTTCCACCTCTAATTATGCACTTTGTTTCTGTCTTGACCTTCGCATTAAATCACAGAATTGTTCCTGAAGTCACCGCAAATTTTGTTGCTGAGATTTTGTCCAAAAATCTTAGAGTCGATTTATGTTATTTCACAGTTTTGCGCAACACAGTGGGCTATTTATAGTGGTCAGGCCCTATAATAAGTCGACCTGACCATGAAGAGATGTGATGGCTTGTGAGCCGACTCTTCTTGTTGTTTATAGGCCGACTTGTAGAGGAGTTATTCCAACGTATTGTTGGTTGTCTTGAGGAGTATTTACATCAAGTAGTATCATCATTCTTCAGTCATGTCTTCAAGCTTATTTTACAAGGTCCTAAGGCATACCATCATTGACTTTACTTCATATACATGACTATATTTATGAAAAGATGACAAATCCTTAAAAGACATCAAGAAGACATCTTTTGACCTATAATAAAAATCCTTGCTCATGAAACCCAAGAAGCAAGCTTAAAAAAAATACATTTTATTATCTTTTTCTTCTTCTTTACATAAATACATAATTACATAGTCAACATCAAGACCGACCTAGTTACACTTTTCAACACTCCCTCTTAACTAGGGAGGTATTCATACAGGTACATGGTCAATTTCAAACTAAAGAATCAAATTGGTAATTTCATCTGTATAGCATCATATCAACCAGCATTGTCCTAGTGCAAGGCCTTGACTAACAACCCCATCTCTCAACGAGACAATGGGCTACAATGCTGGCGAGACACATGAATAATAGACACCATAGTCATTGTCTCTCCAAGGTACATACCCCACCTAGGTGTTCCCAGAGTATGACCTTCTTGGACTATTCTTCTCTTGGGAAGCTAGCTCTCAAAGAATATCAGTCCATGACTACTCTTATCTTGAATTCCCTATCTCATTCTCAAAGAGTATCGAATGCCATATGATTACCCAATCCTCCATTCTGTCTTCCAGGTGAAGACCAAAATGATGTGTCTATACATTCTCTTCACATGGCCTTCACTAAGACTTACGGCTGTTAGTCCTAGTCTAATGCATGACACATGTAATAGAGAATCACATACGTCACTCCCTCTTAACACAGGAAGGACATATTTAAAGTTTATTCCAAGAAAGAAACTTACCACCAGGCTCCTCATCAACCAGGGTCCTGCAGCAGCAATCCAGCTACTCATGAAGAATTCCACCCCTCGATGTCATGGTTTTCGATATTGAGGAATATTCAACTTTTGGCTTCATAGGGCATATATCATCCATAACTTTTAGTCACAAGTCATGTCCACTATCAGAAAGTGATTCATCATTATTTCTCATCTGGTCCACCATTATGCCATGTTGCTTTCCTTCAAATCATCTCCAAGGATCATACATCCTTTCTCATGATTAGCAGCGTTGCATAATTTCATCCAGATAAACATATGCATATGAACTTTTAGAACAAAAGTTACCTTAGTGATGATCTTTCACCATGACATCTTCTTGTAGGCATCAACATCCTTCATACACACTGACACATCTCCTAATGATATGTTTTTCCAAGGGTCTTATTCTTTACCAGACTTCCGTCAGAGTCTACATATCTTCCCAGGAGATATCCCAGTCACATATTCTTGGCCTTCGGATGATAATTGCCTCTTAACATGGTTGCATTTCATGACCTCTTCCTTTCTTCACATTCTCCATTCCCAGGAACTTACAACCTTTCTAGTTTCTCGTTCATATAAAACCACCTCATATTCCATGAGAACATATTTTGTTGATTTCATCTCTCCGTGCACTGAGAGATACTCCTCCATAGATCATACTTCTAAATACAGAAGTTCATTACGTGCAACCATATGACATGACTTCACAACATCCAATGTTAGCATATAAATATATACATACCTCATACCATTTTCCCTTGAGTCATCCTGTAGCAATTTTCTCAATAATGAAGAGATTCATTCTCTTGGATTGCTCCATCAATATGTCATCACATCCCATAAATCTGTTTCCATGATGACCCTTACTCTTGATGACTGTTTTCCATTAGTAATGTTATCAGAGAGGTTTTATCCGAGCTAATTCACCAAGAGATCCTATCATGCTTTCATTAGGATGCTACACTACTTCCTATCATATAACCAATAGAAATCACTTAAAGAATAATATGATCTCAATCATAGTGGAGATCCCTTGCTTCTTCTTTCTCATCAAACTCTTTCCTCATATGGGCTTCTTCCCTATTTCTTTTGTCGTTTTTCAGATTAATGAAAATTTCCAATTTTAATGCCCAAGTTCATCATATCCAAGGCATCGTGATTCGTCCATGTTTCTTCTTTTACTCTGAGGACAAAAACTTACCGAATTTTCCTTTCTTCCTGGACATGGCTGCAAAGGCTTGATTCCTTTACTTGATCATGTAACAGCTTTGGCTTTCAATCTTGTTTCCTCTATTTATATAGAGACCCTAAATCGTGGAAGGGTGTGACTTTTATCTTCCCATTTGATTGTGAAGTGAAACTTTCCCATTCTTCTCATAGATATTTTAGCACCACTGTAGTCTTCTCCTAGTTCGTGCAGTTGATCAGAGAGATTTCTTCTCCTGCAATACTCAGAGGGAATATCTCTACTAATTCCTTATATACTCCTTTTGATGATTTTAGATTTGGTACATAGAAGATGATAGAGTATTTTTTGGATTCTATAAGAATCCTTTAGGCTCTTATATCTCCCTTCATGAATTTGGCATGACTTGATTGTCCTTTTCTTCTATGGAAAGTTTGAAACCCCAAACAGTTCGTTTCTTTCTTTTCAAAGGAGACATTTTAATAGATTCATATAAAGTCATAGATATAATTACTTGAGTAGATGCTTTTCTTCTTCTATCAGCTTGATTACTTTGAAGATGGTTGAAGCTTCCTTTGAATGGTGATTGATGAGGATATTATGTTGCTTCCTTGAAATATCAAGGATGATAGGTAACTTGCCTTGAATCATTTGATGGAAATACTTTGAGATAGCAATGATATGCTGGCACATTTAAGATGGTTCCATAATACTACCTTATTTCTTTCATTGTGGAAGATTGAACTTTCTTCTAATCAAATCCTTGCTTTGATACCCTCCATGAAATCTGATCCTTGAGTGTCTCTATGCCCTTTCTAGCACCTTAGCTCTGATACCATGTTGAGAATTTGGAGGGATGTAGGTTAATACAAATTCTCTTCTTGATAATTACTTGTGATCTTACTTGTAATACTTATGTCTCCTCTTATTTTATTTTAGTTAGTCTTTCATCAAGTCAATTATCAAATGGCACAAGACAAAAAAGTTAGGCTCTTAGAGCCAAGGCAAAACCTCTCCCTCTTGGAGAGGAAAACCCACAATAAATTCTTCTTATAGACTTTCATATGACAAGTACCATGACCAAGACTCAGACCCTTGACCCTTGTATGCCTCCAAGACCTTGTCACTGCTTTTTAATTCACTTCTTTAAGCTGATCCTTGTTTTCTGCACCGTCCTACACCAGTTTGCAATTTTCTACACCAGTACTGGAGAGCTCGGTCTCTAACTGTATTTCCCTACTCTGGCTTTATGTGATCCTTACTTAGATATCAACACCTTGTTATAGAATGTCCTGTGCACACCTTGCACCTTCACTTCACCTTGATGGCTGGTCTTCAACGTACACACATATCTTGTTTCCTTTTCAATGAACAATCAACCCTTTTCATACTCTAATGATACCCTTACTTGTGTTGCATTACTTCACTGAGCACACTTATTATACTCATCACTTCACAGTCCTGTAACTACTAAACACAGTCCTGTAAATTCACATATATATAACAAATTTACTTTGATTACTTTGTTGTTCCACCTCTAATTCTACACTTTGTTTCTGTCCTGGCCTTCACATTAAATCACAGAATTGTTCTTGAAGTCATCGCAGATTTTGTTGTTGAGATTTTTTCCAAAAATATCAGAGTCGATTTCTGTTATTTCACAGTTCTGCGCAGCACAGTGGGCTATTTATAGTGGTCAGGCCCTATAATAAGCCAACTTTACCATGAAGAGATGTGATGTTTTGTGAGCCGACTCTACTTGTTGTTTATGGACCGACTTGTAGAGTAGTTCTTCCAACGTATTGTTGGATGTCTTGAGGAGTATTTACATCAATTAGTATCATCATTATTGAGTCATTTCTTCAAGCTTATTTGACAAGGTCTTAAGGCATACCATCATTGACTTTAATTCATATACAAGACTATATTTATGACAAGATGACAAATCCTTAAAAGACATCAAGAAGATGTATTTTGACCTATAATAAAAATCCTTGCTCATGAAACCCATGAAGCAAGCTTAACAAAAATACATTTTATTATCTTTGTCTTCTTCTTTACATAAATACATAATTACATAGTCAACATGAAGACCAACCTAGTTACACTTTTCAACACTTTTAGTTCACTGAAGGTTAGAATTGTGGGTGACAAGTTCTAACATTCGAAGAAGGTTGAGTTCCGAAATTCGAACCAAAGTGAAAATTGTCAAAAAATTGTCTCCCAAAAGACACACTAGGTCTAATCCAGACCCAAATCCTTCACCAATTGTTAATGACCCCAAGATTCTTTTAAGAAAGTAGAAAACGAATTCTCGGAAAGTTGGAAAGGCTATACCTCCACTTGTGAAATCAAACTCCTTGCCTATGAGGCTAATTTATCCATAAAGTTTGTCCTTTAATTTTGAATTTGAGACATCTTTGTTCATTTCTAAGTATGAATACTTTCACTCAGAAACTGTCTTTGACCCCCTCGATTTTGAGACGTACTTGCCATTTTCTTAATCTTCCTATTTCAAGCTTGATAGTGAAGTTCGGTCTAATTTTTATAAACTTTAGGGTTTGGTCGATAAGTTTCAAGTAACTTCTGAAAAAGCTTATTTCCAATACCAACAACAAGATTTTTCTTCACCACCTTCTATCACACTTCCTCACACAACTACATTATCATCCCTCACTTTCATTCCATCACTACCTCTGTAGGTATTCACTCCATCAACACCTTTGCAACCCCCTCCATTATTTATGGCCATATTTTCTCTGTTGATCCTACCGGCACAACTCACTGCACTACCTCAGAACTATGGTCAAATATTGCCTCTTTTTTAAGGAACATTAGATTTTACTTCTCACCAACATATTGTCAAAGTAATTGATTTCATCGATCTTGAAGAGATCGACAATTATGACACCAATATGCGCATCCTAGCACAGAGTTTCTCAAGAGAGGTAAAGAAATGGTTTCGCTCCCTAACAGTTGGTTTAGAAGCTAATTCACAAGAACTAATTGACTTGTTTATGGAAAAATGGGAGGAGAAGAAGAACCCATTACAGATTCTAGCTGAATACAACGCCTTGAAAATAAATCCTAATGAGTCTATACAAGACTTCACATCTAGGTTCAACAGAATTTATGATTCCATTCCTAAAAGTATCAAGCCTCTTCTAGGCCTTGCGTTACTTGATTACCCTGATGGTTTCGATCCTGATATGGTTTACGAGCTGAGAGAAAGAAACCCATCTACTCTTTAAGAAATGAAGATAAATGCAGTGAGCGTTGAAACGAATCTAATTATCAAAAAGTCAAAAATAAAAACAAAGAAAAGGGTAACCATCAAGGAAGAAACATGTACTTCATTAGGGAAAACTTGACACCTTGATCAAAACAATGGAGAAAATGATGGACAAAATGACCATCACGGATAGACAAGTTGAACCCTCAATTAGAAATCCTAATTTAAAGGGTCAAAATTAGCAACATAAATACATGATCAAGCAAAGGGAATAGAGGGGTCAGGATCCACAAAGTCAGCAACAAATTCGCACTTCATTTCATAAAAACTACACCGAAGGCCTTGATGAAGAAGAAGAAGAGATCTCAGGTGAAAATCATTTGTTTGAGGAAAATCAAAAACCTATTTTCCTCATTGAAGAAGATCAGTTTTCTACAGAAAAGTATGCACTAGGCGATCATCAATATGTCTTGTCAAATGATGACATGTTATCAGTATGGACAAAATATTACCAGAGGGGATATCAGAATGCTCTTACTCAGGTACTGAGGGAGTATGGTTTGAGAAATAGGAATGTACCTATCACCTCAAGTCATAAAAAACAGAGTTCTCAAACAAAGGTTAATCACAAAGAGACCACTAATTCAAATCAGAGCAAAGGTAAAGGACATTTTTTTCCTAATTATGTGAAAGGAAATTAAGCTTCTACCAACAATCAGAAGAAATATAAATAAGTTCAAGATGGAGGACAGAGAAAGGAGACTCCACAGAAATATCAGCTCAAGAAGAAAGATGCACCATCCAAAGAGGTAGAAAAACATTATGCTCTTTTTAGTCTTGAAAATGAAATCTCAAAATTGAAATTCTCCATTCCTTTAACTAAAATAGTCAAGAATGACCAGTAGAAGTTTCAAGTAGCCAATTTTCTTAGGGTAGATCCTGTTGTTGATGGTGACTTAGAAGATAGTGAGATCCCTCCTTTTTATCTTAGCCTCAAAATCCATGATGTTATCCTTCATAACGACATGCTAGATTCCGGAGCATCTCACAACCTCATGCCGAAAGCCATTATGGAAAAACTAGGTTCAGATATCACAAGACCCTACCATGACCTTAACTCCTTTGATTCAGGGAGGCTTAAATGTCTTGGCCTCATTAAAGGTCTAGTGGTGTCTTTAGAGAAAATTCCAGCCAAGAATTTCCTCATGGAAACTGTTGTGGATGATATCCCTCCCAGAAATGAAATTTTGCTCTCCCGGTCATGAGGAGCAAAACTTAGAGGCACCTTGCAACTCGACTTGTCCTATGCTACAATACCAGTCTTTGGACAACTCGGAAAAATATATTGTGAAAATAAAATGAAATACATGATCAATAGAAAATAAAAGCCTAATCATCACCCCATACATGATGTTCACACATATTTAGAGTCTTTTATCTTATTCAATGATGAATGTTCAGCATCTTCAAAAATTTTGATGGAAGAAAAATCATAAAATTTAGAATTTTCAAATTTTGTTTTAAATATTTTAAGTGCAGAAAACCAAGAAAACATGCTAAGTGGCTTGGAGTCAAGTGCATCATCCAAAAGAGAGATGAATCAGTGAAAGAAACAGAACCTATTGGTACGAAAAACATTTCTCAAGTAGCTAGTCATGATCAATCATCCAAATCACAACTTCTCGATGAAGAAAATGGTTTGTGCACCATGGATTTCGATGGAGCCTTAGGTAAGGAAGGAGCTGGAATTGGAGTGTGGATTCACAACCCTATGAATCAGTCACTTAACCTTCCTCCTAATGTTCGTATGTCTTCTTACAAATTGGAATTTGATTGTTCAAACAATGAAGCATAATATGAGGCTTTGATAGCCGGTCTAAAAATTCTCAACAAATTAGGTGCTAAGAAAATTTATGTGTATGGTGAATCTGAATTGGTAATAAAGCAAGTCAAAGGGGAATACCAGGCCAAGCATCCTAGAATGCGAGCTTACCGCAATGTAGTGTTATATATCCTTAATACCTTCAATGAGTATACTTTTTCATTAATTCCAAGGGACAACAATGTTATTGTTGATTCTCTTGCCACTTCAGCTAGCATGTTAAAAATTCCACTGTCTCCCAACAAGAAGTATGAAATTAACATCAAACATCTCCACATTGTTCCAGTTAATGTTCAATATTGGCAAGTTTTCCCAGATGACAATAAATTCAACAACTTCTTGCAGAGAGAAGAGGATTTTTTGAGTTCGCAAATAGATGATCAATTTTATGAAGATGGAAAAGAAATTCAAGCAGTAGAAATGAAAGTACTTCAAATGAAAGATAACTCCATTCCAAGAGGTCTTGAACCTTTGGAGGATATTTTTGACCAAGATGATGCTGCACAGAAACCCATAATGCTGCCAACAGAAGTAGGAGTGGAACACCTCAATCTTAGCACTTCTAAAAATCAAAAAATGGTCAAGATTTCAAAATCCTTGAGCTCAAAAATGAAAGGTAAATATGCAACACTCATGTCTCATTTTTCTAATGTTTTTTCATGGGAGTATTCTGATATGAAAGTATATGATAAAAGAATAATTCAACACACCATTTTTTTAAATCCTGATCAGAAGCCTTTCCTCCAGAAACTAAGGAGAATGAATCCCATGTTGTTTCCCTCCATTCAAAAAGAGGTGAACATGTTGTATATTGCTAGTACTATTGTTCCTGTTCATTTTTAAAATTTGATGTCAAAATTAGTGCCAGTAAGAAAGAATATCGGTGAGAATTTCTTGTGTATATATTTTATAAATTTGAATAAAGTATCGCTGAAAGAAAACTACCCACTTCCAAAGATGGATCATATTCTACAAAGGGTGGTTGGTTCTTCCAGACTTTCATTGATGGATGGATATTATGGGTACAATCATATTTTAGTTCATTTGGATTGAAGAATGCAGGAGCAACATTTTAGCGAGCGATGGATATCGCCTTTTACAATGAAAATTATTTCTTTTTGGTCATTTATCTCGATGATAGCATAGTTTTTTCCAAGATGGATGAAGAGCTCTTGCAGCATTTGAAGATAGTTTTTTAGAAATGCAGAAAATTTGGAATATCGTTGAATCCAATGAAGAGCTTGTTCATTATGGAAGAAGGGAAATTGCTTGGTCATATCATATATAAAGACGACATCTGAATAGATCCTTCAAGGATTGAGGCAATTCATAATTTGGACTATCCTAGAAGCAAGACAGAAATCCAGTCATTCAATGGTAAAATCAACTTCTTGAGAAGGTTTATTCCTAACCTTACTTAACATTTAAGACAAATCACTGATATGTTGAAGAAATACAGTGAGGTGAAGTGGTTCGATGAGGAAAATAAATCATTCAATCAAGTTGAGTTTTCCTTATCTCATGCTCCTATACTTATCAGCCCTGATTATACACTCGATTTTATCATCTTTTCCTTTTCTTTTGAACATACTACAGGTGTTGTCCTCATGCAAAAGCAAGATCAGAAAACAGAACATCCCATCACCTTCTTCAGTAGAACCATAAGAGACGCAACCTTTAAGTATAATATCATCGAGAAACAGACCTTGGCACTAGTTAATGCATTGAAGGATTTTTGGGTGTAAATTCTTCACTCTCATGTTCTTTCATTTGTCCCAAACACTGTTGTCAAATATGTGCTCACACAGAATGATCCTGAAGGTTGGTGTGGCAAGTGGATAGTTGCCATGCTGGAGTATGACTTGGAAATCAAACCTACAAAGATGACCAAGGGACAAGCCTTGGCTAAGCTCATGGCGGACTCAAACTTGCATGCCTTGGACATAAATTTTATTGTTGCATCATTTGAGGAGCAAGAGACTGATCCATTACCTCAGGTATCTAAAAAAATTTCTTCATCGCCATGGTATGCTAATATTATTCATGTGTTGCAACATTTGAATCCTCCTCTCGACTTTCTTAGAAATAAAGGTTTATCTTTGAAGTTGAAGGCTCTCCTCTTCAATCTACTTCACCTGTATGGATTCTCTATTTAAAGGCTCTTAAGTATTTCATTCTTAATAATGTTTTGTATTGGAAAGACCCAGGCAGAATTTTGCTGAATTGCTTGGTAGAAGGAGAAGTCGATAAGGTGATGAAATACATTCATAAAGGTGATTGTGGTGGTCATTTTTTCTGGAAGACTACAACAAAAAAGATACTGGGGGCTAGCCTTTATTGGCCAAGCTTGTTTTCCGATGTTTATAAGACTGTCATGAGTTTTCAAGAGTGTCAAAATTTTCAGGGAAAAAGAAAGCTCTTACTGTTGCCCTTGAAACCAATTGCAGTTCAAGTACCCTTCCAACAATAGGGTCTTGATTTCATTAGTGAGATCCATCCTCCATAATGAACTCATCATAAGTGGATACTCTAACTTCCACCGATTACTTCACAAAGTGGATTGAATCCATCCCGACGAGGCAAGCCACAAACACCATCATTATTTAGTTTTTGGAGAGAAATATCTTGTTTCATTTTGGCTACCCATAGAAAATTATCACTGACAATTCATCTTCCTTCAAGTCCAAAAACATGATTGACTTTTGTGATAAATATCACATAAGACTAGGGAATTCTACAACATACTATCCTCAAGGAAACGAGTTGGCTAAATCATCAAACAAATCATTGGTGAACACAATCAAGAAATTGTTGCAAGAGAACAAAAGAATTTGGCACAAAAATCTCATAAATTCTCTATGGGCACATAGAGTTAGCACAAAGAGATCAATTAGCATGTCACCCTTTCATCTAGTGTATTGTGTCGACACAGTGTTTCCAACTTCTTCTCTAGTAGTGCTAGTGATGAAAATTCTGCAAGGGGTCGATAATGAGCCAAATGATATTCAACGAAGAATCGATGAAATGATTCATTTGTAGCAGTCAAGAGAAGAATTTTTCAATCACACTTCAAAACTTCAGGAGAAAATCAAGAAGATCTATGACAAGAATACCAAAGCTGATGATTTCAATTTAGAAGATGTTGTTCTACAATGGGATGCCCAAAATGAAGACAAAGGTAAGCATGATAAGTTTGATAACCTATGGAAAGGTCCATACAAGATTACAACATTTAGGGGTAATAAGGCGTTTTTGTTAGAAGATCTTGATGAGCAGGAAATTCTGGGAGGACCGGTGAATGGTAGGTTCCTCAAACATTACCTTAGTTAATATTGAAGGAAAAGGTTCACTTTCATTGTAAATATTGCTTTTATTTTCTGTCAAATAATAAGGAAATTATTGCAGAAGTTTGAAGCCCGAGGAGAAGGTCATGAGACTTCTATGATCAACTAATGTTTTTATTTTAAAAAGTTAAAAAATTCAAGTCATTTTTTGAGTCAAAATCATTTTTTTTTTAGTTAATCATTTCAGTTTGTCGAAGTTTTTTCAGTTTCCAGTTTTGAATCCATTACCCAATGCATGAGGCTACTTGATCTACAGTTTTCTTGACACCTCATGAAGGAGATTCCATCCTCAGCTAGAGCCAATGTTAGTGTCTTAATGTTCAGTGATCAAAAATACTCTTTTCAAATTTACATGGTAGTGGTCCTAGGTAAAAATTTCATGTTTTAAGTCAACTTTCAAATAAATTTTTGTTCACTGAATGTGTCTAGGTATGAAATGCTACTCCCTTCACTCCATTCATGGTAATCATCATTTCATAGGTCATGTCATCCATTATCATCTAATATCTGAGGTCATTCACCACACCTTCATCTAGGTTAGAGTCTAAGTCTCATTTGTTTCACCACCATAAGAGTCAATTATGTCATGAAAGAAGGCGAACAAAACCTCATTTTCACCATACAAGTCATTTACATAGGGAGTTAGAAAAAATAGGGAAATAAGTAAAGGAATTTTTTCTTTCCTCAAACAAAGTGTGTTTTTCTTTATTAAAGTTTTTCAAAAAATAAATTTCTTTAAAAGAGCTTGTGTTTTCACTAGAAGACAAAAAACATTTTTTTCCATTGTTATAAAAGAAAAAGAAGCTTATTCAACTCATTTTATCCTTTTATGTTCGATAGAGCTCCTCTCTTCTTGCCATCGTACTCCACAACTACCAATATTTGAAGAAAAACAAATAATTTGTACCAAAACTGCTCTGATATGCTTCTGAGGTGTTGCACTGCGTTTCTGGCATGTGCTACGCTTTTGGTATTTGAGCTTCAAATCAGTCCTCCAAGGTTTCAAACAACTGCACAAAGGTTCATACACCTCCAAAATAGTAAGTGAACACCCTCCGTACCTCTCTCAAGTCAAATTTCATCAGCAAATAAGTGGTTTCCTTCATTAGGTTATCTCCACTAAGTTTTTTGTGTTTTTCATCCTTGGCTTGTTTCAACTGATAAAACCATAATCTAACCATATACAAACTTCATACAACATTAATACACCATACCCTAACACTACCTATCACTCATAGCCTTCCTTTCCATCAATTTCATTAAAACCCTAATTTTCACTGCATTTTTGCAGAAAAACTAGTGAAACCATGTGTTTTGACCTTTTGGGCACCTTCCTCATGACCATTTCCAGAAATTTCACTTGTAGTGTAAAGCCAACTCATTACCCTACCTCCTCAAATTTTTAGGGATTTTTCCCTAGCTTCTTTCCACCCCATTTCTGCCCCTAAAAATACCCTACCACTATCCCCTGTTTTCCTAATTTCCATCTCCCCTACCCATTTCATCTAGCTATGGTTTTATCTTGTTGAAAAACACCATGGAGGGAGAAAAAAAGATTCATAAGGGAGGCCACCATTCCAGGTTTGAACCATCTAGCTTGCAAGAAATCAATGCCTCTCCTTTTTCCAAGAGATGCTTTGAAAACAGTGGTTGTCTAAGGTTTTGTGAGAGGATCAAGGAGATGGGTTGTCATGTTGAAATGACAAGCCTCTTTTCCACTAGCTTTACGAGAGACAAGGCCATCATAGCAAGAATTGAGTTCACAATATCAGTAGATGTTATTTCTTCAGCAACAGGTGTCCCGAAGAATGGATAAATCTGGTTCAAAGGGTTGGAATTGGACCTTGAAAACTACAAAATGTTCCTGAAACCTCATTGCAAAGATGATCCTAAGCACATTTTCCCTTTCATGAATTCACTTGATAAATATGCCCCTTTGATGAAGTTAATTATGAAATATTTTGCATGTGAAGGGATATTCTCAAGGTTGTACCAGTATCATGTCAGGTTATTGATGCACTTCACTGCTACTAAGCCACTCAATTTGCCTAACTATTTGTTCAGAAGTTTGGTCAAGATGACTGAAAAGGTATAGAGCAAAGGAAAATATCATCATCCTAGTTTGTTCCACCATTATTTTGTTAAGTTTATTGTTTTGCATCATCTTTCAATAATCAATATGTCTTGGGAAACTTTCATGGAGGCAGTTGCATCAACACCTACTGCTAGCCCATCCATCATCCATAGCGCACCATCAACACCAACACAACAAAAGGAGGTTGGATCTTCAAGTAGGCAAGCAGAGATATCAAAGGTACCTAGGGTTGATATCACTCAAACCCATGAGAAAGGTAAGAGAATAGTTTTTTCTCCTAAGACCATCAAAGGTGTAGTTTCACATGATACCACAGTTGAACAAAGACAAACAGTAGAGTAGCCACCTAGTCATGATAGTGAGCCATTCATGCATGAGGATGAGTCACCATTGCAGGAACATGAAGAACAAGCACCCGTGGAGGTTGACATGGCAGAGTAGGTAAAATACAAGATAGTTGAGGAGATCATAAGGGAAAAGGATGCGGAGATAGAAGAGTTGAAAAAAAAAACCTCTCAAAGGAAAACGTCTTGATTACCTTCTTACAGCAAGAGAACATGCAGTTGAAAGTAAAACAGCTCCTCCAACGAAAACCAAAGGAAAACCCTGAGGCAGACAATGATAAAGGCAAAGAAGAGGTGGATGTTCAATAGCTAAGGGACATAGATATTGAAACACATCCAAGGAGGCCAATAACAAGAGGGTTAACTAAACAAAAATAACAAGAAAGAGAGTCATCTCCACCATTAGCTCAGTTAATCTTTGATGAATTGATAGCTACTGAATTGAACAAGATAAAGATTTGTGGCTTGATAGGACAAAAATTCATCTTGAGAAGATGTTTAAGAAGGCAGAAAGAAATAACAACCTTGAAAGACATATGGCGAGGCATTATTTCACAAGGAACCAAATTTCCAAGGTGAGGGTGAAGAACTTGAGGAAAAATCTTAAGGAAACCAAAATTAATCTTAAGGAGAAGGATAACTTGGACCTACTTGCTGAGGCCTCCTTAGTTGTTTATCCCATCATCCAAGGATATCATAGACCAAATTTTGGATGACTTTGAGCATTTTCGGCATTTTTGGTAATTTTTTGAAAATTTTGGAAATTGGGTCATTGTAGAAGCGTTGCGCAACGACACGATGCTTTTTCGCAGGGAATCTAAATGGAAATTTTTTTACATGGTTAGATTCATTTTGGCCTCTACATCACAATTATGGTATTAGGTTGGCTTTTCATCCTCCCATGTTGAATAAAAATGCAAAAAACACCACTTTTTTCATGCTTTTGCCACCTACGTTGCCTCTGTGTGGCGCTTCTGGAGTGAGGTTGGGAGAATCAATTTTTGAAGGACTTCTAGGGGGTATTTTCTCAGTTTTGAGGTTGCAATGGAAATAAGACACACAAGGATACCTATCCTAACTCTTGGATTTTCAAATGGGTGCCTAAAAGTCAGTCAAAATCAGCTCCAAAGTGGTGCTATGCTTTTGCTAGGAGGCACGACACTTCTACTGAGAGGCACGCCGCTTCTGTCTTGGATTCCATTGGAATTTTCAAGCCATAAAAACTCCAAAATTCGAGGTTTAGCTGTCCCATGAGGTTTATTTTTGGTATAAGAGTTTGTTTTTGCCTCTCCTTGTGGAGGAATAATGTAATTAATCATGGAGACACACACTCCTAGTTATTAGCTAAATTTGAGAGAATGGTTTCTAACTTCCCTAGATTCTAGTTAATGAATCGTAAAATACATTTATGATGTGTTTTGTATCATATTTATACCCAATGACGTGTCATGACTTCTATTTTCTATATGTAGTCCAACTCAAGTCATTTGAGGGGTTGGATAGTTGTTATTTTCTGTGTGGAGCTATTGTACAAGCTCTTTTTCAGTGAAATCATAGAAATGTTGCAGCTATAACCTTGGGACTCCAGTGGTATAATTTTGAGCATTTTTTTTCTCTATTACCTCAGCAAATTGAATGTTATGTTATATTTCCATCACATGTATGCTTATGTATGTTAATATTATGAGTTTATGAACATAAATCTTGCTTTCTATGCTCTATTTTATAATATTTTCATGGATGTGTCTACTCTTCTGATGAATGAATTCATTTAACATACTCATTCTGACTCTCTTTTCAAACCCTATACACAATGACAAATTAAGTATGCTCCTAAGTTTACCTACTCGGCCTCATCCTTGTCTTTGCAACTTAACCTTTGAAATCAGACCTAAACCCTAGACCTAGTTCCTTGACTGTCATTCCTATCCAGCAAAAACTCAAAACAAAAAAAACCCTAATATACCGAGCATAATAACTAGCCTAAAATAATTACATATCCAGTCATCTTATTGGCTACAAAAGTGACATTGAGAGAGCCCTCTCTGGTTTTCGTAGGGCTGGCTACCAGACCTAAAGGTTGGTTTGAGGTTACCTCCTTCAGTTCCATTCTCAGCCTTGGGAAACGGGGGGAGTGATAATGATTAGGACAACTTGAAGAGATAGTGCTTGCTATGTCCTTACCTTTCATTCCCGTTGTTGTGATATTTGTTTCATCTCCTGAATCAAATCCTAGGACATGTATTGTAGTTGCAACTGTCTTTTTCTTCCCTTTGTTGTTAACTTGTTTGGTTTCATCTCAAGATGAAGCTTCCAACATTGAGCTTCATCATGACCCTCTTTGGAAAAAAATTTGCATGTTATTTTTCTCCTTCCTTTTTGACGGATGCATTCTTCTTTCCCCTTCCTTTGAACTTCTTCTTAATCTTGTCTCCACTAGTGAATGGCTTCTTTCTACCCACTTGTGGAATTTTTTTCCCTCTTGATTCAAGATGAGTTTCCTAGACACAAACTTCATTTAAACTTGTAGGATTAAACATAAGGATAGTATGTCGTAAATAATTGTGTGAAACCCCAATATATTTTGAAAAAGTGTCTTGTGAATTCAAGTCTACAATTATTATCACGCATCTTCTTCTAAATTCTTGAGAGTAACTTTGCACACTTTGACCCTTTAGTTGTCTAAAATTCTACCAATTCATAATAGCATTTTTCATATAAGCTAATGGATAAAATTGTTTTCTAAGTGCAACAATAAAATCTATCCAAGAGGTGGAGACCTTACCATGATTTTTCATATCCTCTTTTGTTTTGGCCTCCCACCAAATCAAAGAAGCACTTTCCAACCTCAATGATTCCAACAAAATCTTTGCTTCATCATCTTTGATGTTTCGGATCCTGCGATAAAATTCTAGTTGACAAACCCAATTATTAAGTCTTTCAACATTCACTTCATCATTATACATAGGCAGTTCAAATTTGATATCGAGTTTTAATACGGGAGTTTTACCATGCACCCGTGGGGTATGTGGAGGTGTTTGAGTAACAGTGGTTGTGGAAGAGGAAGAAGATGAGGGTGAGGATGGAGGTGAATATGATGGTAGAGAAGAGGGTGGTTTATCGCCATTTCCCTTTGAAGGATTGTCATCATCTCCTCCTTTTACTCCATAAGAACCCTCTCCTTTTGAATGCTTGGAACTTTCACCTTGCAATCTTGAAGTCCTCTCTTCATAGAGAACCTTGACCATTTCAGTCATGTCAAAGAAATATTTTCTAAGAGTCTTTTCTTCATCTGACATGTTATCAGTTCCTCCTTCATGATACATGCTTGTTGAAGCTTCAACTACAATTTGAGGAAGGATTTGTGGTGTAGCTTGAGGAAAACTTGTTCTCCTTGTTCTTGACCTAACTTGTGGACTTGCAACCACAAACTTTCCTTCTCGTCTCTTCAGCTCCAACCTTGTAAGAATCACATACACTTGCAAACAATTAAATCCTCGCAACAACAAAGATAACCAAAGTTCTAATACCAAACTTTATCTGTATAATATCTTAATAAAATTTTGCTTGAGGGTTTTCAAATTACAAGTGTTTAAATTTATTTTTTGAGAACTTTATGTTAATTTTTAAACACATAAAGCATGTAAATAAACTCTGAAATATACATAAACAACAGAAAAATGCACCATAATAATAACCACAACACAACAAATGATGAAGGAGTTCACCCCTCTTGGGCTACGTCTCCTTGGTCCAGCTTCCAATGGTTTGGCCCTCTTTCATTATGCTCAAAATGGAGATTGCATACATTTACAATGCTCAAATGGCTTCAAAACTTGTTCCATCAGCTTCAAAATACCGAAAAATGCTTGTCTAGCCTCTTTATAATCCGAAATTGGTCAAAAAATGAAGATGTTACAAGCCTCCTTAGTTATCCTGCTAACCGCACCACAATTTCCCCAAAATCTAGATCGGTCCTACAATTTCACCCCATTTTTGGCTAATGGAGTGACAATTTCCTGGAATTCTAGGTGAAATTGTCAAACAATTTAAATGCATAATGGGGCCTAAAATTTGATTTAAAGCCATTATAATATGGTTTAAAATAAGTTGGATAGTTTTGGTAACCGTTGGACCATCGGCAGTTGGAGGAGTAGTGGTCACAAGATGTGATGATGATGGCAGTTTGGGGCGGCGGTTAGCCTCCACGCCCCTAGTTCTCGGCATTGGTCATATGTAAAACATGTATGGGGGGTGGGAATAAGCCCTGGAACTTCGCCACAACAAACTTTATAATATATTTTTTCTCTATGTATAATGAGTAATACCTGTGGTCCGTTGGTAATGCATGGTGTTGTTTGCGATGAGGTATTGTGTTTGACCCACGTCCAGTGTAGTTTAGCCTTAAACAAATTTTTGTGGCCTTCCGTGCTACCATGTGGTGGCCTCCTGTGCTACCACATGGTGGCCTCCCATGCTGCCACGTGGTGGCCTCCCGTGCTGCCATGTGGCGGCCTCCAATTGGGTCGTGTTGCAGCATGTGGTTGGCCACCTTCCCAACCAATGAAACTCATCCACGACCGAACCAATCAGAAGAGGACAATTGGAGAGGCTTGATAGGCCTAAAATTTTCACTTTTCAACCAACCAGAAGAAGCCACGTGGTAGCCTTCCACTAGCCCAAAATACACAGTCCCCTGTCCATTTTTTTGAAAAATTCACGTGTTTGGAAAAGCGGACAAAACACGTTTCTGGGAGCATATGGTGTCGTTTTTCTGCGAAACGAGTTGCGACAGATTCAGAGTGACAATACATGCATAGTCGTTTAGGTTCCACACCATTCCGACTAATTTATTTTTTGAGCATAATTTTGAGCACCTGATCAATTATGCTCTGACAAGGACATATCTGCAAAGCTCAGTTCCTTCCTTGGGAACCTCTTAACGAATTCCAACAAGGATAGAACCCCATAAATTTTGGAAATTTTTCAAAACATTCCCACAATATTGAATGACGATCATAACACAATGTTGCTTAAATAAATCAATGAGCAATAAGTAGAAGAATCCATTATGTCAATTCCCACTGGCAAGGCTCTAGGGATCAATTGCTTCACCACACATTTATTCAAATCTTGTTGGAAAATTATAACAGGAGAGGTCCACGCTATAATATAGGATCAAAGGAGAGACAAAACAATGTTGGGAACCCTCAATGCTCCCTCTTTAACTCTCATTTCAAAGGAAGAAGGAGAAGACTCCCTGGAAAGGTATAACCCTATAGCACTATGTAATGTTATATACAATATCATCTCAAAAGTTATAGCAATAGACTCAAAAATTTTCTTCCTCTCCTTGTTTCTCCTAGTCAATCTGGTTATGTCAAGGAAGGCAAATTTTCGACAGTATAATTCTATCCCATGAAACTATACACTCTCTCAAAATATCTAAACAACCTGGGATGTTAATGCAGCTTGATATGTCAAAATTATTTGACAAGATAAGTTGGAAACATATGAAGGAAGTGCTCAAAGCCTTTCGCTTCCACCTGGATTGGATTGATTTGATCATGGCCCTCATGTTTGGTTCCTTCTTCTCCATCCTTCTCAATGGATCCCCTACCCAACCCTTCATTTCCACCCATGGCATCAGGCAAGAAGATCCCCTATTCCCTTTCCTCTTTATTCTCATGGCAGAGATTTTGGGAAGAACCATCTCAGTAGCTATGGAAAATAATCAACTAACTGGTCTGAAACTTTATGATGCTCCTTCAGCCTCAACCCATCAAAAGCTCAGGGATGAAATCATTATTATGGGCATCCCCACTATTGCTAAAGCTAGAATTGTCAAGCGAATTATCAAGCTATTTTACGAATTCTCCATTGAACCTCAGTCAATCTGCAAAAATCTTTAAAAAAAAAATCTTTAAAACTTTTCCCCCTATTCAAATAAATAACACTAGAATCATTGGGTTCCATACTTTCCCCATCCGTTATAATTATTTGGGTGTTCCTCTCATAAATAAATCCCACAAGAAATCCACTTGGGAATACCTCCTGTCCAAGCTCCAAAATAAACTAATAAATTGGACCTTCTAATCCCTTAATCTATCTGGAAGTCTATTCCTTTTCAAATCCTTCTTGCAAGTTATTCCCCTATACTTGTTCTTAGCCTTGGAATATCCAAAATCAGTCCTAAACACTATTCACAACATTTAGAGAAATTTCCTCTGAAGAGCCTCCGAGCAAAAAAGAAAATGGGCTTTGGTTGGATGGGAAAAATTCTGTAGGCCAAAGTATGTAGGATGTTTGGGCCTAAGGGGCCCAGAAGTCATGGGAAATGATTTAGGAGCTAAAACATGGTGGAAATAGCTATATTCGCTCATGACCCCCTGGGAAATTCTTTGGAAAGATAAATATGCCTCCAATCAACAGCAAAAGGATTTCATTTTTCTATTAAGCCTTGTCAAGGGATCTATTATTTGGAATCATGCTTGGAAAAACAAATGGACCATCCAACAACATAGTTTCTAGGAGGTTCGCAATGGAAAAATTTCTCTCTTCTGGGAGGAGACTTGGAAATAGCTCCCAAAATTTAATGAAGAAGCCTATGCAACCATGGTTTCTCGGGTCCTTCCCGTTGTTGCTTATGTAAGAACTAGGAGGAAACTATCAACCACATTCTAAACTATTGTGAAATTTCTTTCACTTTATGGGATTAGGGAGTGGAGGTATTCATAACCTCAGACAAAAGCAAGGCATCTATCAAGATAACCCTTGACACATGGATAGCTCAAATCACAAGTCACCCCATTGTCAACAAAGCTTGGAATTTGCTTTTGTGGGCTCTTTTTTGGGTCATATGGAAATAAAGAAATGTGAGATTATTTAGAAACTTGCAGGTAATAGGGGAGGTTCTACTTACCAAGATGAAGAAGATAATTCAAGACTTAGTATTTATCTCTCATATGCCCCCTTTGCAATCCCCACCCCCTAAAGCTTCGAACATCGGGTATCAAAAAGCTTCTTGGGATGGATAACATTCCATCCATTGTCACAAAAAACCCCATTGTTAACCCAAAAACTCCCGACATATGGTCTCCCCAAAGCATTAACATTTTTAAGATAAACTACAACGAGTCTTTCAGAGGCAACCCAGGATCTGCAGGCTTCAGAGGAGTATTATGGAATCATAATGGTGAAATTATTTGGATTTACTATGGAAAATTAGGGATCAATAAGAATAATGCAGTTGAGTTGTAGACTCTGGAACATGGATTGGATATTTCCAAGTCTTACCATTTTATTTTGTTGATTGTCAAAGGGGTTTTAGTGTTGGCCACCCTTGTTGCCCGAAATCTACAGAATGGAACCTCGGTTAGCAAAGTGACTGCCAACTTGCAGATTTAAAAAACTCTTCAACACATTTACAACCACATCACAGATCTCAGTGGGGTCTACTTCCAAGATATCAAGTGTAAGGAAAAATCCTTGGTTGATAAGCATGTGAATGAGGGGACAGATGGAAATACCACACTAAGCTTCCATGCATGGCAATAATTACCTGATGACAAGTTGTGTCTGGAGTGTGAAGATATCCATCGAAAGGATAGGGATAGTTTTGGTCTTAATGAGCTTCCAAACCATTATTTCATCCAAAAAACCACTTCATTATGGAATCATAAGAAAATTTTGAATGTAGAGCTATGAAATATTTCACTCACACCTCTCAACCTGATGCTCTTAATGAGCCCTCAAACCTTGAAGTATGAATGATTAGAGTCGTCGCCCACCTCATCCACCAAATGAGCCCTCAAACCTTAAAGTATGAATGCTTAGAGTCGTCGCCCACCTCATCCACCAATCAACAGTCTAAATCATTTGAATTTACAATAGATCTTGTTGTATACATGATGAATTACCATTTTGAAGTTTCCATTATTATCCTCGGCCCTTTAAATACCATGAACCTCGATTTCTTCCCCCACTTGAGGCTGCTCTTTTTTCCATTATTATTCACTCCTTCCTAGTTTGCCGCTAACTTTAATTTTCCTTTCTCCCCTAATTACATACCCCTTTCCTCTCATTCCCTTGACCGACCGAAAATAACTCGACACCCCCTCCCCCCACCCCCCCCAGCCATTTTTCCAAATCCTCCTCTTCAGGCCACAAACTGAGACCTCACAACTTGGACCACTAGAGACAGGCTGATATGTGTCCCAGAAAAAGGGCCAAAACTACGGCCCATAAAGCGGCCCTTAATTTTCATATCACCAACCCTCCTAAGGTAAAGCAAATACCAACCAAGTGGAGGAGCAAGAGGCTGAAATTAGGCAGAACATCAGCACTAAAGATGTGGACAAGCAATTCAAATGGATTTTAGACCCAAAATTAACAAGTGCTCGGGAAAAAAATTTCGGCCACACCATCAAGCTCACTTGGACCATGAAAAATCTCATGGGTTTGGCAATGCAAGAAAACACTCAGACTAGGAAATTTTTGGAGGAGAAGTTGGATTTCTTGGATGCGAAGTTCATCGTCTTTGTGGAATTTTTACATCATAAGAAATTCATCACCAAGGATTTTTTTCATTATGAACGAATCAAAAAAAGCGCCACCAAGAAGTATGAAGGGGATGGTTGTTTTCTCCCCAACCCCAAAAAGTTGAAGCAAGATGGTGTTCAAGCGCATTAGGGGAATTTTGAGGTCTAAAATGGGCCTCCTAAGGAAATAATAAAATAATAGCTAAACCAATAAAATAATATTTATGAATTTGCAATTCACTTTTTGCACCACAATCCATGTAACCATAGTTAAATTCAATTCAAAAGTTGTACCAAAGTAAAATTAATAAAAGAATTGCATTGATGTGACTATAAATAAGAATAATCTTTTCAAGAAAAATTCATTATCATTGAACAACTAATTCATTTGTCCTTTGTACTTAAATACCTTAAAATAAAATATAAATATAAATTTATAAATTCTTAATTATATTATATGCTATTAATTAAATTTTATATTATTTAAATTTTATAATAACATGTAATTAATATACTGTATAAAAATAATATAATATAATATAATAAATGTATAGGGATATGCATTGTTTCTTTCAAGAAATATGAAATGACAATTGTTGTTGTGGATTAGTCGCACGGGTGTACGAAATCGCACTAGCTTAGAGAGAGTGGTCTACTCTCTAAACTATTGGTAACAGGCAGAAAGTGGGGGAGATCAAAAACATAAAGCTTAATGGAAATAGTATGATGAAGTATGCTCTGGTTAAACTAAAACTAAAAACACAAATACACAAAATCTATATAGAGAGTTCCAAACAATAATAATGCAAACGATGGCTCGATGGCCTCTTCTTATTAAACGTTCGAAATGGAGAATAAATTTTACCCACTTGCCAAAGGGCCCTAGGCAATGGCTATAGGTCTCGATGCAAGGATGTTGCCTTCCAAGATCTGTCTATGATGCAGTCTCACTCTCTCTCTCTGTTGTGGTGGACTAAGATGTTGGGTGGCCAACTATCGAGTCCTCTTTAGCTCCAGCTCTGGGTCACACACAATGCTGGTGTTTCTTGGGCAACTTTGGCCAGCATAACACTGTGAACACCATTTCTTCATCTCCTGGTGGGTTTATATAGGTGTGATTCAAATCCTCCTTCCCTCCCTTGGTAAATGATGGATGGTGACCCAAGGGAGATGTGTGATTCCATTATGTCCTCAAATATTCTTTTGTGTTCTCACATAATGTCTAAGGAGGCACTAGTGGTTGTCCTTAGGCGACTTTCACATAAGGAGTAACTGTCCTTTGCTTGGTGTGGTCCCAGAAATAGACTTTTTTCCATTTCCAGGAATGCGTGTTTATCGGGCAAAAGGCGCACAGAAGGCGCTCTTCTCGAAGGATAAAGTGCGCATTTGAGCATTTATGGCTAGTTCAAATCTGATTTTCTCAAAACCTTAGAGATTTTAAATACTTCTTGATTCCATAATGTATTCCTGTCTTGTAAATCCTTGGGCTCGACATTAATTGATGTCGTCTTCTGCTGTACGATTTTCCAGTGTTAACAGTTTCCCCCTAATGTGTGAGGTCTAGGAAGAACTATATAGCAGAAATACATTATAGTTTCTTTTCTGTATCGTATGCAAAGAGAGAGAGAGAGAGAGGTCTGCGTGTATTTTGGAATTGACAACACCTTGCACCATTTCTGAGATAACCATGACCTAATGGACCCCCTGGAAGCAGACAAAATATACAACATATTTACAAAATTTCAATGAGGCGGGCATGTCCCACGCTTGTGATGCTATGGCTAGTTAAACAAAATTGACAGATACATGTGTTGTCTGTGCCAATACTGTGGTAGTGATGCTGGTGGTTGTTGACGACGACTGCTGACGCCCTCAGGGGTGTTTTTTCTTTGACGATAGGTGGAATGTGGTACCCATATGCGTAATCTTGGTATGGCATATCTTTGCGCAATGTACGCATATTTACTGGCTGGGACCTTCCCATGTAAGCATTGTTGTCAGAGACGCTTATGGAGGTACGGGTCTTTGTCGGATCTGATCAAAGTGAAATGGTTGTAAGGTACAATACAGTCGTGACATGAAAGCTTTTGTTATGGTAGAATGTCAGGAGGATCGATGACATCTATGGAAAATGATGTATCCCACAGTGCCACCCGAGGATACCCCTTTGCATGGGGAGGGGTTATCCAAGGTACCGCTTCCTTTTTGGAAAAGAGGTGTCGAGGTCGACAAAAGGAAGCCTTAACCGAACCATGGGTCGCCGACCTGAGGGATCGGGGACTGCGATATGATGGGTTTAACATAATCATGTTGGTGAGAGGTGACTGAAAACAGATGATGGAGATTTAGTGGCCCGAGGTTGAAGTATACTTGAGCAGCTTGGCGGCAGTCATAATTATTTCTGAAAGAAAAATCCTTGGAGTCGGTAGGACCTCCAGGGTGGGTAGAACCGGCTATGAATGTCGGGATGGTGCATGCATGATATGAGTGAAATAATTCGACCAAGGGGAATGAGGGACTACTGCCATGGGAGAAAAGCTGAAATATGAGGGCAAAGTGGCGAAGGGCATCGTTTGCGGTCTTTGTACACTTACCAAAAGAATAAAATAATGGGGTTTGATTTGTACAAAACACAGAGACGGGTACCCCAAAACATGAAAGAGGGTTGCTCAATGAAGGTGTGAGGACGGTGTTTTGTTGGGGGATAGGGGTCCCATTGGTTGGTCTCATGTGTGGGGTTAATGAAGCGGAAGATGTCGCAGATGGGATTATGATGATGGAGGTATGGCGGGCCAATTGTGGTGCGCTGAGGTGAGATTTCAATATTCTTGTACAACCTGATCGTCTGGGAAGGGGGATGAGTTTGAGTGGTGAACTTGACCTTATGTATGATATATGGATGGGCATGAGGTGCTTCTCGGACTTAAATGGTATGCCCATGGCATCACTTGTGCCGTGATATATGGTCTACTTTGGGTGACGAGCGCCATGGAGGGGAGGCTCTACCGACCAACACAGATGTTTATCATGTGCAGGATGAGGTGGTGATAAACGCGGTCAAGTATGAGAACCCTATGGTTTATTTCTAATGGAGAAATGATGTCAGGATATGCAAATTTTTCTGGGACTCTATCATGCTGGGGGTAGAATGATACTTTCTCCGATATTTTCAGTGGATGGTGTTGTAAGCGGTTTGCGGGTTGTTCCTGCAAAAACAACTACCTCAAGTGAAAGCATCTTCTTTATCAAATATTATTGAAATTCATGAGCTTTAAAAAAGAAGATGAGAGAGGGCATACCTGCCGGCACTGAAAAATTATTTTTTGAGGAGTGCGAATGTGTGGCATCGCCTCTGTTTATTATGGAGTGTTGATCACAATGTTGCTTTCGGTCTGGTTATCAGATAATATAAGCTCCAGTTTTCCCTTGGGAGTTGTTACTTGGGTCCTAGTTTTGATTTCAGTTGGGGTTTCCCCCAGACTGAGATCAGGGGGGGCATTGCTGGTTACTGCCCCCTATCCAGGATCTCCCTGTTGTTTGTTCCTCAGCTTCTTTTTGCATCATTTGGAGGATTTTCATAATTCTCCTGGTTGTATGGTTGTTGATGAGCCTAGGAAGGGCTGCACTAGATTGACCAGTGCATTATTTTGTTCCATTGGTCCATTCTGTGCGGGGAATGGGGGATATCGGTTCCCTTGTCCCTGGTTGGTATATGAGTGTCGGGGTGACTTTCATGATAGCTAGGTTGTAATACGTTCTAAGTAGAATCATATGAGTATCCAGGGTATTGATTACTGCTGCCTAGGTGTCCTTGGTCCAAAGACCCGATCGAACCATCTGTAGAATCGACGTGCATGGTGCTACTGCTGCCTAGGTGATCTCGGGAAAAATACCCGATCAAGACGTCTGCAGAATCGATGCGCATGGTACTACTACTACCTAGGTGATCTAGGGTCGAAGACCTAATCAATCCATCTGCTAAATATACCTATCTGGTAACTCCCTGAGTATCATGGGTGTTATTTCTGCCTAAGTGATCTTGGGTCGAATACCCGATCAAATCTTCTGCAGTAAACGACGCGCCTGGTAACTCCTCAAGTACAGATTACTGCTGCCTAGGTGACCTTGGGTCAAAGACTTGATCAAATCATCTGCAGTAATCGACGCACATGATAACTCAAGAGGATGAGGCATCCAGGTTCCCCTATCCCTGGTTGGTGTACAATGGTTTGGGGGGAGGAGGGACAAATGGTTTTCTTTCTGGTGAGTGTCGTTCCTCCTGCATGTACAGGACGACACGAGGTTCATCTTCGATAGATTGGGTGGAGGGATCCTCCTGATAGGATCGCTTGATCGCATGTAAGGCGTCCCTATATCTTGGTATTTCTGGACAATGGTGGGTATAGTGCCCATAGGTGTCGCAGATAGCGCATGCGTGATTGGTACGCAGTGGTTTTCTTGTACTTTTGGTGGCAAGTTCCTTTTTATGGGAACGTCGTGTCAAGGTACCTGCTTCGCAGCCGAGGAGTGGTTTTAATTCGTCCAACTCCAGACATATGTGGGTAGGATGGCCTATGACATCACATATGGCGCAGGCTGATGACTCTCTTTGCATGGTGGGGGTCACCGCTTTCTTTCCTCTCTTAGCAATTTTCTTGGCCATGGTCATCGGTTTCGCAATGGGAATTTCCCTTACGGGGGCGGTTTCGACCATTGCTTGGGTAGGTTGGGCTCCTCGGGACTGGGGGGCTTTAACCCAAATGCAGTAATGTTGGTAGTTTTTGTGCCTAAAGGGGAAACGAGGTACCAAACTGGGAATGCCAACGATATGTTGGGTAACACCAGTGTTGCCAAAAACTGTTGGGAGACAAAGCGAGGAGGTGGGTAGAGGAAAGGGGTTTGGGAGGTGGCATAGACTAGGGAGGCTATCGTGGCTGATGCCTCGGTGTCATTATTGCTTGAGTCTATTTCCTAACTAACCTTGGTGCTTGATGTGGACATCATGCATATCGGGGCCCCTGTGGCATCGGGCAATACCTCAGGGATAATGGGAGGATCTCTTAGGAATGACCCTAGGATGGACGACGGTTTGAATTGGCCAGGGCCATATTCTTGATACTGTGAAAGACCATATGCGGCTATATCTACGTAGGGTATAATTACATCTGTGTTGGTCAAGGGACGCTTTCACTATGCATCAGCTATTCTACCATAATGATTCGATCCTCGTGGGGGAACATCATGATGTGGAAGACGGAGGATGATATGGCAGACATGGCATACATGTAACTCCACCCAAGGAGTAGATTGTAATCCAAGTGAGCATCCAAGACTTCGATGTCTATGTGGACCGTCTTGCCGGCTAAGCAGACCGGTACATTTTGGAAGAGACCGACGGGGGTCAAGGGACGACCATCGTATGCTCTGAGTGTGATGAGGGAAGGTTTGAGTTCAGGGGCTCCTAACTTCTACCATACATTCTTTGACATGATGCATGTGGATGCACCCTCATCAATGACACATTAGTGAATAATGATATTTTGTATCAATAATGGTATCTGGAAGGCGACCATGGAGGGAAGCCTAGGGGTGGCTTTTTCTAAGTCAAAATCCATCATGCGCGTGTCGGCAAGATCGACAGTGCCTAATGCAGAAATTAGGGCTTTCCATTGCTTTGGGAACGACTGCAGTACTTCCAATGTGGACATAGCAGCAGGTGATTGAGCTAAATCGTCTATGATGCTATAATTGTGGGCCGCTTTGGAGTAGTTACCTGCTCGCCTATTAGGCCCTTTTACCATTTTTGGCAATGGCTCCAAAGGAATATTTGGAATGGTTAAAGGTGCAGTCAACATGCTCGTACTAGCCCCTGACGTACTAATGTCTGGTGGGGTGTCGTAGCTGCGATTCCGAGTTTGGAAAAACATTTCTTCCCCAGCCATGTAGATTTCATGGTTGTTTTTCCCAGAATCATCTGGGTTTTGCTGTTGAGTGCTGACTGTTCCTTGATGGGGGAAGGGTTCTTGCATCACCACAGTTGGCTGGGAAGATCCTCCTTGTCCTCGGTTACTATAAAACTTTTTAAGCTCAGGGAGTTCAGGACAGTGATGAGTATAGTACCCGTACTCACCACATATTGAACAAGAATGGTTTGCTCATAGAGGTGGCCTTTTGTCATGCCTTTGGGCAGTGTTTGGCTCTTGGTTCTGATTCTGGTTGAAGTTACCTCTAGCCTGGGATCGTGGTGGGCGTTGTTGGTTGTTTCCCTCCTATTCAGGGTTCCCTTTGGGCTTGTTTTTTTCCTTTTTCTTAACCACGATAGGAGGGTAGTTATCATGATCATACTGGTGTGGTTGCTTTTGGGACGGCTGCACAAAGTTCACCTGTGCATTGTTTTGCATAGGTGGGTTGTGTGCTTGGGATTGAGCATATTGATGTCCCATGTTCATACCTGGCCATTGGGAGGGAGCTCTTACGTCAGTATTTCTTCTTGCGTACTGGGTCCCCTCAGCCGGAGGATAAGGTCCTCCTTGGTGATACGCTTGCACCCTATTAGTCAAATTTTGCTGCTGCATATAATGAATTTGAAATACGGGTTCAGACATGTTCTGGGTAGGCCCATGTGTGTAACCTGGATTCTGACTGCTGCTGCCTAGGTACCCTTGGGTCATTGAACCAATAAGTCCGTCTGCAGAGTTAGACGTGCCTGGAAATTCTTGATAAGATTGCAGGCGTGGGGCGTTAGGCAGGATATTGTATATGTATACTGACTGCGTATATATCAGTTCAAGTTGTTGGGCTTTACTAATTGCGTCCTCTTTGGATGTGGGGTTGCGTTGCGCCACATCCTTTGAAATATTCGCCGTCAGAGTTTTCAAGAATAAATCTAAAAGGACTCGATCGTCGAGTTTAGATTTTCATACACTGCTACGCCGCCTCCATTCATGGAGATGCTTTGAAATATGGGTGGAGGGGGATTGTCTGAAATGATTCAGTAACTCCATTCCCAAATCGTGGTGAATGGGCAACTAAAAGTATGTGAGGAACGCAGTAGCGAGGGCGCTAAAGGTTCCATGTGAAGCAGGGGGTTGCTCCACGTACCATTTCGCGGCCACTCTAGTAAGAGTGCGTTAAAATAGCCTCAACCGAATAGTATCGTCGATGATGCTATTCGATGAGCACCACAGGTGAAAGGTCATTATATGATTTCCTAGGTCTTCCGCTTGCTTGCCTTCAAACTTTGGTATGTCCGAAGGGAGCTTCATGTGCATGGGAGGCCAATTGGGGCCGTGTGCGATGGGGTCATTAGTGAGTTTGGTCAAATCTGGTAGATTCAACACTGCTAAGAAGGGTGACTGGGTGGCTGACGCCATGGCAACGTGTGAAGACACGAAGTTCTGGTTAGAACAAGGGTTAGTCTGTGACGTACCCTGTTGTGAATTCAGCTGGCTTCCTGTATGGGATGCACTCCTCTGCCCCCGAGGGGACGAGGGGGGAGTTGTCTGTGGTGTGGTGTTGGGAGATCGATTAGGGTTCCAAACTAAGGTTGCTCCAAGAAAGGAGGAACCAACAATTGTGGCAATGTTCGGTCTTTGACGCTTAAACGGTGAAAGACCTGGAACCCTTCCCAGTAATGGGGGGAGGTCCAAAAGACGCCTGGATCGACGAGGTTCCGTTAGAACCGTTTGAGTATCGACCAGGTTGGGTTTTGGAAAAATTTTGAGGGGATCTAGTCTGTGATCACAACAAATTTATGGCCACATACATAAAACAAAGTGAAAATGAAATGATTTGTCCCTTTAACTTAATCTATGTGATCAATCAAGCAAAAAATGGTTTTGTTTGTTTGTGCGTGATACTAAAAATCCTAGAAGACCGATTATGTCCTCACACACTCAAAAGTAACTAGGCCTTGAGAGGATTTCTTGCGAGTGTTGACACAACGTCCCGTAAGAGCTGGCGACGCCCCTAGTCAGCCAAATAGAATCAACCAAGGTAAGGGTAGAGGGTCTAGTGCTTGCCTGCACCGTCACCTATAAGGTAAAGGATGCCTTAGTTTTGGCCACTAAGAACCACCGTCCCATGTGAGCATTCGAGTCTTGGGCTTCTTGGCAGTCAACTAACAGTACCGAGTATCAGTCGGGTCAGGTAGCCCCAACTGATACCGCACGCATTGCGCCTAAGCTTAACCCCCTCTGAATTGGGTCTCTGTCGCGCTCGAGTTTTCTTTTCCGTGGGCTGATAGGTGGATTTTAAAGCTCCCTAAATACACAACTTCTATGTTTCAATGTGAAGTGTGATCAAGGCAGCTTATTGGATGCCTACCCCCTTGATCCTAACTTAATCTATAAATTCTCTTGTGGCCCCTGTGGGGAGAATTTAGTGAGTTGGTTTAAGTTATTTTTAGGTGGCTTTCTTTTCTTAGTGGGTGAATGTGTGTGAGCGTATGGTGAAAAATCTCATAATTTGAACATATGGATATCGGTGATCCTTTAAAAAAGTCCCCTAGTTAAACTATGTGACGTTGTTCCTTTCTCAAATGGAAATAATTTGCGGATAATGAGCCGCTTCCAAATCTTCCTAATTAGTCTATGTGAGTGACTAAAGGGAGATGGAAAATCACAAATGTAGAGCATTCATACGCTTGTCTAGGGTCACCAAATGGTGCAAGGATAGCAGAGATTACTTGCTCTAATTGGCAATTCAATCCTAGTCCCGCAATTTCCTAAATGCAAAAATTAAATTTAAACTAAAACATTTCTACACTAGCTTATGCATGTGTGGTCTTGAGCCACTTACTTGCACTAGTTAAACTAAGTGTGCATACCAGAAATCAATGGTTAATTCGACCCCTACTTAAACTATGTGAACACTTTTTGCAAAAACCAACTTCAACGAAAAACTAACTAAATGCCTACAGAAAGCAGAAAAAATTGAGTTCTCAGAAGCTGTGGGGTATCAACACAGGTGTTGGCAGATACATTAGGGGCTACCCAACACACTTACAAGTAGAAAAAATGCACAAAATAGGGAGAAAAAATCTCTCTGCAATTTGCACGCAAAATCCCTTGACAGGTGCGCCTTCCTACGCGCAGATCAATCCTGAATGCGCGTAATGCGCCTCTGTGTGGAAAAAATGCGTGCAGAAATCCTACAAGTAAAAGATTAGGAGCTACCTTCTTCATTCTGTCACTTCAGTGAGTCTAGGGACTGTAAGATGGGTCATAGTACTGTCAGCTCCACTCCAACATAGACAAAGGGTCTCCTGCAAAAGATGGCACAACCACATAAACTTGGAACACGTTAGTGGAGTCGCCAATCCTGTTGTTGTGGATTAGTCGCACGGGTGTACGAAATCGCACCAGCTTAGAGAGTGTGGTCTACTCTCTAAAATATTGGTAACAGGCAGAAAGTGGGGGAGCTCAAAAGCATAAAAATTAATGGAAATAGTATGCTAAAGTATGCTCTGGTTAAACTAAAACTAAAAACACAAATATATAGAAACTATATAGAGAGTTCCAAACGATAATAATGAAAACGATGGCTCGATGGCCTCTTCTTATTAAACGTTCGAAATGGAGAAGAAATTTTACCCACTTTCCAAAGGGCCCCTAGGCAATGGCTTTAGGTCCCGATGCAAGGATGTTGCCTTCCAAGCTCTGCCTCTGATGCAGTCTCACTCTCTCTTTCTATTGTGGTGGACTAAGATGTTGGGTGGCCAACTATCGAGTCCTCTTTAGCTCCAGTTCTGGGTCACACACAATGCTGGTGTTGCTTGGGAAAATTTGGCCAACATAACACTGTGATCACCATTTCTTCATCTCTTGGTGGGTTTATATAGGTGAGCTTCAAATCCTCCTTCCCTCCCTTGGTACATGATGGATGGTGACCCAAGGGAGAGGTGTGATTCCATTGTGTGCTCAAATATTCTTTTTTGTCCTCGCATAATGTCTAAGGAGGCACTGGTGGCTGTCCTTAGGCGGCTTTCACATAAAGAGTAACTGTCCTTTGCTTGGTGTGGTCTCGGAAAGCAACTTTTTTCCATTTCCAGGAATGTGTGTTTATCGGGAAAAAAGGTGCACAGAAGGTGCTCTTCTCGAAGGATAAAGCACGCATTTGAGCATTTATGACTAGTTCAAATCTGATTTTCTCAAAACCTTAGAGATTTTAAATACTTCTTGATTCCATAATGTATTCTTGTCCTGTAAATCCTTGGGCTCGGCATTAATTGATGTCGTCTTCTGTTGTACGATTTTTCAGTGTTAACAACAATAATATATTTTTATTCAAAAAATGTGAAAAGACATTTATTATGAGTAGTTTACTTTGACTTTAAAAGTACTTAGAGCACTACCATGGTTAGCCATGATTTTTTATCCACCATTGATAATGTGACAAGTAAGTACCTTTAACTCAAGAAATGCCACCTCAACCATTAGGGATGATGTCATCCCCTAAAATCTGATTGGTTCTCATAAAGTGAATTTTGATTGTACATTTTCCTTAGGTGGCCCATTTTAGACCTCAAAATTCCCCTAATGAACGGGTCACCAATTGAACCCATCACTGTTGGCGAGGACTAGCCCTGCTCAGTTAAGTATCATGCCCTAGAAATTTTGTCTCCTTTTTTAAAATCTGCCCAAGGGGTGCTAGTATGTATGTCTAAAGAGTTTGATTAGGGTTTGGTTGTTTCCCAACATGATTGTCAGCTTCATAGTCACTCCTTGGGAAACTCCTCTAGGCAGTGTTTTTCCCCTAAGTCTGTATATAAATCTAGCTTTTGATTTGGTTGAGTAGCGATTCTTAGATAGTACATAGTATCAGAGGATGAAAAATTATGCAGATGCTTTGGTTTCCAATCAGGTCAACCATGGAAAAACATAGATGCATGTTTTTTTGGTTTTTCAGTTCTAATATAATCTCATACTTATAAAAAATACATCAATTTGAATCAAATTCTTCAAGCAATTTATAAAAAGAAAATTAGGCCTTTAGCAAGAAAAATATCACTCCGTGAGCATGAAATTACAATCTTGGAAAGAATCCTAGTTGTGGAAATGATAATTCTAACATCCCTTAGCATAAGAGTCCAACCCAAATTACCAATAAAAATACAATGTAAATTCATGTTTGTTTTATTTCTGCCTCCAATCCCTTTTTTCCACCTCAATCACTCTAAAAGTGTTACTCGTCCATGGTTGATTCCTGAAGAAGAAGAATTTGTTTCTTTTTTTCTCTCTTTTCCCTAGAGGTGGGATTCCTATTGATTGTATAGATATGTTAGATGAAAATATTATTTAAAGTTTTTTCACATAATTTATGTAATCTCTTTTCAAACCCAATCTTTTCTTCCTAATTTTGGAGAAAAAAGTTAGAAATGGACATTGTATAGTTTTTTGGCTTAATGATAAACTCTTTAGCAACTTTACTAACCCATTTCTCAATTTGTAGAATATTCTCCTTATTTGCATCTCATTTCTCATCTAGATCTGATATGAAAATTCGATAAGCTAATTATTTCTTAATAGGTCCTACATGAGGCATATCATAATATTCCATTATGTCTAAAGACATATCCCGAATATCTGAGCACCAATGAATTTTTTTTTAAGAAATGAATATGGATTTTGTATTAATGCAGTCTAGTTTGAAGGCCAGAACCCTTTACATATTTAACAAATTCTTCTTCTATTTCATTCAAAGGCGTCCAAAAAATATTGGTACTTGTATTTCTCTGTCTGCTTGAAACTAATATAAACTAACTCTCCTTATATAGCATCCAAAAAAATTCAAACATTGCTACATATTTTCATAACATAAATTGAACTAAAAATAAGAACTAGCCTTCAAAGTTCACCTCGGGAGCATAATTGACTTCATTTCCTTGTATTTTGTACCTTACCTGAGAAGAATATCTTGATCCTACGATCGCCTTGCCAGCTACCACCACCTGCGAATTTCAAGTTGCCTTCCACTACGCCACAAATTCTTCATCCATTTCATTATTTGTCCTGTTATTTGGCCAAATTTCCCATCCTAAAATTCAACAAATCGATTTCCACCTACAACCTTTTCAACTTGGTCTCCATTAGACTGGGTTTTTGATTCAACCGATCAAAGTGGGATGAATACTCTATTAATATCATTTCCCCTTGCATAGAAATCAAATTTATATTAAACTACAAACTAAATGGAAATTGTTTTCCTTGTTTTCAACGTTTGGATGGATCTTCATTGGAAAATCGCATTGTGAGCCTTCTTTCCTTCCAAACAAACTGTGAACCATATGGGAAACCCTGCGTTGGTGAGACTACACATCCTCTTCTTATAACCACATGATACTTCATTCCCCAAACTATCATTCTCTGCAACACCTTCATTTTAGCATTGATTTCCAAGCATTTTCCATACATAGAAATACATCACCTTAATATTGGCTCTGCAATTTGGAACCTATTCCATTAAATCCTGAAAACACAAGTGTGTATACTACATCTTGCTTGTGGAGTTGCTAACTCTATGCATCCACACAAATTTTTTAATGGCAATAGTCATCTTCCATCTGTTCACTAACAAGCATTGAATTACGTGGATTGTCCACATGCATGCATAGTCCCAATCCTTTGCATGAGATAATAAATGTAATGGATGTCCATAATATGGTCTGACAATGGGAAAACGTGTGTCTATGATTTTGATTTGAACATTAATTCTGATTGTTACCCCCAAATTCTGAACTAAGGATAAGCTTATCATGGTAATGGCTTATTTTTTTCACTTCCATCACCCAAAATCAACACACCTTGTTCCAAAGTGGCTTCCCTATTTTCTAAAGAGTTTTCTTCTAAATTGAGTTGTATTTTAACGTGAAATAATTTCATTAAAATCTTCTTGGATTGTTTTAAGTTGGGAATTGATTATAATGACCTTTGATTTAAAGAACTTTGTATCCTTTTGTTTGATCTGCAACTATTGTGACCGTTCTTGCAATGAATCAATTTGTTGTTGAAAGCTTATGGAGGCTATCTCCAAATTCATCTGATTCTTTTTCATTGTGTTCTCTAACTCATTGGAATGTTACTATTTTATTATATCAATTTCTTGCTTATATTTTCGCTATGATTTTATTGAAAATAAAGCAAAAATTTCATTGATTTGAACTATTTATTTCTGATGGTGTTCTTCTAATCATTAGAGAAATTTTGAGGTTAATGGGCCTCGAAAAAAAAATGTACAAAAAAAAAAAAATCAACTTTATAAGAACCAATAGGATTCAATATGATGATTTCAACCATGGGGTTTGAGTCACCATTTTTGGAGTAAAAAGGAAAATAGATAAAAAAGAAAAATAAAAAACTACTTTTTCAACTCGTATTTTTAACTTACCTCCCTACGATTTTACTCAAAATTTGAGTGGGAGCACTTGTTGGATGCATAATTTAATTTTGCATCCAAGGAGTACCCATGTTGCATACTTTTGATGGACCCTAATACACAAAAAGGGTCAATCGAAAGTATGCAACACAGGTACTCTTTGGATGAAAAATTAAATTTTGCATCCAGTGAGTGCTCCTGCTCAAAATTTGAGTAAAATCGTAGGGATATAAGTTGAAAATATGAGTTGAAAAAAGTAGTTTTTTTTTTCCCCTCCAAAATTGATGAGATAATATAATATTATTTTATTATTTACACTATTATTTTATAATATTCCTTAGGAGGCCCATTTTAGACCTCAAAATTTCTCTAATATATAATTTTTGGCTAATTTGCCTTCCATATAATACTACAATCTAAGTTTTATGATTATCTAAATCATAAAATGACTCATTTACTAACCAAATGTTTGGATTAGAAAAATCTCACAATATTGATGCATTCTCCCAAGCTACCTCATTTGGCATCCTACCAATGGCATTCCATACTAGGTATTGTTGAGAAGGCTCCTCCTCCAACACACTTGATTTTCTCTTCTTTGAAATTATTTTAACCATATTATTATTCTCTGCTTTGAAGAAATATTATCTTATGTGCATAATAGTTTCCTCGATATGATCAAGTTGGTCTTAACCCAACATAGAATTAGTTAGGCTACAACTTCTAGTAGTTAAACTTGTCAGAATTCCTATTGGAGAAATGGTCTCAATGATTTCAGTAAGAGCGCTTTGCATTGTAATGCTCTCAGTTGTAGTTATATCTTGTGACTAAGTATATAAAGGATTTGGAGTACTTTCTTAGTCAATAATAATTTGATCAACTTTCTGATTTGTCTCATTTATTCTGGTATTAGTTTTTATTTCTATAGTTTCTTCTATGTCTTGATTTGTATCAATTACTTGTTCAGTATCATGTGTTGTTGAATCAAGACTTTCACTTCGTTGTGTATTTTTGTGTGACCCTTGAGATGATTTGTTTATACCTTTATTAATTTCTTATGTACTTGGGGAAGGAGTGGGCTTACTATGTTCAAAAATTTGCAACCCTTGGTCATGTTATGTAGTTGTATCATTATTTTTGAAATCTTGAATAGAATCACCTTTACCATCATCCTTACTTTTATCGTTATCATTTTTAGGTTGGTTTTTATTTTCTTTCTTTAACAGATTATCTAGTTGTTTTCCACTTATTTTGCATATTTCTTCAAGGAAAATTTTACGTCTTTCTTCTTGAAAATATTGCATATGATATTTTTCTTCTATATTTTGTATACAAAATATTATCACCACAACTTCACCATAATCATTATCCATTCTAAAAATGGAATCAAAAGGTGCCTCTTCATGTAAATAAGAGTTTGTATACATAAATTATTTCCAATGTGCATTAAAAATATATGTTTGGTCATGTCTGTAACAACCTATATTATATACCACATATTATAGCATAAGATCCTCTACTATGGCATGTTTCTAACCTAATAAAGAAAAAATACCAAGATTTAAAAGGAAAGTATGCCACAATGATCCACGTGGATATTGATGGCCACCCGCCTATTCCACTTGGACCCCCACCATTGTTTCTTTCAGTTTTTCAACTTCCTTAATTGTAGCACAATTTACTATTTTTGGCATTTTTTCAGGTCCTGAACTTCCGGAGCCGTTTTGAGGCCCTAAACAACATTTTTTGGGAAAATCGAGAACAACCATTGTTGGGCACTCAAAAGTTGTATTCCTTGGACAAATATTTCTAAAAATGTATTGTGTGCATCAAATAGAGATCGTATGCCAAAGTTACGTCCCCGGGAAGTTGATGTACCAATTTACCCAAACAGGGTCCATAGTTTTGGCACTTCATCTCCTAGGGTTAGGTTTTTGGATGTTTAGAGTTTTCCATTGTTTCTCAATAATAAATAGGCCTTCGAACCTCATTGTAACACAATTCAGAGGCATGTAGCCACCACATCGCTTCCTAGAAATAAGCTACCATCGTCCGAGCTAGTTTATTTTCCATTCAGTCTGTAAGAAATTTTTAGTATTTGATATTAATGAAATAAAGTGTTACTCCGACTGCATCTCTGTGTTCATGTTTATTTCTGTATTTTATTGTGTTCTTTCATAAGTCTGGATTAGTGGTATCGGAGCAGTCTGCTCTTTCTCTATCTTTCTTTGCATGTCCCAACGAGGTTGGGGTATAAGGAGTTAGGGATTGATCTGGTTGAACATTTGCAAGATCAGCCTCACAAACCCCGATGACCTCCATGGCGAAAGAAAATAAAAACGATGGATCAGGGGATCCTATCAAAATGTTTCTTGAGGAGGTCCTCGAGAAACAAATGAACGCGATGATGGATAAATTTGCCCAGATCCTTCAACAATTGCCCACCGATGGCACATCTATATCTAGCGGCCACTATGGAGGTGCCACTCCTTTCAAGGTACAAGTCAACTTCAACATTCCTGTATTTGAAGGCCATATAGATGAAGAGGTCGTACATAGATGGTTGAATTTGATGGAAGGGTATTTCTTGGTCCATGATTTCTCCGACCGAGAAAATATTACTTTTGCACTCCTCAAAACTGGCCCCCATGATAAAGACTGGTGGGAAACCTACTATGAGCAAAAGGGCGAGAGGGAACCCTTTCTGTTCTCGATCGCACCCACCTAGAATTCGTTCTGAGATTGCATTAAGGAACAATATTACCCCGTGGGTAGCTATGAGGACAAGTACAAGGAATGGATCACGTTGCGGGAACAAAGAGATCAAGATGTGCATGAGCTGAAGAATTTGTTCCATACCCTGTGCACAAAGTTGGGTATTAAAGATTCAGAGAAACATTTGGTGCTCAAGTATCGCAGTTGTTTGCACAAATACATTTAGGAGGAAATGGATTTCCTCGGCATTACGTCGCTTGGCATGGCATATCGATATGCCACGAAGATCGAGCAGAAATTTAAGCAAAAGAAGCTAGACTTTGGATCCGCGAATCCGAAGCCAAGGAAAGGCGCCCCCGAAACGGAGAAAAAAGGGAAAATCCAAAGCGGGGTGACTAAGAACAACACCACAAAGCCAAAGAAGGACACGAGGAAGTGGTGTGAATTTCATAACATCTCCACTCACAACACAAGCGAGTGTTGGGCCAAACAGTTGTTGGTGGTCGAACTAAAGGCATCTAAATCATATGCATGTTCTGATTCTGAGTCAGAACCAGACAAGGGGAATGAAAAAGGGAAGCATATCATTGATGCGGAACCCAATGCCACCGTTTCCACCACAAAGCTCTAGAGGGAGGATTCCAAGGATCCAAAGGAGGGGGAGCGCCTCTTCCATTCCTAGATGTGGGTGAAGGGTTATCCATTTCAATTCCTTGTCGATAGAAAAATCCAAAAGAACCTCATTTCATCAAAGTTCGTGAAGCAACTTGGCCTACCAACCACAACACACCTGTAGCCATATACCATCAGGTGGCTTCACCAAGGAAGATATCTTCGCGTCAACCAGCAGTGCCACCTTCTGTACAACATCAAGCCCTTCACGGATGAGGTATTGTGTGATGTTTCTCCTCTTGACGTGTCTGATGTATTATTAGGCCAAACATACTTGTGGAAGTGACATGCTATGTATGAGTCTAGGCCTAGTTTTGTTATTATTACTTTTGGAAATAAGTTATACAGGATACTGGAGGTAGTACCGCCTTCCACCATCTCTTTAAGTAATGCAAAGAAATGTAGTAAGATTATTTCCCAAAATAAATTGTTTTCATTACGATTTTCCCATAGGGCAAGAAGAAGATTGTAGCCGCAACCTCCAAACAGGGCTCCCCTGCGTGGCAACAGCAGACGGAAAAATTCGTGGAGGAATACAAGGAAATTTTCTCTTCACCCACAGGGGTTCCTCTACACTGTCAGGTCAAGCACTCCATTGAACTGACACCAAGTGCGTAATTTCCTAATGGGTCGATCTATCGACATTTTGTTCTAGGGAATGAAGAAATCAAGAGGCAGATCCAAGAGTTTTTGTAGAAAGGGCACATCAGGCAAAGATCCTCACATGTACTATTTGAGGCTGATAAAGCAACCATATTTATTGAACACAAGGTAGCAGTTCCACGACATCTTGGAGAAATCCAATGCCAAGAACAAAAAACGACACGATCAGCATCATGTGCCACACAAGTTCCAGGTGGGCAACAAATTTTGTTTGAAAAAGGAGTGCCTCGTTGGGCCCCACCGCAAGCTTTTCCCACTCCAATATGGGCCATACACCATTATCAAGGTTGTGGGAGACAATGTTTGAGCTCAAAATTCCCTCGTTCCTTGGCCACACCCAATGTTCAATGTGGATCGCCTTCGTCCATACTTTCCACCATTACTGGACACATCTGACATTGCAGAACAACTCACACCAACAGAGTTAAACCCAGACTGCATGGAACAAGCCACAACTGATCATATCATGGACACAAAAATAAAGAATACTTGCCAGTAGAAGATCCAGTTGTATCAGATTGTCAAGGCTAGCCAACTCCTACACCAAGGCAAGTGGCTCACTAGGGACCAAGTTCAACAGAAGTTTCCTCATCTCATGGAGGAACTCAACGCAATGGGGACCATTTATTCCTGAGGAAGGACTGATCTAGGTGGATATTGGTGGCCACCTGCCTATTCCACTTGGACCCCCACCATTGTTTCTTTCAAATTTTCAGTTTCCTTAATTGTAGCACAGTTTAATATTTTTGGCATTTTTTTGGGTCCTAAACTTTCGGAGCCGTTTTGAGGCCCTAAACGACGTTTTTTGGGAAAACCGAGACCAACCAATGTTGATCAGTCGAAATTTGTAGTCCTTGGATAGATATTTCTAACGAGGTATTGTGCGCATCAAACAGAGATTGTATGCCAAAGTTATGTCCCTGAGAAGTTGATGTACCAATTTACCCAAACGGGACCCATAGTTTTGGTGCTTCATCTCCTAGGGTTAGGTTTTTGGATGTTTATAGTTTTCCATTGTTTCTCAATAATTTTCAGACCAGGAGGTAACTCCGCAAAACTCAATGTGTATTGGATGGAGATTGTGTGTGTATTTATACATGGAGGTGAGGCTATTGGGATTCACTTCCCAATGACTCTTGGCCTTCCTTATTTACTAAATTACAATAATATACAATCTCACCCAACCCCTTAGGATTAAGTGTCAACATTCCCCCCTTTAATCTGAAGGGATGTTGGTGAGTCCAAGCATCGTTTTGAACTTTTCAAACTTTTCTCTTCCAAGTGCTTTGGTGAAGATGTCTACGATTTGCTCATTTCTGGAACAATGATGTAGATGGATGGTTTTGGCCTGAACATGATGTCGAATCAGATTGTATTGATGTGCTTTGTTCGATCATGGAACTTTGGGTTCTTGGCCAACTTTATTGCAGAAGTGTTGTTGAATGCATTTGTTTCATCTGCAAATATTCAAGGATTTTCCTGAGCCACACAATTTCCTTTGTTTCTTCAGCTGCTGCCACATATTCTGCCTCGGTGGTTGAATATGTTGGAACTGACTGTTTGTGTGATCTCCATGAGACAGCTCCTGATCCAAGACTCATGGTATAACCTGAAGTAGACACCCCAGTTTCTTTGTCCCCATCAAAGTCTAAATCAAAGTATCCGATCAAGCTGAAATCGCCTACCTATGTATATTTGAGTCCAAAGTCTTGAGTCCCCTTCAAGTACTTTAGAACTATTTTTGCAGCAGACCAATGTCCTTCACAATGTTTTTGCATAAACCTGGAGAGGATTCCAACAGCAAATGAGATGTCTAGCTCGGTGGTAGTCAGGTAGATAAGACTTCCAACAAGCTGTCTATACTTCGTTGCATCCTTGAATTCCTTCCCTTCAATGGATGTGAGCTTCAAATTTTATTCCATTGGAGTGGTTAAGGGATTGCATTCATCCATGCCAAACTTGTTCGAAAGATCTCCAATGTACTTCTTTTGAGAAAGAAATATAAATTTAGGATGTTGAGTTATTTCAATACCCAAATAGTAATGAACATAACCCAAATCAGTCATTTCAAAACCTTTCTTCAATTCTTTCTTTATGGATGCAATATAACTCTCATTGTTCCCTGTCATCAAAAGATCATCTACATACACCACAAGATATACAATTGTTTTTCCAAATTTCTTAACAAGCAAGGTTGCATCATCAAGATCAAAATGTTTGAAGTCAACTTTCAGAAGATGCTCAGTTAATTTCTCATACCAGGCCCTCGGTGCTTGCTTAAGGCCATACAAGGATTTTATAATCTTGCATACTTTTTGTTCTTGGCCCTTCATAACAAATCCTTCTGGCTGGGACATAAAAACTTTCTCCTTTAGATCTCCATTAAAAAAGGCGGTTTTTACATCCATCTGATGGACTTTCCATCCCTTATGTGTTGCTAGGGCAAAGAGAGTCTGGATGGTGGCCCATTTTCTTGTGGGAGAAAAATTTTCTTCATAATCGACCCCTTCTTTCTGTGCAAAACCTTTTTCCACAAGCCTAGCTTTGTGCTTGTTAAGTGAGCCATCTGCTTTGTACTTGTTCTTGTAGACCCACTTACAACCAATTGGTTTGGTTCCCAAAGGTGGATCAACCAGCTTCCAAGTGCCATTCTTTAACAAGGCATCATATTCCTTTTGCATCGCTTCATTCCATTCATCATGAGAAGTGGCTTCTTTGAAGGAATTTGGTTCATGATCTGTAGACAAACTCAATTCACAGTTATAAGCAATATCCATATTGACAGGTGAATCAGAATTATCTACATCACCTTCGTTTTGTCTAGTGGAACTTCTTGTTCCTGTTTTTCCAACCTCATCGGGATGAACGTTTTCTAGTGTCTTTGTCAGCCATTTGGGGGGACATTTTTGAGATGGCCCAGGCTACTCATTTGACTGAGTTGGAATTGAATCAAGATTCAATCTCTCAATTCTGTCAATCACATCGTTCAAGGTGTCATCCGTGGTTGGTTCTTTAGGTGGGGGAGAAAGTGCTTCAGGAAATTATTCCACAGATTGATCCAGTATAGGAATTCCCCATTCAAGATGTGGAATCTGATTATCAAATTCTTGAAAATAATTTGCATGTGTAAATCTATCCAAGCGATCAAGTTGCCGCTCAACAACATTGTCAGTCTTGGAAGATTCAAGGAATATGACATCTCTTGCTATTACAAACTTCTTATTGACTTCATCATAGAGACGATATCCTTTGGAAATATTGGAATACCCCAAGAAGATACATTTTCGACTTCTAGCACCAAGTTTATTCCTTTGTACCTTGGGTATCAAAGCATAACCGATGGAACCAAAGACCCTGAAATGCTTTACCAAAGGAATGTGGCCATGCCACATTTCATAAAGAGTTTTTTTTCTAATTGAATTTGAAGGACACCTATTCTTTATGTATACAGCACATAGAACTACATCAACCCAAAACATCAATTTTACATTCTTAAAAAACATCATGGAGCGAACCATATTTAAAATTTTCCTGTTCATTCTTTCAGCTACACCATTCTGTTGGGGATTATAAGGCACAGTTGTTTGATGTTTGATCCCATGTTGATGAAGATAATTTTCAAATTTGTTTGAAGTGTATTCTTTTCCATTATCAGTACATAAAGAGCCAATATGATTTTGTGCATCATTTTCAATCCATGCATGAGAATTCTTGAATGTTTGAAAAGCATCAGACTTATTCTTCAATAATTAAACCCAACACATTATGGTGTAATCATCAATAAATGTCATCATATGTTTATTTCCATTTGCAGAAGCAACAGGCATAGGGCCACATAAATCTGAATGAATAAGCTCAAGTTTTCTATGTGCTCTGGAATATGAATCATGAAATGGTTGTTTGCTATGCTTTCCTAGAATACAAGAATCACATTGCTTAAGTTTCCTAGGAATTGTAGGCAGTCCGTTAACACCATTTTTCTTCAACAATCGAAGGTTGTCACATTTTAAGTGTCCAAATCTAGCATTCCATAAAAGACTTGATGTGAATGTACCTTCATCATGATGTGAACTGAATGCAAAGTTTTGTGTATGAGCAGAGGAACCTTGTAGCTTCAAGAGTCTTCCTCCTTCTATTCCCTCCATGACAAGTGAGCGATCTGATGATTTTCTGACCTCAGCCTTGCCATCAAACATGTGAGTGGAGTGTCCTTACTGGCAGATGTGGACCAAGGACAACAAGTTTCTCCTCAACTTAGGGAGGTATAAAACCTCATGTAGAAGATGATCTGGAAGACCAGGCAACTTAAGCCTGATTGTGCCAAGCCCTGATGGCTTGAGTTTGGATTTATTTGCGAAGTATACTGCTCCATCAACTTTGTCACTAAACTCTTCAAAAAAATATTTTCTAAATATCATGTGACATGTTGCTCCTGAATCTAACAACCAATCATTTCTCCAAGAAGTAAATGAAACATCAAACAAGTCTTCAGTTACTCCATTGTTACAATGTGCTATAACAAAATGAGTGGATTCAGGTGCTTTATCTTTGTCTCTTTCATTGGTTTTACCTTTTTCTTGATTCCTTTTCTGCTCAATTTTATCCCAAGGTATCTTGCATGTAGATGCATCATGCCAATTTTTATTGCAGCGTATGCAATGAAGATCATATTTTTCAGTTTGAGTTTGTCTGCCCCCCCTTCCTCTGAAATTTCTTCTTCCTCTTCCTCTTCGGCCACCTCTTCCTCTGGAAGAATATTGAGCATGACTCTTCTCTTTATGTGCAAAGCATACAGCCTCTTCAGAATTCATAGGGGTGGTCATCTTTCCAAAATCTTTCTCTCTTTCTGCAAACTTTTTCTCAAGGGACTCAAAAGTGATTTTCACAAGGTTTCCACTTGCTTGCAATGACTCAAGATAATTTGAGTAAGTGGGATACAAAGCCTTAACATATGCTATGAGATATATGTCAACATCTTCACTAGTGCTCTTAATATCATGCATGATAGATCTTACTTCTGAAGCTAAAGCAAGAGGATCATCATTTTTCAATTCCAAACTGAACAACTTAATCATTAATTGAACAACTTCAAGTTCTAAATGTGAGTCATAGAGTTATTTTAGCTTGTTCAAGGCTTGATAGGCATTTTAAAATGGTGTAATATGGTGACTCACCTCTTCATTTACAGAGGCTGCAATCAAGGCATAGGCCTTGAAGTTCTTTTTTTCCCAAATGGCATTCTCCTTGTCTGAAGTGAGCTTTGCTGGTGGAAGGACAGCGTCTCCTTCACAAATTCCTTTCCACAGCTCATTAAAAATGAGTGTGTGTTTGATTTTCTGAGACCATTCATGATAATTCTCCTTGCTGAAGAGAACAAATCCTACAATATATATGAGAGAATGCATTCTTTTGAAGTAAAAACAATACTTGTTGGGTAAAAAAACTCAATTCTCGTTTCAATTCTGCAAAACATATATATAAGGTAAAAAAAACAGAGGTTTTAACTGGCGGGGTTTATGTGGGGGAGGTTTTAATAGGGGGTTTATCTGGGGGAGGGGAAACTCTGTAAAACAAAAAAAATAAATACAGGAGAAGCAGAGTCGGGAGGGGAGGGGAGGGACGAGGGTGCTGGGCGTGAGGAATAGCGTGGGGAGGGGTGAGAGGGGGTGGGTTGGGGAGGAGCGGGTGGGTGGGAGGAGTGTGAGGGGGTTGGTTGGGGACGAGCGGGAGGAGCGAGAGGGGAGGGGGCAGAAGGAGCGAAGGGGAGGAGGCAAGTGCAGGTGAGGGGGTGAGGGGGGCGGGAAGAGCGAGAGGGGGAGGGGCGCAGGCAGGTGAGTGGGAGAGGTGGCTGGGAAAAGCGAGAGGGGAGGGGTCGAGAATGAGTGGAGTGAGGGGTGAGTTGATTGAGGCCGAGAGGTCGTGAGCAATGTGAGGGGGCGGGTTGAGTGAAGCCGAGGGGTCGTGAGAGCGATGGGTCGCTATGTGTGTGAGGGGTGAGGTGAGCAGAGAACGGGTGTTGGTAAGGCAGAGAATGAATGTGTTGTGAGGAATGGGTGAGCGCGTGAGAAGAGAGGTGATTTGCACAGCGAATGAGAAAAAATGTACAGTAAATTTAACTGTGCACAAAATTTGAGCAGAAAATGCACATTAGCAGAAATTATAGACAGAATGTGCAGAAAAATTGCAGAACTTGCAGTAAAAAAAATTGCAGAATTTTCTAGAATTGCATCAATGGCAAAGGAACAGTAAGAAAATTGAATAAGGCATAAAACTGAATGCACAATCACAATCTTCAAATATGCAGAGCATGAGGGAGTTACACCAAAGGCAGGAATGCAAAAAATGGGACTGGCTCTGATACCATGTCAGACCAGGAGGTAACTCCGCAAAACTCAATGTGTATTGGATGGAGATTGTGTGTGTATTTATACATGGAGGTGAGGTTATTGGGATTCACTTCCTAATGACTCTTTGCCTTCCTTATTTACTAAATCACAATAATATAAAATCTCACCCAACCCCTTAGGATTAGGTGTCAACAATAATAAATAGGCCTTTGAGCCTCATTGTAACACAATTCGGAGGCATGTAGCCGCCACATCTCTTCTAAGAGATAAGCTACAATCGCTTGAGCTAGTTTATTTTCCATTCTATCTGTAAGCATTTTTCAATATTTGATATTAATGAAATGAAGTGTTACTCCTGCTGCATCTCTGCGTTCATGTTTATTTTTTTATTTTATTGCGTTCTTTCATAAGTCCAGATCACACAACCTCTTTGAATTTTGATTGAGTAATTTAGTAATTCCATGGAAATATGTTTGATGTGAAATTTCCCTAAGGGCTAACCTATCTGGAATATATATAGGAAATAAACAAGGACCTACACTGCATCCATAAATCCTACAATATGAGAAACATTCATTAATGAATTGATCACCAATACCTTGTAAAGTGTCTCTTTCTTCTTTGGTAATCATTGGAATTGGTTTTCAAAATAGAAAATCATACAAAGGGACTATGTAATAAACACAAATATTGTAGAACTAAATTTTATATTTGTTGCTCCATAGCTCTGAGCAATGGAAATGAATTGGTTCTTCAATTGGAAACCACATCCACTTCAACAATGGGAAAGGAATATTAGCACATATAACATTTAATAGATAATTAGACAAGAAAAATCTGTAGAAATTTGCTGAATAATGATTAATTATCCACCGAGACTATCTTGGTCACATACTATTTGAACTTCATACACAACACATAATCTCTTCCACTCAACTCAACTCAGATCATCACACATGCGGAAATAAAATCAAGCGATAACACATCAAATCATCATACACATTAACACGGTATGTATGGGGAAAGCTTATAGCTGAAAACCCCGCAGCTATTGTGTATATTATAATGGAGAAATCATGTAACAAACTCAGTACAATACTCCTCACAAGTACTCAGTACTTTCTCATGAAGTTACACACAAACTAGCTCAGTTTTGAACAGGTTACTGGTTCAAAACTCACCACTAATTGCCTTGCCTCTATTGTGTGTTTCAATGCTATGGGATGGCCTCTTTATATAGATAAACCACCAGCCTGAACTGCGCAATCCTCATGGGCTTACTCCACCTATCTGTGTGTTGCAAATAGCAACAGTATAGTCACAACCGATAGCTAACTCCACCCTTTCATCTACCTCTTTCACTGGTCTCCACTGAACTGATCATGCACTGTAGTGAACTGATGTGTTCTTGAGTTGAATAATGAGTTACTAATTAATGAATTAAATAATATTTAATTCACTCCACTCATAACTAATAGATTAGCTAGTTAAACTAATCTCAACTAGTTCAACTAAAATAAACAGAACACAACTCCACTAGCTGTCTCATTAACTCCTCCAAACTTCTGCCACTAAAGTCCAACTGAAGTCAACCATGCATGATGCCATCAAACCCTTGGGAACCACGTGATTCCTATGTCAGATGCATGAGCCACTTCTGTAGCTCGAACTGAAGTGCTCCAAGAGAGTAAACTGTTGTTTATAGTCTAAATATTATTAAGGGTAAATAATATTTGACTTCCTTGTTTTAAGGAGAGGCAGTCTAAAAATAGACTTCGACCTCTTTGACCTCAAAAATAGAGTCTCATCTATTTTTAACAACATGACACATACTTCAAGAATCTCAAACTGGAATCCCCGAACCATGCTCCATATGTCTAAAAATAGACATAGTCTAAAAATAGATTTTGCGCCAGAATTTGCCTGCGGGCCCACTTAGTGAAGGCGACTTCATTTCACTAAGCTCCATCATCTTGCCGCATTTTCAACACTCCCTCTCAGCAAGATATGGATTATCTGCAACCCCTATCCTACCTCTGTGGAATTCAAACTTGCTCCTGGTGAGCGCCTTCGTCAGGATGTCGGCATCCTGATCCTCCGTGGGAACATATGAAAGCATCATGATTCTCCGCTGAACACAATCTCTGATATGATGATACCAATCCGTGAAGCCATGCCACCTCAACTGATCCTCCTGTCTGTACCATGAACCATATCCCGATGTGCCTATGATATAGCGCAATACATGCTTGCCTGCCTTCCAAAAGAGCTTGGTAGGCTTAACCATAGCTTGCGAAAGCTGGTTAACTGCATAGCATATATCGGGTCGTGTATTGACCAGATACATAAGCGACCCCACCAACTGTCTATAGACAGTGGCATCCACTACCTCCGCTAAAGTAGCATCCTCCTTCCTCCAACCACCAGGAAGAGGAGTGTCAACAGGCTTGCAGCCTTGCATGTTGAACCTCTCCAGAATCTCCCGGGCATACTTGCCCTGAGAAACAAACAGTCCTCCACTGCGCTGCCAAATCTCCAATCCCAGGAAATAATGAAGGATGCCCAGGTCCTTCATCTCAAACTCTCGTGCAAGATCATCCTTGCATGAAAGTATCAACTGCTCGTCGCCAATCAAAATCAGATCATCTACATACAGTACGATGATCAACAGCTTCCCCTCCACCACAATCTGGTACAGGTTTGGATCCGCCTCACTCTTGGAGAATCCAAGCCCGGTGAAGTAGCTGTCTATCCGAGTGTACCAAGCACGAGGTGCTTGCTTCAGCCTGTACAGTGCTCTCTTGATTCGGCACACATGCGACTCACTGCTGAAGATCTCAAAACCTTCAGGCTGCTCTATGTACACCTCCTCCTCAATAACTCCATTGAGGAACGCAGTCTTCACATCCATCTGATGAATGTGCCACCCCATCTGCGCTGAGAGAGCAAGGACCGTCCGTATGGAAGAGTACCTTGCGACAGGTGCAAAAGTCTCCTCATAGTCAATCCCCTCGATCTGTGAGAAGCCACGGGCGACAAATCTCGCCTTGTACTTCTCCACACTCGCGTCAGCCGCCTGCTTCACCTTGTAGATCCATCGCGAACCTACAACTGATTTCCCAACCGGTCTTGGGACAATCTCCCATGCACTGTTCCTGATGATCGAATCATTTTCTTCGATCATGGCATCAACCCATGCGGGTTCCTCCACAGCTTCCTCAAAAGAGGATGGCTCTGTCACAACACATTGACTCATAAGAGCCATGTATCCAGTGTACCGATCCGGTGACTGTCTCTGTCTGCGCTGTGCTATAGGTGGTCCTACAACCTTTTCTGCATCCCGAGCCAGTCGCTCAGCTTCTGTAGTGCGCATGCGCCCTCTGATGGTTGGCGCTGCCTGGGTGGTTTCTTCCACCTCCTGAACCTCCTCTTGTGGCTGATCCACATCCGGAAGCTCCTCCTTAGGAACTAACAGCTCCTCATCCGCATGCAAGTGTAGCTCCCTCTCAAGCGAACACTGCATGGCTTTCTCCTCCTGAAATTTTATATCCCGTCGCACAACAGTCTTGCGACTGTCTGACAAATATACCCGGTAGTTGTGAGGTGTATCAGTGTACCCCACAAATATTCCAAACTCAGCAGTTGGATCCAGCTTCCTTCTCGCATCCTTCGTCACATGCATGTAGACAGGAGAACCAAAAATTCGCAAATGGGAAATATCAGGCCTCTTGCCAGAATAAGCCTCCTCCGGTGTACTCATGCCAAGAACCTTGTGAGGACAACGGTTCTGCACATACACTGCTGTATTGCATGCCTCAGCCTACAAGTGAAGGGGTAGGCCCTGATCATGCAACATCGCCCGTGCAGCACCCACGATCGTTCTGTTCTTCCGCTCAGCCACCCCGTTCTGCTGTGGGTTATGGGGTGCGATGAGCTCTCTCCGAATCCCTTCTGCGCTGCAGAACTCCTGGAATTCAGCCGAGATGAATTCACCACCGTTATCACTCCTTAGAGCAATCACCTTCTTCCCCGACTCCTTCTCGACCAGTGCTTTAAACTCACAGAACTTCGCGAATGTATCGCTCTTCTTCTGCATGAAGAAGATCCAGCACTTTCGAGAGAAATCATCAACAAAGACCACATAATACCTGTGCTTTGCTGTCGACGCAACTGAGAAAGGACCACACACGTCTGTGTGAACTCTCTCAAGGATCGTCGTGGCGCGACTATCCTTCTCGTGAAAGGTGGCTTTCACATACTTCCCTAAAGTACACCCCTTGCACTGATCTGACTGCGCAAGGGTGCCTTTAGGAAGCCCAGTAGAAATCTGCTGCAGAATCTTCAAAGCTCCATGGTGAAGGTGGCCCAATCTCCTGTGCCACAGTTCGCCCTCATCATCCCGGCTCACCACTTCTCCCGCCTTGCATGCCATAGCTGCGCAACCATCTACCTGCAACTGATAAAGGTTCTTGGTCCGAACCCCTATCTTCCGGGTCTCTCCAGTAGTCTTACTGCGCAGGAAGGCTTTTCCTTCGCCGAAGACCACATCATACCCCTTATCCTCCAACATCGCCACAGAGATCAAGTTCTTCTTCAATCCAGGTACATGCATGACATCCCTCAATACAAAGGGTTTACCAGACTCCCTCTGAAAGGATATGGTACCGATACCAGTCGCACTGTATCTACCATCATCGCCCATCTCGATGTGCACACCCAAATTTTTGTCCTCCAGATCTGAGAACAACTCCCGATCTCCCGTCATATGAAATGACGCACCGCTGTCCAAGAACCATACCGATCCCAGCACACTTGAAACCAAGCATGAAATCAGTGAAAATTCAAGCTCGAACTGTGAAGCCAAAGCTTCTCCATCTGCAGATCTTCTCGCTTGCTTGTTCTTCTTCTTCTTTGGACAATTGGTAGCATAATGTCCGTGATCATGGCAGTGAAAACACTTCACTTTCGCCATATCCTGCTTCTCGCCCTTTGCACCAGAATGAGAGGTTTTCTTACCCTTCCCTTTCTTTGCTTTGGCCACCAAAGCGCAGTTTTCTTCATCAGCTCCCTTTGATGAAGATCCATCTCGAGTAGTCCTCCTTATCTCCTCCTGCATGAGATCCGCCCAAAGGCGCTCCCATCCCGGCAGCTTCTCCCGACCAATGACACTATCTCTATATGAGTGCCAAGCCTTCGGAAGACCAAGGAGAGCCAGGTCGACCATGTCCTCGTCTTCGACAGTCACCCCCACACTTCCCAGTTCATCTCTGCACTGAGTGAACTTCGTGAGGTATTTGTCGATACTGTCGCCCTTCTCCATCTTGATGTTCCTGAGCTTATCTTTGAGCGCCAGCTTCCTTTGGTCACTCTTACTCTGGAATAGATCCGTCAAAGCTTTCCACATTAGAAATGGAGAAGCCTTTCCATGCAGGATGGATACAATATGATCCTTGACACCCTCCAACAGGATCCTTCGACACTTCGCCATCTTCTTTTGCCATGCATCGACTTCAGCAGGATCAGTGGGCTTTTGGACATCCGTATCTACGAACTCCTTCAGACCATTATCTTCTAATACTGCCTCCATGCTATCCTTCCATGCAACATAATTCGAACTGCCTTCAAGAGCATATTCGAGTCGCAAACCGTTGAAAGACATTTTCAACACTGGCACCAAGAAAACAAAACTGCTGCAAAACTTCGAATTCCACCTCAAAGCTCAACCGCTCTAGATTGTGAGAACAAATTATTTCTAGCACAGAGATCGACTGCAAGGGGCGTTTACCAGACCTTTCACTTTCCGAAGAAAGATGAATCCGGAGGCTACCTGGCCCGCATGCAGACTTTGTCTACCGAAATAAGTTTGTAATCACTGTGATGATCAATCTCTGCTTCAATAGCTCCGATACCATGTAGAAATTTGCTGAATAATGATTAATTATCCACCGAGAATATCCTGGTCACATACTATTTGAACTTCATACACAACACATAATCTCTTCCACTCAACTCAACTCAGATCATCAACATGCGAAAATAAAATCAAGCGATAACACATCAAATCATTATACACATTAACACAGTATGTATGGGGAAAGCTTATAGATGAAAACCCCGCAGCTATTGTGTATATTATAATGGAGAAATCATGTAACAAACTCAGTACAATACTCCTCACAAGTACTCAGTACTTTCTCATAAAGTTACCCACAATCTAGCTCAGTTTTGAACAGGTTACTGGTTCAAAACTCACCGCCAATTACCTTGCCTCTATTGCGTGTTTCAATGCTATGGGATGGCCTCTTTATATAGATAAACCACCAGCCTGAACTGCGCAATCCTCATGGGCTTACTCCACCTATCCGTGTGTTGCAAATAGCAACAGTATAGTCACAACTGATAGCTAACTCCACCCTTTCATCTACCTCTTTCACTGGTCTCCACTGAACTGATCATGCACTGTAGTGAACTGATGTGTTCTTGAGTTGAATAATGAGTTACTAATTAATGAATTAAATAATATTTAAATCACTCCACTCATAACTAATTGATTAGCTAGTTAAACTAATCTCAACTAGTTCAACTAAAATAAACAGAACACAACTCCACTAGCTGTCTCATTAACTCCTCCAAACTTCTGCAACTGAAGTCAACCATGCATGATGCCATAAAACCCTTGGGAACCACGTGATTCCTCTGTCAGATGCATGAGCCACTTCTATAGCTCGAACTGAAGTGCTCCAAGAGAGTAAACTGTTGTTTATAGTCTAAATATTATTAAGGGTAAATAATATTTGACTTCCCTGTTTTAAGGAGAGGCAGTCTAAAAATAGACTTCTACCTCTTTGACCTCAAAAATAGAGTCTCATCTATTTTTACCAACATGACACATACTTCAAGAATCTCAAACTGGAATCCCCGAACCATGCTCCATATGTCTAAAAATAGACATAGTCTAAAAATAGATTTTGCGCCAGAATTTGCCTGCGGGCCCACTTAGTGAAGGCGACTTCATTTCACTAAGCTCCATCATCTTGCTGCATTTTCAACAAAATCCAAACCCAAACCATGGAGTAGATTCAAGATAACTATTGACTACTTGCAGGATGTTAGTAGACAAGACTTGATCCCAATTAAATCTTTTTCCTTTTTCCACAACTTGGTGAAATAGGGGAACCCATTCCAATTTAAAATGTTGAGGGTTCCTCTCATCATATAATCTACATATCATGATAATAGCTAAGATATGTGGCCTATTCGACATTGTACTTGGTAAATTTTGTTCAATTTGGTTTTGAAATAGTTAGGATCATAGTACCAATATTTAATAAGCTCAATGATTTCTATCTCTTTCTCTTTCAAAACCATTTTATCAAACTAAAGAAAAAAATATTTATCTAAATAATCCTTAGGAGGTTCTAATTTATACATTCTATTAATAGCATTATGTCCAGAAGAACCTACTACTCACTTTGCATGATTGACAATAATATAGGTCTCTCGGTATCAACACAGTGAAAGGATCCAACATACCATGTCATAGTATGGAAGGATTGTTGGCTTGACAACTACTCTGTGAAGTATTGATATTTTTCTATCCATAAAATCACCCACATATACCTCATTTTCATTTTGAAACTTTGTATCTTATAAAAATTCATACAATATTTCTCCCTATATTGGACAATCCTTCACCCCATGTGGTAGGTAGTATCAGTGTAAAAGACAGTTCTTGTCTCTGAGAGAAACGATTCTCTAAAAATTTTAATCTGATGTGATTGGGACCAAACTAAGTTCGTAGAGCCACTAAAAACCATTATGCAATTGGACTAAGGTGGTGTAAGGACAGGAGGTTCCCATTCTCATTTACTCTCGCAAATCAAGGATACACCCTTTATAAGACTGTGTTGAAGAGCCAAAATGTAGGTAGGAGAGCCAAGAGACATTATGGAGAAACATGCAAATAGGAATAAGTTGTTTCTCTCCCTCTCTCTCTTGATAAATCACGAACAAAAGATGAGAATGATATATACACCCTCAAAGAGGAAGACATAGGGCCTCTTGCACTATCTCTTGCTCATGATGGCTCAATCAAGGTTTAATATTCATTTGGAAGGCTTACTAACTGGTTCTAGATAGATTATATGTTGTGGAGGATAATGTGAATGATTGATCAACGTTGGAGCTGAATCTCAACTTGTGCCCTAAAATATTCATTTTATGCTCCATGTATTTAAGATTTTATTCCAGTGACTGTGTTGAAGACCACTGAAATTATTATGTAAGCACGTGTTTCCTGCATAAATTTTAGTGATTGAATCAACTACTAAGTGCTCTCCTTTGGCTAATGAACCACTCAGTGCTTTCCAAATGGATTGACTAACTATTGGGTGCTTGCAATTTAGATTGATAAACAACTTAGTGTATGTTAAGTGCTTGCTAACTGGTTGATGAACAACCCTAATCATGAAATCAATCCCTAGGTTAACCCACTAGGCGCTTGCAATGAGCTTGGTGAACCATTTAGTCTTTGCTAAGTTATTTCTAATTAGTTGATGTACCACCTTCACAGTGAAATCAATCCCTGGGTTAAACTAGTGGGTAGCTTGTAGTTAGGTTGATGAACCACTTAGTGCTTAATAATTGGTTTATGAGCCACCTTCATAGTGGATTCAACCCTTATAAAATGAACAACACACCCACCTCTGGAATCTGGGTGAAGCCTTATGATGTTAAACTCAGATAATAAGTGAGTCACTCCAGTGCTTACTACCATAAGAGAAGTTGACAAACCACTTGGATAGTGGAATCCATCTCTTGAGAATTTTTCCATTAGTGTGAAATTATCCCCTGTGCAAACATCCCCTCAAACTGTGGATCTGGCTTGGGGGTGTTCAGTTGCAAGAAATATTTCAGTGTAGCTAGCTTATGTTAGGGTGGAGAATGGGATTCCCTTCTCTATTTTCCAATTGACATAAGTTACTCATATAAGTATAATGGGTTATGTACATTTGATTTATGAATGATTATTTATGCCTAATGTGATAGTAAGATGATATGTGGTTCTGTATGATTCATGAATGAGTGCCAGAAGGCATTGTATATCCAAGGTTGAAGTTTCTTTATATGAATATGGTTACATGAATATCTAGCATTGTTAATATTGTTGTAGAACTCAGATATTGCGGACTATTTCATATGTTGAGTGTTACATAAACATATGTTTAATGTTGAGAATGCTTCATTTATGAGTGATGAGATGATCTTGAGAGTGTATACACACTTATTCATGTTTTTGTACATTCTAAGATTGATTGTTTAAATTTGGGCCTGTAGGCTTCTTGTGTAGGCATATAAACTTCCAAGCCTCTTGATGAGGAATTTGAGCATTCTAATCACATTGATGGGCCTATCTAATCTACAATAGGCAGTTAGGTTGAATGCTTGAAATAGTGTAATTTGGTTGTCGAAGCCAATTCTCTCTTTTACTTAAAATTTATGGAAAATTATGCTTTATTGGCACCTTCGAAATATTTTTGGACTTTGACTTTGATGCTTTATTCTCAATACTTGGTTGTTATCTCAAAAACTTGGTGTTTTAGAATAAGCATTGTTTCTTTAGAAGACTGTGATAAAATTCCCTTCAGTTTCTTTCTCTGCAAGCCTTAGCATAAATTTAGAATTCACCAGGGATTGAATGACCCTATAGTGTATTTTTTATCTGGGTTGGATACTTCTTTGATTCCCCAAGTGTTATTCATAACTGGATACTCGAGGGGGCATATTTCCCCTTCCATGTTTGGATGTATCCAACGATCCAAAAATCCGGATGGAAAAGGCACATCCACATTGAAAATGGTCTGGATTTAACCCGAATTGGATTTATTGGTGATTGCTAGTTATAACCAAAGCTCTGAGGCAGGGCCTTCTTTGGTGGAACCTTTGCATGATATCTAGATTTGTGATTTGTATGTAGCATTCGGAGAATCCAATGTCTAGGGGTGGAAAGAGATGCACACCCTTATGGATTACAGGATATCCATTAAATCATATTTTTATTGCACAACCAAGTAAATGTAGGGGCTTGGAGGTTTGAGGCATGTTAGTGGTAGACCATGGAATGAACACTATATTTCTCTAGATCCCAATATAACATAAATTTGCTGCAAAGTCTAGTGGAGTAGACCATACTGGACCCCACTAGCAAGATGCAGATTGTATGTGCCAAGAAATTTTCGTTAGTCAGGTCTGTTTAGTGATAGGACTGCCTACTTCCCATCAGCACTATTGGAGTGCTATGTTTCATAATCGAGCAGTGGCAATAGGGAAGTGAAAATAGTCAATGGGAAAATTTACGTCAATTGATGAAATTGTAGGGTATATTCACCGAATATACTCATCCATATGACAGAGATACACTCATTATCAAATGAGCATCTTTGAATAGTGTGATCCTGAGAGGCTCGGATATATGCCCATGATCACCCTAGGCCCCCCTTGGTTTTTCGCAGGTTTACAGAGGGAGGGGGTCCAACATGGGGATTCCCACCGTGGGACCTCTATTTAATCGAGCGCCACTTCTGAATGGTTTGACTGGGGCGCTAGAACAACCAATGGACCCTATTCATCCTCGATCCCCCCTTGGTATACTAGGAATAACGAGGATGAGGCAGGGGAAGTATAAAATTAAAAATAAGTAAAGTAAGGAGCACAGATCACTCAAGTACAAATTTCTAGAGCAACAAACAAGAAAAAAAATCTCTCGTATTTCTACTTCAAGGGATTAGGTTTGGACACCAAAATACAAAAGAGTGGATATAGGGTCTTTTGGAGGAAATCTTGGCATAATGAGGGTCCAAGTCCTACTGGAAAATATATGAGAAGCAATTACCCTACCCTCTTGATATAGACTTTACTAGTGCAAGTACCGTTACTTTGTAGGAGCACTATAGCAGTTGTATAATGCCTGCCTTAGTTACCTTAGGTATTCCCCCCTAAAGTCACCTAGATATTACCTAAGAAATCCAACTAAGTTTCCAACTTATAATCAGAAGCTAAGGGGGACAATCACAGTTAAGTGTTCAAACAAGTTGGAGATGGGGTATCTTTATTTCCTTATATTCACATGTCCTAGTGCTTAAATCATGTGTTAGAGGAGCTTCCCCACCAACCTATATGACACTAGAATTTTCACTCGTTAATCAAATTTTATGTCTGGTTTGAGTGACCTTGGAGAATTAACTCTCCACACCTAGTCTAGGGCCCTAATTAAAACTAGACTAATTGGTTTTCTAAAACAAAGAAAAAAATTTAGTATATTTTAACTATGCATTGCTTTTATTTAGTTGTTGTTACTCAAGGGTGATGGAAGTGCAACTAGAAGTGTTTTAGGCTCGACAAACGATAATCAAAGTAAGAACACACTAACTATATGTGTGCATTATTTCTCTTTCTTCAAATGAAAAGCTTGATTTTCTTCAATAAATGTAACTTTTACAAACTACAACGCAAGTTTTACAAACTTCAATGAAAGTATTACAAATTAAAATGCATGTTCTTCTTTTCCTTTTCTTTTTTGATGATAAAATAAAGAACCTTTATAAGCTTTCAAGATCGAAAAAATTAAAGTATGATTCAAACAATCACACAAATCAACTTTCCCTAGATGCAACTATAAGAATATGAGGATACAAGAAATGCAAAACAATGCAAGAATTTAAATAAAAATGCAATAGTTGCAACAAATGCAACCAAGATGCAACAAGTGCATTTTTTTTTGCAAATGGAAAGGATATTGAGAAAAAGAAAATGACCAATTCAAAACAAATGCCAAAAATTCAAACACTTTAAACCAAAGAAACCCTAAATGCTTAACAAGAAGTACAAAATTATTAACTCACTTTCCAATGCAATGGCACAAAAATGATCACTAAGTTTCTGTTTTTCTTCTCCTCAATCCAAATTTAATGAACTAAATGCAAAAAAGAAACTAAAAATAATAAGAAAGATTTTTCTTTTATTTTTCAATTTAAAATCAAAACAAGAATAAAGAAAAACTCAAAAGTACAAGTTAAACAAACAACCAAGTAAACAAGGAAACTATATGAAATATCACAAAGAGATCACTTAACTAAAACCAAAGGCACATATGACTACAAACATAGCCAAAGCCATCATTAGTCAATCAAAAAATCTGATGAAATAAATAAAACCCCAAGGGAAAGTAGAAGCTCGAAACCTAGGTTGATATCAAAGTAACTTGTACAAACAAAGGAAAAATCCCAAAAAGTTGACTTTATAAAACAGAAAGCAATAAATTCACACATAAAAAGACTCAATCAAAAGGATGGTGTCCTTAGCAAACCCTTGAACAAACAAGAAAGTGAATAATATATTCACCTTCATGAGGAATACACAATTTTTATCAAAGTAAAGCATATGCATAGAAAATTGTTCCTAAAACAAAGTGCATACATACATGAATGCTTCCAAAGGAAGTTGTGTATACCTTTGATCGGAATCTAGATTGGGGACAAAAATTTGACAAAACTTTAAAGTGCTCAGAATCGCATCAAACCAAAATGATTGAATCGGGCCCATCGCCACGAATCCGACTCAATTTGTTTCACTGAAAACGAAGTCCGTATGAGGAAGTTAGAACCCATTGATCGTCGTGTGAAACAGGCGAATTTTCAAAAAAAATGGTCAAACAGGGTCAAAGGTCAAAATTTTGGGTTTTCCTTCAGCCCAATGACAGGATGACAAGTGTCAGATTATAAATGGCCCAAATTTCTAGGCACTTTCCAATTTTTTGTTGGTTTGTGGAAGACCAATAGGATGCTGACATGTGGCTAGCCTGGAGGCCACCACGTGCCCCTCCCAATGGCCAAATTTTTTGTTATAGTCCAGAGTTCGAATTTTTAATTCCAAGGTTGAATTTTATTTTGATATGTATGGTTTTAGCAAAATTTTCAGTGGAGGTCGGGCTCAAACCACGACCTCCCCCATACAACGTGCACACCATACCATCATACCACAACATTAGTCCTTGTTTGATAAGGTATGCGGTATATATTTAAGTTCAAATGTTTTGAATGGCAGGGTTAAGAAGGGGGCCAGCCCCCTCACAATGTGACTATATACCAACGACCGTGGCATATCGCTAAGGTTTAATGGCACGGATTAATTTTTTAATATGGTTTAATTAAAACCTAATCCCATGTTTATGCGCTAATCCGATTTTCAAATTGGTTTTTGTTAATTGCGCTTAATGCGCTAAGCATCCACTAAATCAACACTTAAATTTAATTAAATTGGAATTTAATACGACGACATGTTTGGTGGAGCCACCAAATCTGGTGCTACCTCCAAAATTAACAGACTTAACTGGAGATGTTCCAGTTTTAGTGGAGTTTTCCTAGGAAATATTGAGGAAGCCATAACTTTGGCATATTTCGACCAATTTTGGCTCAAGAAGAGTCATTCCTAGATGATTTTGATGCTCTGAGCATGATGGTGTCCATTTCAGAGGCGTTGGAGCACTTCTGTAAGTGATTTTTCCACTTTGAATATTAAAGAAACCCAGGGCCACCGGGAGAGGGGGTCATGCCTAGACCATTTGAAGACCATTTTCAAATCTTGAAGAGTATATTTTGAGGTTGTTGGGCCTTTTGAATCCAATGGAGTAGGTTTCAAAGCCATTGGAGCACTTTAGGTGAATGTAATCAGATAATTGACCATTAAGCCAAAGAGGGCCTAACAAGTTGAAGCAGGTCCATGGAGATGTAGCCCAGGAGGGGTGAACTATGTTATCAGATATTGTGTAATGTGATTGTTGTGTGTTATTTCTCTACATTTTATTTTTTGTACATGAGTTTTTAACAACTAATTAATTCATAAATTTCTCATAAAAACACACATAAACTTGACACATAAACCACTTCACAAATGGTTAATTTGAGACGATCCTAAACACATTATTTTTATACTGATGAGAAAGCTAGCACAGCAAAACTAGTTTTCCCATATTCAGATCAACCTTCTACAAAAGGAAAGATTAAAATTACAAATTTGAGATCTAAAATATTAGGCCATGCTACAGGCTAAAGCAAATTGTAAATGATTCAAAAATAAAAATAAAAAATAAAAATTTAGCAAAACCTTAATATTTTTAAATAACCCTAGGAGAGAAACCATAATGAGTTTCTCCCCAGTTAAGTTGCAGGTTTTGTTGATGGAAATATTACCCTAAGGTTGGGGTTGGAAACCTTAGCGTAGTGGAAAAAAGAAACTCAAGAAACCAACCCAAAAACACATTAATTAAGGAAATTAATAAGCTAGTAGATATAAGACCTACTTACATGTTTGACAGTTGTAGTAGATCCATTTTCTCTTACTTCTTATGTTTCTCCTCCTCTTCAAACTTGAAATCAACATAAATGTAGAAGAATCAAAGCATACATGTATTCATAATGTTAGTTCAATCGAATCTCAATGCATAAAATGGAAATTAACCACATATCATAATGAAATAGGAATGAGAAGATGGGTTTCTTTATTATTTATAAGAAACAATGATATAGACAAATATACCCGCACCTTGTTGCATGCATTGCATGGAATTTTCCTCCAAATTCCAACTACCGGAGCCACTAAAGGTCTCCTCTAGTCTGCCACTCCAAAAAGTGATGAAGGATTTATCACGATATAAGAGATATATGAGGAAGACGAGGAAACTAGGGTTTCTTGATGAGGGGAAACGATTAAAATCACAGGGAGACAAACTTGGATCACAAGGAATTTTTCTAGAGCTAGGTTGTTATAGAAAGAAATAGATTTTCTCATACCAAAGGTGCCCTTTCATACCACCAAAAATTGGTTGGGTTGGTTAAGGCACAAACTACAGTAAGCGACTTATGGTCTAACCCATAAACCTTTCCCAAAAGAGTGTGAAAATACGCACATTTAAATATTTTTTTAGCCATACATGAATTATGTTTATGAGACTCACGTATATACACAACTTTCTTTGATGATAGTCGCGGACATACACAACATGTCAAAATAAATAGCGCATATGGATTTTTAAAAAGTATTTTTAATAATTTTTTAGGGAACATCAAGACTATCATAGAGAATAGGGGAATAAATAGGCCAATCATGCATCTCAAAGCAAGGTGTGGAAAAATATGCTATAGCATACATATCACCACAGATTTATAAACCAACAATAGATCTTGTGGGTGATTGAAGGGCTAAACACATCCACTACAATTTGTTCATATCTGAATAATGACAGTAACAAGTCTTATGTTCAAACACAAAGTGGATGGAGCATCCAACTTCATGTCCTTGAAAGCAAGGGTTACTTTGGTTTTGAAGGAAAATGACATTTGGGAAATATTTCCTTCACCAATAGATCAACAAAAATTAGTTGCTCATGAGAAGAAGGAAATCAGAGCCCAATGGGTGATCTTGGATGTAGTGAGGGATCATTTGATTCCTTGCTTGAGAAATAGTTGACCAAAAAAATGTTCAATGCTCTAGTGGGTATTTTCCAGAGAAATAACATGAATAAGAAGAAGATATTGAGAAATAAGCTTAGATCCATGTTTATGTTTATATCTAACAATGTTACCAACTACCTCATAAGAATCACCCCAATATGTGATCATCTTGCAGTAGTAGGGAAGAAAGTGATTGATGTAGAGCTAGTTAATACAACATTGAACGATTTATCAAAGCCTTGGGAACCATTTTTCAAGGGTATCTCTACTTGAGAGAAACTTCCCTCTTTTGATAAGCTTTTGGATGATTACATCCAAAAAGAGACTCAAGAAGGGTCCAAATACAACATGCTTGGAGGAGATGAGAACTTTTCCCTTGTCATTCAGGTGACAAAGGGCAAAGGAAAGGATTCTAGAAAATAGGATAAAAGTGAAGGGTCAACCTCATAGTCTGGGAAGAAAAAATACTTGAGAAAGATGAAGTGCTTCATATGCCACATAAATGGACATTATGAATCTCAATGTCCATAAAAGAATAAGGGTAAGGGAAAATCACACCAAGTAGTAGCATTACTAGTAACTTAGTTAAATGAGTTGGTTATGAAGTTTTAAAATGACTTATCACTAGTCTCCTACCTTTCCACCAACACAATCACTAGGAATGCATGGTACTTGGATAGCGGTGCATCTCATCACATGATAGAAGCATGGGAGCTATTTAGTAGTCCGACAAAGGACTTGGATGATCATGTGGAGCTTGGCAATGATGCTAAGTATGAAGTGAGGGGTGGGAACAATTTTCTTCCAACTCAAGTTAGGTGGTTTGTAGGAAGCTAAGGATGTGTTATATGTATCGGGACTTAGGAAGAATCTGCTCCCAGTATTAGTTATGGAGGATAGGGATTTTGTTGTTATGTTTTTGAAAGTTAAAGTACTCATTTGTCCAAAGGATCTAAACCTGCCACAACTAAGGTCATTGGGATTAGAGAAGGAAATCTATGCAAGTTATGAAGTAAGACATTTCAAGCCTTTGTGCATAGAAATGAAAACTTGTGTGAGTTGTCACATAGGAGGATGGGACGCTTGCATTATATGGCATTACTGATTCTAAGGGATATTGCCACTAGTCTTCTAGATTTTAGCATCAAGAAGTAGGTTGTGTGCAGAGGGTGTGGACTTGGTCATAATGCCAAGGCTACTTTCCCAAGTAGTGAGCACAGGTACAAAGGGATATTGGATCTAATTCATTCATATGTGTTCATCGATGCCAATGGTGTTAGTACAAGGATTTATGTACTATGTCACATTCATTGATGACTTTTCTAAGAAAACCTAGATATACTTTATGAAGACCAAGGATGAGGTCTTCAATCAATTTCATGAGTTTGAGGCTCTTGTAGAAAACTAGAGAGTAAGATCAGGAACCTTATGTAGATTTTCATCGTTATTCATATTGTAAGATGAATTTTCTAAAAATGGTTATGCTTGCGAATTTAGTTTATCCAACATTTCGAGTGGATACTCCACCCATCATTAGGGACATAAAATCTTTGAGATGATGTGAACGAGTGTTGCGAGGAAAATAAATAGAATATAGAGGAAATTAGCCACTATGAAAAAAAATGAATTAATTATTTAAAATAGTTAAAACTGAGTCAAATTTATTGAAAAAAATAAACAAAATCAGAGGAAGAGGAAGAAGGAATCAATCAAGAACTATAGGAAAATATTAAAGATATAATAAAACAAGGTAAAATGTCCTAAAATTAAGATTTTATAGAGAATTATAAATATTAAAAATGAAAAATTTTAATTTAATTTAAAAGAAACTTCTACAAATTAAAAAATAAATTTTTAATTTAATTTAAAAAGAAGAATTATAAAATAATAGTGCATTTTAAAATATTTAAATAGAGAATTGGAATTCCTAAAAGCTTTAAAATGATGTGAACAAGTGCTTCCAGGAGAATAGATAGAATGGGGAGGAAATTAGCTATTATGAAAAAAATGAATTAATTATTAAAAATGAGTCAAATTTCATGAAAAAATGAAACAAAAATTAAAGGAAGGGTAGGAAGGAATCGTGAAGAGTTAGAGGAGAAGAAAATATTAAAAATATGATAGAGTGGAATAAAAGGTTCTAAAATAGTGATTTTAAATAGATTTATAAAAAATAAAAAATAAATGAACTTTTAATATAATTTTAAAAACCTATAGACATTAAAAAGTAAATTTTTAATTTAATTTAAAAACAAAAAGAAGAATTAGAGAATAATAATGAATTTAAAAATATTTAAATAGAGAATTGAAATTGAGAATTTAATTTATTTTAATTTGACAATTAAAATTAAAATGTAGAATTAAAATTAAAAAATTAATTAACAATTAAAATTGTAACATAGAATTTATTTATTTTTTTAAGCAATAATGAAAAAATGGAACAAAAAGGAGAAAGATAATAAATACAAACGTTAATGAAAAAATGGAACAAAAAGGAGAAAGATAATAAATACAAAAGTTAAAAGGATGTCGAAGAATGATTAACAATTGAAATTAAAGAGAAAGCTAACTAGATTCGAACAAAGGAGATTGTAAACAAAAAGGCGGCGAACCAAAGAGAGGAATTATTTGGATAGTTAATGGATAATAGGCTTCCAAGACTAGCTTAGCCTATAACCATATTCCCTATTGGTATTATTAGGATACTTTTTGATTTCAAGAGCTTCCCAAATGATTGAAAGATCATGATATGGAATAGATGCTAAGATCATAGCTTGATCGAAACAAGTAAAATGTTAAAGTTTTAAATTAGTGCTCAACAATCGTGAACTTAGAGATGCAATTATGGGCAGTATCAACTATGTGCTCGTTAGAGGAAATTTCAGCATAAAAGTGGCCTCCTAAGGAAAAATAATAAAATAATAGTTAAAATAATTAAATAAGAGTTATGAAATTTGGAGGGAAAATAAGAAAAACTACTTTTTAATTGTATTTTTGGTTTACATCCTTATAGGTTTACTCAAATTTCAAGTGTATACACTCATTGGATACAAAATTAAATTCCACATCCAAAGAGAAATAGTTATGCATACTTTTGAGAAGCGTTGGATTGATAAAAATTGTAGATACATTAAAAACACACATTTTTAATGTATCTGCAATTTTTTATCAACGTGGGTCTTCTCAAAAGTATGCATAATGGGTACTCATTGGATGTGAAATTTAATTTTTCATCCAACAAATGCCTACACTTGAAATTTGAGTAAACCTATAAGGAGATAAGCAAAAAATACAATAAAAAATTAGTTTTTCGTCGTTTCCCTCCAAAATATTTACATGTACCTCTTTTTAAATTTAATGATTTTCATTGGTTTACATATTATGACATGAAAATTTATGGGCATTATTAGGCTCAAATTCCTCTAATGCTTCGAGGCAAACCCAGAAAGATCAACTAGTTTGACCAATGTAGGATTTACCACACGAATAGGGAACCTGGTAAAATTAGAAAGATTGAAAGGGGTCAAATTTATCCTTGGATGACCAGAATAAGTGGTTAAGGGTTTTGTACGATTTAAAAATGGCTTTTATATTTTTCTTAGATAAAATCTTAGTAATCTAATCGGTAGTCCCCTTAATATAAGGTATAGTAATGACGAAATATGAAGAGATGGTCTTAGGTTTAGGGTTTTTGGCATTACGAAAAGATTTATTTATTTGAGAAGTGGTGTATCCATTGGCTTTGAAGGGTTGTGTTAGGTGGGATTTTTCTTTTTTAAGGAAATCAAGATCATAAATTCTAAGGGCTCTAGAAATAAGGGTCTTAAGGACAGCAAATTTCTGGGAAGGGTAACGATGAGAAAGGGTGTGAAGATATCTATCAGTATGGGTCTTCTTCCTATAAATCTTGTGGGTTGGGGAACCATTAGGAAGATGGGTTACGAGGGCATCAAGAAATGGAAGGGATTTATGTGATTCTATTTTCATGGTGAATTGAATATGGGAAGAAATGTTATTAAGGGGGTGTGGAATTCATGGAGCGAATGAAGGCCATAAGGCCAAATGGCAAAAGTGTCATCTACAAAGCAAAACGAACACTTTGGCTTTAGATCTCAATAATTGAAGGCCAAGGTTTCGAAGTGTTCCATATAGATATTAGTCATGACCGTAGATAAGGAGGATCCCATGCCAATGCCTTCAATTTGTCCATAAACAATTCTTTTGAATGAAAAGAAAGTGGAGGAGAGGTGTAATTTTATAAGGTTTAGGATTTTAGAATCTGCAAGCTTAGACAAAATAGAGATGGCTTCAGGAACACAGATCTTAGTGAACATGAAGACTAAATAAAAAATAACCATCATGTCATTCTCATCTATAATAATAATAATAATAACTCCCACTATTCTTCTATGCAAAAGGACCCTTTCCCTAACAAAACTAATGGAGGTTTTAATCAAATTGTTTCCCATATTTCCTCTTCCTCCCTTTTCTCCACTAGCCTTCCTTCCTCCCTTAACTCTACCTCTATTTTTATTGATCTCTCTTCTGTTAAACTAGCCCCCCCAACCATCTGACTCCTTGAAAAATGCTTTAATTTTGCAATAGCTCCTCATCGTATTCCCTTTAAGGACATCATTTTCTCTATTGAATTCATAAATCAAAACCTTCCCACACATCTTACTGAAGAAATATGGTAAGATTGTGGTAGGATCCTTCATCAATCTAATCCCCCCAAGCCTAATGTACCTAAGCATGAATTTGAAGCCATAAAGTGCCTCAATGGAAACCCTGACATCAACATCCTTAAAGCCAATAAAGGTAATGCTTCTATCGTTATAAATACTTTAGATTATGAGTCCAAAATGTGAGACCTTATTTCTTCCTCTTATAAAAAAATTTCCGAAAACCCCATTAATTCAATCATTAATCTTGTCACTATAGTCATTAAATCCTCCACCCTTGAACCATCCATTTAGCAACATCTCATTCCCCATGACCCCCAAACCACCAAAACTTATGGATCTGGTGTTCCCCTTAGACCCAATGTCAATGCCATAGGGCCCTTACCCATGCCCTTGGCTACCACCTAACCAAAAAGCTCCAATCTTTTGTTCGATCTCCCCCCTCTTTCATTAAAGATTCCTATGATTTCATTCTCAAAACAACGAATATTCATATGGATGAGAATGACATAATGGTTAGTTTTGATGTAGAGTCCATGTTCACTAAGATCCAAGTTCTTAAGGCCATCTCAATTTTGTCTAAGCTTGTTGATTCTAAAACCCTAAAACTTATAAAATAATGTTTCTCTTCCATGCATCTCTAGATCAACGATTGTCAAACACTCATTCAAAATTCAACATTTTTTGTATTTTGATCAAGCTGAGTTTTTAGCCTCTATTCCATATCATAATCCTTGAATCATTCAAGCTCTTCAAATCGAAAAGCACCCGAACAATTTCAATAGGAAAGATAGTTACAAGCTAAGCCAGTCTTGGAAGCATGTTATCCATCACCTATCCCAATAATTCCTCTCTTTGGTTTGTCGTCCTTTTACTTGCCCCACCACGTCTGCCCCCCCTCCCCCCCTCCATTTATTTGAACTTATTTTGCTTTCTCCTTAATTTCGATTGTTAATCATTCTTTGATTTTCTTTTAACTTTTGTATTTATTATCTTTCTCCCTTTTGTTCTCTTTTTTTCGTTATTGCTTAAAATAATTATAATAATAATAATTAATCCTATGATTAAATTTTAATTGTTAATTTAAAGGGGGGGAAAATACTGAATTTCAAATCTCTATTTGAATATTTTTAACTTCACTGTTATTTTCTAATTTTTTTAATTAAATTAAAAGTTTAATTCTTTTTTTGTTTGTTAGTTTATGTCATTCCTGAGATCACTGACATGCTTGACCTTTAATTTGAGTAGCTGCGACCCAAGGGTATCTAAGTTGTCAAAATCACCTAAGAATTGCACCCAACCTAGGCCACACCGGCCCTTAGCGTGGCCAGATTTTTACCTGTGGAGTTTCAAACCGGTAACCTTTACACCAAGGAGTGCCTTAACAGAATACCCTATCGCTTCTGCTTTAGGCCTCGTGGTCCTAATTCTTAATGTATATAAATTTTTTAAATTAAATTAAAAGTTTAATTTTAAATTTTAAAATAATCTCTCTAAATAATTAATTTTAGGACATTTATCCCGCCTTATCATATATTCAATATTTTCTTCTCCTATATCATATATTTAATATTTTCTTCTCCTATAACATTGATTGATTCCTTCCCCCCTTCCTTTGATTTTTGTTTTTTTTTTTTTTCATGAAATTTGATTCATTTTAAATCATTTTTAATAATTAATTCAATTTCCCCATAACAACTAGTTTCCTCCCCCCTTCTATTTATTCTCCTTATTCTCCTCCTAACATCCGTTCTCATCATCTAAAAGATTTTAAGAATTTCAATTTTCTATTTATTTTTTTTTTAATTCACTATTTTTATCTGATTCTTCTTTTCAAATTAAAGTACAAATTTGATTTTTAATTTGTATAATTTTTCTTTTAAATTAAATTAAAAATTTTGATTTCTAATATTTATAACTTCCTTTAAAATATTATTTTAGGACATTTTACCCTCCCTTATCATATCTTTAATATTTTCCTATAACTCTTGATCAATATCTCCCCTTCCTTTGATTTTGTTTCCTTTTTTCAAGAAGTTTACATACATATTTCTATTTTTAGTGATGCCTATTTTTAAGCATGCAATATATAGCAAGGTCCCCCCTATCTATTGTGTTTCTGGGACTTGTATTTTTAGCTTGTCCATTTTTAGCAGCGTGAAGTGATAGTCTTAGGGGTTGACACGTAGAAACAATTGAGGATGCATATTGGACAAGAAATGGAAGGAGTGTAGAAACAATTGAGGATGCACATTGGACAAGAAATGGAAGGAGTCGTTGCTAACCTCGCAATTGAGCAAGTTGTTTTTTTCCTCTTATTTTTATCTCTTCTTGTGCATTTCTCTTTTCTAAATTCTCTCCTATTTTCCCTTTTCCTCATTTATTTTATTTCCTAGTTTTCCTCCCACTCATCCCCCTAAATTTTCTCATTTTTTATATATTTTTCCTTATATCCCTCCTAAATTTCCTCCCTATTTTTCTCCACAAGAACTAATTTGACCCCTAACTCAAGTACTTTAAAGGAGAGTTGAAATTTGAATAAATTCTAAATTCTAAAAGGGAAAGCGAGGAGAAAACTTGAATTCCTTAACTAAAATTACGATTAAGTCAAATGTTAAAAAAATAATTAAGACTCACAAGGTGTAGAATAGATGGTGACAAAGTGCTCTGTTAAGACACTTCATGGTGAAAAGGTCACAAGTTCGTTACCCCATGGACAAAAATCCAGCCATGCTAAGGGCTAGTGTGGCCCAAGCCGAGTGCGATCCTCGAGTGATTTTGATGACTTAGATGCTCCTAAGTCACAACTACTCAAGGAACAAGTTAGGCATGACAGTCATCTTAGAACTCACATTACCTAACAAACAAACAAACAAAAAGAGAAAATGAAGAGAAATTTAAAGCAAGTTGAAATTTTTTGATAGAATTCATTTAAAAGCCAAATTGGTAAAATGGAGAAAAAAACATTATGTTAAATTTGTTAAACTAGTCTCAAAGTTACTTTCATCTCATGCTAATTCCAAAATACTTCAATTCCACTTAAGAAAGGGTCACTTAACTTAGATATTTCCACATTCATAGACCAGTTAATCCAACCATGCGAACTAATGCCTAATAATAGGGAATTCGACCTCTCTTCTTGGCACAAATTGGAGGAAATCATTATTTAAACGAGTGGAAGGCAAGCTTTCCAACTTGAATTGTCTTGAGCAAGAACAAGCAGCAATGGTTTTTTCTCTCTTTTCAAGCTCTCAGTACTTTGTATCTGGGTATTCATTGTTTCAAGTTATGTAAAAGTCAGCTTGGTGTAGCCCTTGGCTCTTGCAGAATAAAATCGGTTTTGATAACTTTCGTTTGTATGGTTCAAGTTTATCTTGTGCAAATTATTAAGAGTTTCCAGGTATTTATTTGGGCAATTTTCAACTTCAATACTTTTTCTTCTTGCATTATTTTTCTATATAAAAACCTTATTTGAGAAGGACCATTCCACATATTGAATTTACGAAGTTTAGTTTGACATAATTGTTTGGTCACTAACTTGCTAGTTAAACAACCTACGTTTTATTGCAGATTTACATGTTAGAACCACTGGTACAAACACCAGAGACACTCCCTTGAGGCTAGGATGCATCAACCCAAATGGAGAGGAGGATTTGCCACTGACACATAGAGCATATTTTCCTATATGTTCGCTGATTTTTGCAGCTGATTTTAAAAGCTTATATCAGTTCTAAAGGCATAAAAAATAGTGCTAACACATAACAAATAATGAAGCAACTTTGGACAATAAAGACGCTCATGCCTTCAACATTGAAAATACGCATTGATTCAATAAATTAACCACCGACTCAACCTCAAATTTTCATTAAAGAGGTAGAAATTGTCCATTAAGATATGAACGGCATGAAGTTTTACAATACAACTATCAATCCACAACCTGTTTACAACCTTAAGGTGGTGTATACATAATCCAGCAACATGATACGAAACGATCCATTTCCCATTTGTTATGAATATCCCAAATTACATGGTGCACAAAATTCTGGAAAAGATATAATAGTCTGATAAGAGTCGGCATAATACTTGATGTTAGAGTGTAAAACAGACCGTGATATTCTGAGCTCTCCTTTTAACAAAGAAGAGGATGAGAGCCAAATTTATAAGTACTAAAAACAGACATCTGAAGAGCAATTGGCGTTAGATAAGCATATATGATGCAACAATAAATAACGATGTATTACCATAAAGTTTAAACTCTGTAGTCCTACCCAGTAGACGTTAGACAAGTAAGGCAGCAATAAAAATTACACACAGATAAATCGTGTACGCTTTAACTAAAAGGATGAGATCATCTATGCATGATGATTGTATCAGTGATAAAAAAAGGCTTTGGACTGCAAGGGACCATACATATTTTCAAATGGCTTGAAAGATTCAACAAGTTTGGGATAACTAATATATTTGCTCACGGTCTTCCCTTGCGATGGTAAGCCCAAATCCTCATCTCCGTCTCCGTTACATCCATATAGGCATCAAGCAGTGTGCATAAAACTTCCTGAACTATAAGGAATCCCAAATGCATAAATAAAAAGGAATATAATCCAATTATTAGTAATTACAACTTGACCTGTATGAACAATGTTGGCTTTTAAATAGGCAAATTCACAAGGGCTATCGGGCTGACAACATTTTTTCACTCTTCCAGCAAGTGAGAACAAAAAACCTCGAGAACCTTATCACCAATTTCAATTATGCCAAAAAATATGGAAGATTCCTGATGAGGCTGCACTCCTAGAAGAATTCATACTTACATTAGGGAAACTACCCTTGTTTAACCCTTCTGCAAATTTAGCGACTTTAAATGGAGAAACAGAGCATTGTCCACAGAGCAGGTTGGTTAAAAATTAAGAATTAACTCAAGATCCTACAGAAGTGTCCTGTACACAAGACTACAAGGACAGAGTATGCCCCAAAACACAAATATGTAAATGTCACTACACCACAACCAGCAGCATTCCTGGCTGTGGTTCACTGTAATCAAGACGTTCATCTTCCACCAAATATCTCTCAACTGCCATTGGTAATCTTGCTGGTGTGCGAGATCCCTTGGCGTGATGACCACCGCCAATACAAATTAAAACTTTCTGCTGCTGGTATCTAGACCTTGCAATATTTCGGAGCACAGCGAGTTCATGCTTCAAGACACGGATGGCTTCACTTTCATGAAGCTCATGCAGATCAATAAACTGTGTTTGTTCCTGTGAATGGTTTGGAAGAGCAGTCACTAGATTCCTGCAGTCAATTCACCTCAATATATGTAAAATAAAATAATGTACTATTATAAAAGGGCATCAGAGGTAAGTCAATTAATCTTCTCGTAGCATAAAAATAAATGCCTCCACTGACCTTTGAAAAAATAATTCTTTTCCTGTCCTGTCATGGACCGCTTTCATTTGTCCATTGTGACCCTGTCCTCTGGCACTGAATTCCTTAGAAATAGCCTTATTGCCTATAAGGTACACTGGGCTAGCCTGCTGCACACCAATTAATCATTCAAAATTTGCTATCTAAAGCTAAATGTGCAGTTTGGTCTGGCCAATGCATATTAAATTTTTCCATAGCAGAATGGAGGTCTGAACGGACACACTATATTTCAGAAGAAATCACAAAAGGTAGTACTTCCCAATGGTTCTGACATAATAATGATTTCATTGTAACCAGCTAATTAGTCAAGCATAACCCAAAGAACAATGTAAACAAATTTCATTATAAAATCCATACTGGACTTCTAGATATGATTATATAAAAAAATGATTTCCACAGCACTATAGAATGCAGCAGGATCAGGAGCAGCATCAGTGATATATCTGGTGTGCTCTTGACCAGGCTTAAAAACTCACTGGTTTAGACAAATTTGTATTAGAGGGTTTTGTCACATGGTCCCTGTTGAGTGTCTTTATACAGTTGCATGGATCCGGACCATTCTAAAGGAACTGGAGATGGAGGAATGAGGGGCCTTTCTACATTTATGTGACAAAGGATCTTTATGATATGGTGAAATGTGCCTCTGACATTGTTACTCGTCTGAACAAAAGGTGGGGGGTGAGAACCTTGTTGCATGTTTGTTGCAGAGGTGCTAGATAAGATGAGATAAATGTATTAATGTCCGACAAATGACCACTGAAGGTCAATCGGAATCCGGACTGTTAGGTACAATGATGTCTATACAAAGTGGGAGCGCTAAAGTGACTCCTATATAAAAGAAAGAAGCAGGAAGTAAAAACAGAATAGAGGTGCAATCTAAAAAATAGAGAGATGACTTCAAAAATGAAGAGGCCGTCCAGGAGAAAGATATAAAAGGTGAGTGTGTCACAAATCTATGGCACGAGTGGTAGGAGGCTACTCTAGTCCACTGGAACCATCGTCCCTGACATTTGAGGTCGAACGAAGAAAACTCAAAATAGATGTCTATCTGGAAGAATTGAAAGAAAAGCTGGAAAGCGTTGTGATGTTGTCTCCAAGGAAGGTCCTATTGCTGTGCTCTAAAAGATCTCCTATGACAATTGGTCTTTCTACTAATTCAAGGTTTGGTCTAACAATGCCGCCGTGGTCTCGCAGAGGTACAAATAGTGTCTTGTGACCTCACTGATCTGGTATCATCTCTATCCATCTGCTGTTTTGGTGCCCCAGTTAAGAACACCATAAAAAAGGAAGTGATCTGCTAGGCCGAAGCTGGTCCAAGATGTGGATGTGCCTGGAGGATAGAAGAAAGGAGATGGAGGACCTCCTGCATGTCTAGGCATCTCTGAACAGGGTACCTAGAGAAGCTGCCAAGTGTCTGTAGCTCTTTGGAAAAATATTGAAACCATCCTCAAATCCCATAGAAAACTGGACAATAAAAGATGAAATTCTCCTCAATCTCATTCTCTCAAAAATGACAGCTGGCAAATCCTGTCAAATCTGTCAATCTGATGGTCAGTCTCATCCACAGTCTATAAGAACCTACTCTGAACTGTTAGTTTTTGTAGCAACGGAGGTGTTCTAGTCTCAAAACTTTGTGGAGAGGCTAAAACACAGGAGTTCTCCAAAACCCAGAAATCGTTTCTGGAAATTCCACCTAGAAGTGTTTCAAATTTCAATTAGATTATTAGCCTATTTTTTAATATTTCCCAAGTCTAAACTTATGAAATCTGGTTAATTAATCAGAATTAATTGAGATCAGGTGTGAATTATCTAAAAACTCACACGGATCGACTCCAATATGATCTTGGCCCTTGACTAAGTTTTAATCTTGACCGTTGGAGGTCCAATAGAAAATTATAAGAAGTCAATGGGTAGATGGAGAACACACTTGTGGAGTTTGATTTCCTTGGGCAGTTCGATTTCCAAAGAGTAGCAGTAGTTGCCAGAAAGCCAGAGAAGGAAGCAAAGACAGTGCGCCCGAGGAAGTTTTCCATATCCGGTGAAGTGCATTGCAGAGAAAGGCCGAAGTTTCTCTAGGAGGTTGTGCAGACGCAACGTCGTCCCTCAAAGGGCAATTCGATTTTCGCTGAGAGGAAAACTTTTTCAGTCCAGACGCTGGGAAGGAGTCCTAGAGTGTCGGAGAAGCATTTTCCCAGTCAGAAGCAGGTAGGACGGCTTGATTAACAGTTGATTCAGGCAGCACGTGTGGCAAGCAGTTTCAGGTTGATGCAGAGTCTACGCAGGGCCAGTTGGACAGCTTGCTTTTCAGTGGTTGTCGAGTGTCGGGATAGCTCAGAGTGAGGATAATTTCACTCTACATATTTTTCCCAATATTTTCTCTGCAAGATAGTCAGTATTTGGCTTTCATATTGTACTCATAATTTCTCACTGCTGCATAATAATAAAAACCCTCAGTCACTGCACCGGTTTTTCCAGGGACATTTGTCAAAAAATAACTTTGTTAATTTGATGTGTGTGCTAGCATATTTCTCAGTTTCCAACGTTGTTATTTTCTGTAGACTACAGTTTTATTTGTGAAGGTTGCAGTGTGAATTATTTGGTATTTGTCGTAATAGATAAATTGTTAAATTAATTAACAATTAGAAGAATAATTTCCAGTTGTTGTAATAAGATTTCAGTATTGAAATTTTCACATGGTATCCGAGCATGATTGATCAGTCGAAAAGCTCAGAAGCGGAAAGAAGAGAATTTCATTTTTTAGAGGGAGAAACAAGGGGAAATTCTCAGGGGTTGCATAGTGCCTAGCCAGGCAGTACGAATTACTGGTAAAGGGTTCGATTTTCAGTTGCAGGGTGGCAGAAAATTCGATTTTCCCAGATTAGTGATTCCAATAGGCAGAGGGAGCGGCAGCAGCTCAAATTTTCGCTGAGCAGAGTCCTTGGTTCAACGCAAAGGGTTTTGCAGCAGCAGAATCAGCGTCAGGTGGAAGAGAAAACCACACACAGAGGGAAGAATTATCTCAAGAGGTTTCAAGCTTTAGAAACCCGATTTTCCAGTAGCATATTGGCAGTAGCTATGAGCATATCTTCTCACTCCATAAAAGAGTGTGACTAGCAGAACCAGTAGTCGAGCAGAGGGAAAAAGGGATTTTTTGACCAGATTCATAAATGGCCACAACAAGGCTTAGAGATTAGGATAGGTTGGAGGGAGCCTCCAACTATGTCATCTGGAAAGCTAGGATGTCCTTCCTTCTAGATGAATATGGTCTGAAAGCCTATATAGATAATGCGGTAGTAGTACCCCAGGATGTCGATCAGCTCAAGGAGTACAAGAAGGAGATGGCGAAGCAGATGATCTTGGATGGAGTCCGAGATGATATAATCTCATATATATTTAGCAAGAATACTGCCAAAGAAATGTGGGACGCTCTCTCCACGCTATACTAGAGTTCTTCCGAGCAGCGAAAGATGTTTCTCCATGAGAAGTTGAGAAGCATCAGGATGCAGACGGGTGAAGGCATAGACCCCTTCCTCACTCAAATTCAGTATGTCTGAGATCAGCTGTCAGCCGTTGGGGAGGCACCCCAACCCACAGAGCTTGTACGATTGGCACTAAACAATGTCTCGGAGGATTAGCAAGTGTTTGTACAAAGCATATTGGGCAGAGACACTTTCCCTGGTTGGGACAAGATGTGGGCCGATCTGCAGCAGGAAGAGTTGAGGCGAGCTCTAGTAAAGAGAACTATCAACGGTAGCAGCAGCAAGGCCGTGAAGAGTGAGAAGGAAGATGAGAAAGTGGCCCTAGAATCTAAGGGTCCCAGCCAGGGACAAGGGGAGCAGAAGAAGAAAAAGGACATGGCAAAGGTCAAGTGCTTCAGATGTGGTGAGCTCGATCACTACAGTTCTCAGTGTCCTCTCATAAAGAAGGACAAGCAGGAGAAGCAGGACCAGGTGGCAACGTCAGCCGAAATAGACAAGTAGTCCTCCAGGCTGGAGAAAGACTTCGCTATGATGGCAACCATACCTCTAGGAGTGAGGTGGGGTGACATGGAGTTGTTGTCCAGAACTGCAGGGGTCTGGGCAGGGTCCTTGAGGTGTCCTCCTCATGGATAATTACCTTGCTACGGGGGCCCACAATATTCAGTAGCAGGATGGATCAGTGTTAGTGATGCAGTCAGATCCAGAGTGACAGTGCAGGCTAATGACAGTCAAGTGTTGAGGAGCGCAGTGCAGTGTTGGTAGTGGTGCAGAGTCAGCATCAACGCAGATTCTTCAGTAAACAATGCAGATGCTACTAGCAGTCAGGACTCGAGAGACAGATGCGGCAGACAAATGATTCAGTATTTCAGATGCTTCTCAGTTGCAGTTGTTGTAGTTGCAACAGCAATAGATGAGAGGGAGTTGCAATGCAGATGCAGAGTTGGCAGCAGTATGGCAATGTTAGTAGTAGCACAGATGCAGCACTAGAGTTGTGCACTAGTTGGTGGGCAGTGGCCAGACATCAGCAACATGACAAAGGGTGGTACAAAAACAAGGTGTTGTGGCAGTATGTGCAGCACTAGAAAGAACACCTTCCTCGCTAAGAGGGAGTGTTAGATTTGTAGCATCAGAGGTGTTCTAGTCTCAAAACTTTGTGGAGAGGCGAAAACACGGTAGTTTTCCATAACCCAAGAATCGTTTCTGAAAATTCCACCAAGAAGTGTCTCAATTACATTATTAGCCTATTTTTTAATATTTCCTAAGTCTAAACAAGGGAAATTTGGTTAATTAATCAAAATTAATTGAGATAAGGTGTGAATTATCTAGAAACTCAAACGGATCGACTCTGATATGATCTTGGCCCTTGATTAAGTTTTAATCTTGGTCGTTGGAGGTCCAAGAGAAGATTATAAGAAGTCGACAGATAGATGGAGAACACACTTGTGGAGTTCGATTTCCTTGGGCAATTTGATTTCCAGAGAGTAGCAGCAGTTACTGGAAAGCCAGAGAAGGAAGCAAAGACAATGAGGGGCAGAGACAGTGAATCGGGGGAAGTTTTCTAGATCCGGTGAAGTGCATTGCAGAGAAAGTTTGAAGTTTCTCCAAGAGGCTATGCAGAGGCAACGCAAACCCTCAAAGGGCAGTTTGATTTTTGTTGAGGAAGACATTTTCAGTTCCAGAGGCCGGGAAGGAGTCCCAGAGTGTCGGAGAAACATTTTCCCAGTCAGCAGCAAGCAAAACGGCTTGATTAGCAGTCGATTCAGGCAACTTCAGGTTGACGCAAAGCCTGTGCAGGCCCAGTTGGACAGCTTAATTTTCAGTGATTGTTGAGTGTCGGGAATGCTTGGAGTGAGGGTAATTTCCCTCTAGATATGTCTGTCAGTATTTTCTCTGTATGATAGCCAATATTCAGCTTCTAGATTGTACTCAGAATTTCTCACTGCTGCATAATAATAAAAACCCTCAGTTGCTGCATCGGTTTTCCCAAGTTGGGTTTTTCCAATGACATTTGTCCAAAAATAACTGCATTAATTTGATGTGTGTGCTAGCATATTTCTCAGTTTCCAATGCTATCATTTTCCGCAGTTTTATTTGTGAAGGTTGCAGTGTGAATTATTTGGTATTTGTTGTAGCAAATAAATTGTTAAATTAATTAACATTTAGAAAAATAATTTCCAGTTGCTGCAATAAGATTTCAGTATTGAAATTTTCACATGAACTAGCCCAGGGGGGTCCAAAGAGCATGCAACCAATGGTGAAGTGTGTAATGGGGTCAAATAATGAGTCCATCACTCATAACCACGAAGTGCTCTGCGTAGAAGCCCATCTTCAGATGTAGCCCACCCTGAGGGTCTATCCTAGTGACCTGTACAAACTGCTTGTAGATCTCCTCTCAAATGATTGTATTCATCCCTTGTCTGGTCAGTGAGAGGAGCCCAGGTGCACTCAGAAAATATCTAAATGGAGGGAGTACGTCCATGATCCATCATAATACCAACATACGCTAGGAGATTTGAGACAACTGTGTACCAGCATCGAAACAGAACCAGAGAACTAGTTTGATGCAATGGACTCTGATGAGTAGCAGGCCAAGTATGGGTATTGGTCCCATCCCATCACTGTATCAGCAAAGTTCTAAAGGTGGTGCAAGAGTGAGAATAGACCGAACACTGTCTCAAGCCGAAAGGGGTGAGCACCAAACTTTGTGAGGACAATGGACTGAGGAACTGTATGCTTACATCTGATGATGCGGCGAAGGAGGATGATCTGTACTATTTCTGTTGAAGACCAATAAATCTCTAGTAAATCAAGTCCCCAAATCTCAAAACCATATAGAACTGTGTGCCAAACAAGAGTGTCCATGCGTGATATGTTGGATGATAAGTCTTGAAATGGTTCCAGAAACACTTCTTCTCAAGAAGGGCCAACAACCCTGACTCGAGGCATTTGTGAATCACACTCTTCTTTAAATACAAGGCCTTAGGCTTGGGGGTGGCTTCTACTCCAGCAAGGGTTGGTTGTCAAGCATAGGCTTCATAGAATTGGCATGACAGATCAAGGTTGCGGGGAAGCTTCAAACCCCCTTCGCTCCCGTTTCCGAAACGCGCTCTGTGCGGGAGCGTTTCGGAAACGCTCGGAAACACGCTTCCGAAAACGCTTCCTGACGGGAGCGTTTTCGGGAGCGCGTTTCCGAACCTGTTAAAACACTCCCTGTCTTTTCGGGAGCGTTTCAGGAAGCGCTCAGGAGCGAACGCTCCCTAAGCGCTTCCGACGTTCAAAAAACGCTTCGGGAGCGTTTTTTAAACGCCGGAAGCGCTCGGGGAGCGTTCGCTCCCGAACGCTCCTTGGAACAAAAAAACGCTTCCCGCCGCGCGCAAATTTTTTTAAGTGAAAAATCGATTTTTTTATAATGGGGGGGGGTTTCATTTTACATTTTATTGTTTGTTGAGTTGAGAGAGAGAGCAAGAAGGAGAGCAAGGATTGCAAGAAAGAGGTAGGTCTTCTAATCTAATTTTGTATTTTCTAGGATGAATTTGTAAGTTGTTTAAAAATGAAAACTTGATTTTTTTCTTGAATGTTGCATTTTATTGTTTTTAAAACTTAAAATTGAATTGTTTTTTTCCTATGTTGCATTTCCTATTCCCATTTGGCATTTCTCCATTTGTTTTGCAGGCTAGAAACTTGAAACTTGAAACTTGAAACATCATGGCTATATGGCTAGGGATTTTCCTCATGTTGGTTCTTTTCTTTGTAATAATGGTGTTGGAGAGTAGTAGAAGAAAGAGGCAAATCAGAGAAGAGGAGGATGAAGAGGAGGGTTATGGTGGATTTGAAGAAAATCCTGAAGAGGAGGAGGATTATGCTGAGGAGGAAGTGGGGAGTGGAGAACCTGAGGACACAGATTCCCCAACTAAACGAGACCAAACTCGGACACCTTTGTGGAAATATGTTCAGAAAATGGAAGGAGGGAAAGGTGGTGGAACCACTAAATTTATTTGCCCCCATTGCAATAAACAATACCATGGTTCATACACCCGTGCGAGAAGGCACCTTTGTGGGAAAATGCCAGGGGATGGAGAAAAAAATATAGGAATCAAAATTTGTACTAGTGTGCCAGCAACACAAAGAGAGAAATATAGAAAGGAAGAGGAGGTTTCCCTACAGAGATCTAAAAGATCTAGGGGTTTCATTGATTCTTATTCAAGCCCATCATGTCATGGACAAACAAGTCCAACTTCCACCCATGCCAGTGGTTATGGAGGCAGTGGCACATCTGGATTAAGGCGTAGAACCATATCCGATTTCCTGGACGAAGGGTGTAGGAATGATGTGGATTCAAAAGTTTACCGGTTTCTATATGCATGTGGGGTGTCATTCAATGTTCTTCGCTCACCTTATTGGCATGAAATGGTTTCTGCCATTAATGATGCCCCCAAAGGATACAAAAGCCCTGGGTATGACAAGGCCAGAACCATGGGTCTTGATCATGAAAAAGCTAAAATAAACCATTCTTTGGCTAGAATGACAAATTCGTGGAATGAGCATGGGGTGTCCATTGTCTCTGATGGATGGACCAATGTAAAAGGAAAGCCATTGATAAGTGTTTTGGCTGTGTCGGTTAGTGGTGCAATCTTCCTGTCAACATATGATTATTCAGACAAATTCAAAACCGACATTAACATTGCAGAACCATTACTTGATATAATTGAAAAGACTGGGCCATACAATGTCATACAGGTCATCACTGATAATGCTGCTAATTGTAAGGCAGCAGGAGCAATTATTGAGGATAAATGCCCCAACATATTTTGGTCTGGGTGTTTGGTTCACACAATGAACCTTTTGATGCATGATATCATTAAAAAAAAACAGCCTCAATTCAAATGGCTTGGTGATTTGTACAAGAGAGGTAAAAAATGATAAAATTTATTACAAATCATAGCAATACCCATGGGCTTTTCCGTACTCACTCCAAATTGGAGTTGTTGAAGATAGCAAAGACTAGATTTGCTAGCTATTACCTCACCTTCAGGTGCCTTTTGAAGGTAAGAGAGTCATTGGCTGCAATGGTATCAAGCCCACACTGGCAGGTATTAAAGGACAGGGCAGCGACAATAGTTGACAAGCAAGGTTTCGAACATGTGGAGGAGACCGCCCTTGACCCTTTGTTTTGGGCACGTGTGAGGGAAATTTTGAATTTCACCAAGCCCATTTATCACATGATTCGGTTTGCAGATACAGATAAACCAGTGATTGGGGAGGTTTATGAGCAGATGGACAGCATGTTGGGGCAAATAAAAGATATTGTTAAAGATAATGATCCCAACTTGTATGCTATGATTCATGACTGTGTGTGTGCACGGTGGAATAAACTCAATGTTCCACTACATGCCTTGGCATATATCCTTACGCCAAAATATTACTCTCCATCTTGGTTGGGCCAACCTGCACCTAGAGGTGGGGTTAGGATGAAACCTCACACAGATCTAGAGGTACAAGAGGGGTACATGAAGGCATTAGACAAGTTGGTACCCGACAGGGAGGAGTGTGCTAGATTGCGCCTTGAATTAGGCAAATACTTCAGTTGCACTGCTAACTATGGTTCTTTCCATGCAATGGAAGACAAAGACAGATTTGATGCTCTCACATGGTGGGAAGCATATGGTGGCATGGGACTTTTGCCAAAGTTGGCAAAAAAAGTTCTCTCACAGGTTGTGAATACTTCTTCTGCAGAGAGGTGTTGGAGCGCCTACAACTTCATACATAATGTGAGAAGAAACAAGTTGAATGAAAACCGCGCTGAAAGCTTGGTTTATGTGCATTACAACTTGAGGTTGTTGAGCCATTACTGTGATCGGGCATATGAGGATCAATCATACAGAGTCTGGGACAACAACCCAGAGGATGATAATTTGGAGGATGGCACGGTACATATGGAAGAATTGGAAGCAGAACTTTTTAGGGATGATGATGAAGCATCAGCAGCACCGCCACACACAGGGCCAGTCCCACCATCTACTGATAGCAGTGCGGATGCGGGTGCCAGTGCCAGTTCTCGATATCAAACTATTGTTCCTTTGCAGATTCAGTGTCCACCTTCTAGTCATGGTCGTGGTACTCCTGAGAGTACTAGAAGACCACCATTGCCTCGTGGTTCTCACAAATTAGACATTTCTCGTGGGCGTGGCAAGGGGCCAACCAATAGATAAAATAGATTTGTTGTTTACTAGTCTTTTCTATTTTCTAGTAGTTTTTATATTTTATAACTGTTGAACAGTTGAAACTTGACTCTTTCATATTTAATGACAATTTAAGTTTGAAGTTTGAATTTGAAAGGTGAAACTTTGAAGTTGGCATTTATAAGTTTATAAGTCATTATGAATTATGAATATGATGCTTCAAGAAAGTTATATGGTGATCAATGAATCAATGATGATAAATGTTATATATCAATGATGATAAATGTTATATATTTGAATTTGCAAAATCAATGAATCAATGATGATAAATGATATATATCAATGATGATAAATGTTATATATTGAAATTTGAAATCAATAAATCAATGATGATAAATGTTATATATCAATGATGATAAATGTATCTTGAATTTGAAATCAATGAATCAATGATGATAAATGTTAGATATTGAAATTTGAAATCAATGGTAGTAATCATGCCTGGAATTTTGAAAGCTTGGAAACCTTGAGATTTATGAAGTTCGCGAGACTCAAGAGTCAATATGTTGTATACTTCCAACTTGTGGGCGTGGTTGATGAAGATTATAACTTCTAGATGATTGATGTTATATGATTCAATCTATGTTTTTATGTTTTTTATGTCTAATTCATCATTCTACATGTTTTTGTTGACATATATGCATCAAAATATAAAAAATATAATATATATATATATATATATATATATATAAACGCTCCCCGAAATGCTCCAAACCGGAAGCTTCTAAAAATGGCCCCCCACTCCCGCTCCCGCTTCCAAGTAACCTTGATCCAAACCCCCAAACAAGATTTACGGAACTCAACCAGATCTAGGCCTAAAAACCCCAGATCTACCCCTGAAAGACACTGCGTCAGCCTTTGAAGCCCCTGTTGCGCTCTCCGTCAAACTTGGATGGCCTCCAAATGCTCAGCACTACCACTGGAAGGGACTGCGTTACCCCAAACTGGGTGACGCAATCACTACGCTGCCCCTAAGGGTCTCTGCGTAACCCCTAAAGGGTTTCCTGAAAATCACATTGTCCTTGCTACTGCTGTCTGCTGCTGCTGCCGTCTGTTGCTATCTTCTGCTGCTGCTGCTACTACCTTCCTCTGCATTGTCTTTCCTGATCTCTTCTCTGCTTCTTGTGCATTCTAGACCCCGGGATCAGATCATCCCCTTGATCTAAATTCCCCTCTCTGCAACTGAAACACTTGAGAATTCTTATCAACCCCGCCCTAGAATCTCAGCTTAACTTCAGTGCTCTGCCTCTGTGTGTCTTACAAATGACCCCAAGCCTTTCCTTTATACTTTTCTCGTTGACAAATCAAAGGCCAAGATTAAATCTTTAATCAATGGCTAAGATAAAAAGAAAGCTTGATCCGTGTGACTTAAGACAATTTCATCACATGTTTCATTAAATTTACTTTAATTATTTTATTTTCCTAAATTTTAACTTAGGAAATACATTAAAATAATTAATTAATTTAATATCTCCTAAACCAGATGAAATTTCCCAAATCCATTTCTGGGTCTTGTATATCAGGTGAACTCTAGTCCTTGCTCAAATTTTGGGACCTAGAGCACAACTGATGCTAGCTACCCCAAATACAGAAAATCTCAACAATAGAATGAAAAAGTATCACAATATATTTTTGGCAGAAATAAACCGATTTTACAAATCTGAAAACCTGAGCATTATCTGCTACCACCTTTTTCGAACAACCAAACCTGTTGAAAATGTTTTCTTCTAAGAATTTAATTACCACTGCATCATTAGCTTCTTGTTGGAACAACTTCTACCCATTTAGTAAAATAATTTGTACCTATTAAAATCCATCTATGTTGTCCGCTGGAGGGTGGATTTATTTCTCCTATGAAGTCCAGTCCCCATTGTCTAAAGGGTTCTTCCACAAACACAAGAATCAGTGGTAATGGTGCTAATCTTTTCTTTTCAGCAAATATTTGGCATTTTCCACAACTTCTCACAAGTCTATAAACATCAGAAAATAGAGAGGGCCAGAAGAAACCAACCTTCAAAATTCTATGTGTCGTAGTCTTCCAACTATAATGTCCACCACAAAGGCATCCATGATATTCATTCACAGTTTCTATAGTTTCTCCTTCTATTAAACAAAGTAGAAAAATACCAATTGGATCTCTCCAATACAACCTTCCATTTTCAATTACATACTTTTGGGATTTGACTCTGAGAGCTTTGAATTTTGTTCTATTCAAAGAAGAAGGGCAGCTAAGGAAACATAAATAATGGATAATATGTTTATACCACTGGGAACAAAAATACTTATATTGAATCCTATTATCAGGCTCTTCATGTTTACATTTCTCTTCTTCAGTTTTGGATTCAGCAAATTCAGTCAGTAGATTAATTCCCATAGCTTGATGATTTGCTTTTGTTAACATCTTTGCTAGTCCTTGTCCATTCACTAGCTTTGTTGGCTTAATGTCCATATCATATTATTGAATTTTTGCAATCCATTTTTCTTGTTTTCCTTCCCTATCACTCTGAGTCAAAACATCCTTGCCAGCAGCATTAGGAACATAAGCAGTAATCTGAGACTGAAGAATATAAACTCTAAAAGCCTTTAGTGCTTTCACTAAAGCATAGGCCTGTTTTTCCACAATATTATATTTCAACTCTGCATCCTTTAACACCCTACTGAAGAATGCTATAGGCTTCTCCTTGTTTTCTTGATTTCTCTATAATAGTATTGTTGCAAGAGTAAAAGGAGAAGCAAATGAAAATATCTGAACAGGCTTCTGATAATCAGGAATTGCCAATAGAGGGGCCTCTTGAAAACCTTCTTTAATTCTGGCAAAAGATTCCCTGGATGTTGTAGTCCATTTGATTTTCGCATCCTTCTTCAACATATCAATAATTCCTTAACAATCTCTGGATAATTTGCGACAAACCTTCTTAGAAAATTTATCTTTCCTAGAAAACTTTGAATCTCCTTTTTTGCTACTTGGCAGAGGTGTGCTCTTGATGGATTCTACTCTTTTTGGATCTATCTTAACCTCCTCTTTTGACACAATATGACCAAGCAATTTTCCTTCTTTCAAATAAAAAAATAGAATTTTTCGGGTTTAAGGATAAACCAAACCTTCTGGACTTTTCGAAAGTTTGTTGTAAATGCTTGAGATGCTCCTCATCTGATTTGGAGAAAATTGTGTTGTCATCCAAATAAATTACTACGAGCTTCTCCTTTTCACCTACAAATTCTATATCCATAGCCCTCTGGAACGTAGCACCAGCGTTCCTTAATCCAAAAGGCATTATAGTGGAGTTGTAAACGATGTCTTTTCCTGATCTTCTAGTTGTACTGAAATTTGATTACATCCAGAAAAGCCATCAATCATCGATAATCTAGAAGACCCTGTAACTTTATGCAATATGTGATCCATTTTGGGAAGAGGATAATTATCCTTCAAAGATGCCCTATTCAAATTCCAGAAGTCACTACACAACTGAATTTCCCCATTCTTCTTCCTCACTGGCACTAAATGAGCCACCCAATTAGAATATCTCAGAGGAACTATTATTTTAGCCTGCAATAATTTCTTGACTTCCTTCGCAATTGATGGAAGTAATAAAGGATTAATCTCCCTCAATTTCTGCTTGAATGGTTTAATCCCTGGCTTCAGAGGGATTTTATGCCGGATGATGCTGGTATCATAAGTCTTTAGATCCTCGTAAGACCATGAAAAGATGTCAATATATTTCTTAAAGATCTACATACCTCTACTTAAAATTCTTTGAAAGATCCTTGGCCAGTCTCACCATCTTTGGTTGCTGCTCTGTTCCAAGATTACAGTCTTCAAGGCCATCTTCTGAATCTGTCTTCTTAGTATCGATAACAACATCATTTGCGTTCAACAGTCTTTCCAAGAGTACCAAACCTTTAGGTATCACATTATTCTTCAGCTGCATAATCTTTTGATCACCTATAGAATTCTTTAAAGGCAAATTTTTACTTGATTCATCTTCTTGAACTCCCTCTATTCCATCCTCTTGATCAATTTCCAAATTTGAAAATTCACCTAACATTTCTAGAAAATCTTTGATTTGTTCTTCATCATCGAATGTTGATTTGTGGTAGCATAGAATGTGCTCTAAGTCTAAAAAATTGCAGGGAGGCTTAGGCACATGTATTCCAAAGAATCCAGAAAGCGTTTTGGGAAATTCTACTCAGATCATGTTTTATAAAAATAATTAACTATTTTTAATGGGACCCTAAGTCTAAACTTTGGAAATTAAAATAATTAAAGGATATTAATTAAAACAGAGTGTGAATCTTCTAGAGAAAACGAAGATCAAGTCAAGCTAATCTTAGCCATTGATTAACGATTTAATCTCAACCATTGAAGACTCAACGAGAAGATTATAAGAAGGACTTGATGGATCATTTGGAAAACACATCGTGGCGGAAAAAGAATCTAGAGATCGAAATTCTTTAGTGAGCAGTTCTCAAGGAGAAGATCGATCAAGAGGATTCAAGTAGAATAACTACAGCTCCATTCCATTCTTTTGAAAAGGCACCATCAAAATACAACTTCCATACTCCACTGATTTCCATCTCCTTGCTTTTAATTGTTGAAGGGAGTTGCACTTCTGTATCTTCAACAATTTCATGTGATTATTGTAACATGAAACAAGAAAAATCTTCCTATTTATGACTATAAACATGAGAATTACTTGAACCGTCCTTTGTGATAGTCTTCAAAAACCTGGTATCTTGATATAACCTCTTTTCCTCTTCACCAAAAACCGCAATAATAGCATAAGTGAAATCTAGTTTGAGTACTCCTCCAAAATTAGCTCCCCAAGAGTTAGAGAGTAGCATTCCAAAACAGGTAGGTATATCTGCAACAACCACATCCATTATAGTACTTATGGTAGGAATATGAGCTAATGAAACCACCAAATATTTGATCAATCCCATACATTTTACCTTTTTATAATCAAAAGAATATAGGTGTTTATATCATTTTGTAATTTGCAATTTTAATTGATTCATAACCGAAAGTGGAATCAAATTATGCGAAGCACCCGAATCCAACATACAATTATGAAGAATAAATGTATGCATGAGCAGAGAAATATAAAATGATGATGTAGAAGAATATTATTCCTCCACATGTGGACCAAACATCACCACAGGTCTATCCTCCTGCAAATTAACTGCATCTGCTGAATGATTATCTTGTGAAAGATTTATAAATTCAGGAACCTGATTTTCATAAGTAGGAATCTTTACTAGTTCAGACAAGGGAATTGGAATTTTGAGCTTTCCTAATTCTTTTAATAAATTAAAAGAATGAATTTCTTTCACTCTCTTCAATTGTTCCCCTTAATTTAAGTTCTGATTTGAGATTTTTTGTGAATTAATAATAGGCTGTTGATAATATTTATGCAACAACCCTAGATCCTTCTTGCTATTAGAACTTTCTCCTTCCGAACTCGCAAATTTTTGGGGTGTGTTGTTGGGGCCCTTGTTTTGTTTAAGTTTTGAATTTTCGGCCAAGACATTTTGAACTTGGACTCTTTTTGAGTTTCAGAAGAAATACACATAGCTAACGCGACCGCGCCGTAGCGACCAGGAGTTGCGGAGCTACCAAGGTGGCGCGGAAGCAATTGATAACTGGAGATTGAACAGAGATAAGTACAGATGAAAGAAATACAGCAGAAAACAGAAAGAGGAACATGCAGACATCAGAAGAGAAGTCGGGAAAAGCCAGAGTGAAGACACAGAGAAGCCGCCAGTCGCGACGAGCGGGTGAATAAAAGGGTGATCACCCGGCTGAAGAAGAGGTTGGAGGTTATTGTTATTATTGAGGGTTGAATGGATGCGCAGAGCAGCCGCAGAAGGATCGGACCTGTTCTTTCTATGGGTTCCTACTTTCTAAGTTCTTCCCTTCTGTTCTAAAACCCATCTGTATCTGACCTGTGAGTTATCAGAGAAGAAAGCTATGTAATCATGTATGCGGCCAGAAGCATAATATAAGGAAGGATTGTTGTCTCAATACGTTGTTCATGTGTTCTAATGTGTTTACACTGCTTTAAAAATTTTAAGTTGCGACTGTCTGAATACTTAATTAGAGATCATGCATGTGTAATTTGGTATATGTAATGGATGCACTTTCTTTCTTTGGTTGCGGATTTATTCCTTACCAGTGATCTCATCCCCTTATGCATGTGGTCGCGGCACGCCTCGGGTGAGACGCACTGCTCTCCAAGAGCAGGGTGAAAATGTCGGCGTGTTCCTAGACTACACCGGACCCCTTGTTGGCCACAACCCTTGAACCTGGGTCTTGCCCGCGAGACCTGACTTTTCGCCAACAAATGGTTCCATTGCCGAGACCCTGCATGTTCTGAGGGGATCTAGATCATGGTCTCGAGGATTTTTGAAGGAGCAATACGGCGATGGTGGGATGATCATCTTGACCATTTCATTACTCAGCAAGCAGAGCTGACCAAGAAAAAGGAGGCCGCGATCAAGGAGATCGTTCTTTTCTCGGATTCGGCCAGTGATACGTACGAAATCTTCTGGGGAAGGTTCCCTACTGACCTTTACAATTGGTTGCGAAGGTTACGAGCGACGTTGCCCCAAGAAAGCTCGCGGAAGATAAACCGCAGGTGGGCACACGAGGACCTGGTAGCGCTGCATCGGGTAGATACTGAACTGACCCGCGCAGTGGACTTTTGGTTAAGGACCACGTTGGAAGGATACGTTGTGGAGTTTGCCGCTGAGTGCTACCAATCCTTCTCGAAGGCTGAGGCTGTTTTTTACTCAGGGCTGAGGGGAAAGCTGTTGAAGGAGATTCCGCTGTGGATCAAAGCCCTAATGGTGGACGAAGGGTTGATTGAATTCCACAAAACGAGTATGGAAGCGTAAACCACCCGTACTGGGGGAAGGATTGAGGGGACCGATGCTGTGTAGACAGTAAGAGTGGGGAGCGGGGGATGGACGTTGAGGCCGCATGCAAGTTGCGGGAGTCACGTGCACATCGGCGGGCACAGATCACCGATAGGTGGCGAAGAAGGGTAATGAGAGATTTGAAGAGAAGGGAGATCGAGAGGAGAAATCAGAAGGAGGCGCCTCAGAAGACAAGAACCATGGGTTTGGATACCCGGACAGGAGACGGGACAACAGTGGACGTACAATGGGTGCATGGGAGCCCAGCGACACGAGAAAGAGAAGTAACGACTAGCGAAGATACTGGAAAGATGCAGCCCGAAGAAAGTTCCGATGACGAATGGCACGACGTGATGCAGCAGATGTTCCAGGATCAGACGGCACCCATCCCTCCAGGCAGCCCTACGTCCCACCTTCCGCATGGCCAGGATCCCGACCTTCCCCTGGTACTTTATCAACCTTTAAGAAATATTTTTATTCAGTTTCAAGCATTAAGTCAGTCATATAGTAGTTCAGCGGCGTCGGTAACGCCCAGTAGCAGCAGCGTTACTAGTAGTAGCGTTTTCCCGAGTGGGACCGTTACGCAACCAGGACCCGGAGGTTTTATCCTGGTTAATTCTCCGCAAGCATACATGGCCGGATCTTTCACCCGGTACCCAGAGTTCTCTGGCCGGGGAAATGACGACGTAGAACAACATTGGTATCTGTGCGAAGCCATCTGGAGGGCTCGACAGACGCCGGATGCAGGGAAGTTAATAGAGTTTCAAACCATGCTCAGAGAGAGAGCTCTGCGTTGGTTCATCAAGTGGTCCGAGGCGCACCCTAACCCTGTAATTGCGGACGTGAAGCGGGATTTTGTCCGCGAATTCAAGCTTCCCCAGACAGACCAGCAGGTCCTGTCCGAGCTGTGGGAAATTAAGCAAAAGGAAGGAGAGACCGCGTGGGAGTTGATGCGGCGATTCAAGGATGCGATCGGGAAACTGAGCTACCCGATCGATCCAAACCACCAGAGGGACTGGTTCATCAAGGCTCTGCTCCCCTTGACACGAACCCCTCTCACTCAACAGAAGATTGATAATCTGCAGGATGCTTTGGAGCAGGCCATGAAGATTGAAGCCATGGCGGGATACCCCCAGGAATACAGGGGGGGGCTGGCCCCGCAAGACCCTTCTCTGATAGGGTTGCAACACCAGATCACCAACTTGACTGAGAAGCTCAAGGAAATTCAGCCGGCAAGACCAGCGCGACCGAATGTTTGGTGTACTCATTGCCTGGTCGAGGGGCACGTCGCAACCGAATGTCCTCGGTTGCGCGGCGCAGGAGTTGGACCCTCAGTTGCGGCAATCCAGGGGGGTCCACCACCAGGAGGTGCCGCGGCAATGAACCCGCAGGGAGTATACTAGCCGCAACAGGCCTTTGCGGGGTTTCCACCGCAACCGGGGTCCTCCACCCCAGAGTACTGTGAGATTTGCCGGACGATGGGGCATCCTCCTCGGATGTGCCCGATATTACAGAAGTACTCCACGGTGCCGAATAATGTATACTGCGAATTCTGTGTGTCTACGACTCACAACACCGAGCAGTGCAGGGCGCTTGACGCTCTTGCGGATCGATTGGATCGTCCCTCGTACAGGGTGAACGAGGCTACAAGGGGAAGAGGTGGCGGCATGCGGGGAGGCCGAACAGGAGGACGCGGTCCGGTAAAGTGCTACAACTGTGACCAGGAGGGTCATGTGGCTCGAGAATGTCCCCTTCCGCGACGACCCTGGTGTTCCCAGTGTCGGGTCAACGCCCATGCTACAGAAGACTGCCCGGAGCTCATCAAGAAGTGGGAAGAACGGGTGCGGCAGAGGGGAGCGAACCTGGTAAACTCAGAACTGCGCAGCACCGCACCTCCCGACAGGCAGAACGTTGCGATTGTAACCCGAGGCGGAAAGAAGACTGGGGAGGATGCCCACGAGAAGGAGCCAGCACGAGTGGTACGGCCGCCATCCCCAAAGAAGGTGATCAGGCCCGAAGTCCAGAAGCAGTACTTTCAGGAGGCGGTCGAGGCATTCGCCCAGTTGCGGAACGAGGGAGGGCTGGAGGAGCCCCGGCGGCCGGACACCGGTGTTCAGAACGCCGCAGATGCTGTGGTCGAGGATTGGCTCCGGCTATTTCTCAGGATTGTCGATGACGCTGAGCTGCGGCAGCAGCTCAAGCATGTGTTAGACGGAGCGCTGCAGGGGCGCGCAGAACCCAGAAATCTGGTGGACGCTAGGCCTCAATACGTGCAACGTGTCAAGCGGAACAAGCAACGAACAGGCAAAGAATTCCGGCTTAACACGCAGGTCGCAGGATTCCAAATCAGTGACACCATGTTGGACTTGGGATCCGATGTCAATATTTTGCCGCGAAAAACATGGGAGGCTCTTGGAAAGCCACGGCTCGCCTATTCCCCAATCCAACTCAGGATGGCGAACCAGTATTGTATTTTGCCAATCGGCCGACTCGAGGGTGTCGAGGTCGACGTCGCGGGGGTGAAGACATACACTGACTTTGAGGTTATTGATATTATGGGCGATAAGGACCCCTACCCTGCTTTGCTTGGCATTGATTGGGCTTTTGAGAATTACGCGATCATCGACCTCAAGAAGGAACTGATGATTTTTGAGGACGGGGAGGTAAGGGTCACTCAGCCTCTCGACCCGTATCAGGGTCCGCAATACACAGAACCGGTGGACAGTCGGGAGGATGCTCAGATGATGGACCACCTCTATCAGATGACTGCAGGGAAGCTGGATGATTATATCAACCCGACCGCAACAGGATCTATCAGTTGGCGGAGCGTGCAGAGCTCGGAACTCGGATCCGAGCTTGCGTGGGAAGACTGGCAGCAAGGGGGATATGAGACCACCACGCGGAGATGTGCCTCCATCGCTCAGGTCCGATGGGTAGGGACTGAGATCCGCGGATACCCCACACTATCAAACATGCAAGCAGTGAATACTTTTATTGCCAAGGTGGAAGACCGGGTCCCAGAGGAAAGCCGGATACCACTCTTGGATGTGGCCTTGAAGTCAACATCGGGACGATGGTGGAACAATCACCGCAACACCCTGTTGCGATGGGAGCGTGTGGCGGATGCTCTAAGGGCACGTTTCAAAGAGGATGAAGGGCCCTGCATCACCCTTAAACATCAGAGAGCTTCCGACCCGCGACAGCATTTGCGGGCGTGCGAGGAACAGTGGCGTAGCACAGGGTATCCTGAGGAGTTGTGGGTCCACAGGTTTGTCCACTCCCTGGGTACGATTCCCCAGGCCTGGTATCTGGAGGAAGAGCGGAAACGGGGAACCCGCTCCTGGCAAGTAGTTGCGGAAAAATTCGTCCAGAGCTTCTCGTTCGAAGGGGAGACGGCGCAGGAATCCCAGGCCCTACAAGCCGTCAAGGAGGTTCTGTTTTTCCGCCATCCTGAGCCCGATGAGGGCCCGGTGGCGTCACGCTCCGGGGTCAAGCGCGAAATGGTTTGCCAACGGATTGACGGCGACCCGGAGGATGATAGTTTGGAGGACCTTAGGCATCTCTATTTTGACGAAAAGGAGGGCGAGCGGAGCGTCCGTGACGAGCCGACGACAGAAGGGGTCCATTTGCAGCCCCTCAAGACCAAGAAGCTGAACATTGGAACGGAGGAGAAACCTAAGCTGGCAACGGTGGGAGATTACTGGGACGAGGAGACGACAAGAGAAATTTTCAGCCTCCTCCGGGAGTATGAAGATTTATTTCCGTCATCAGTTGCAGACCTGAAGGGGATCAAGGGGGATCTAGGCGAGATGCGCATCACACTGAAACCAGGAGCCAGGCCGGTGAAGCACCGACCCTACCGGTTGAATCCACGCATCAAAGAGAAGGTCAAGATGGAGATCGACAAGATGCTGGCTGCGGGTCTCATCTTTCCTGTAGAGGAAGCTGAGTGGGTAAGTCCCATTGTCATCCAGAACAAGAAGGACAAAGCGGAGATCCGTGTCTGTGTAGATTATCGGAGTTTGAATAATGCTTGTATTCACGATCCGTTTCCCACTCCCTTCAGCGACGAAGTTCTAGATCATGTCGCGGGAAATGAAGCTTATTCCTTCACTGATGGGTTTTCGGGCTACCATCAAGTGCGCATCGCCGAGGAAGACAAGGCGAAGACAACATTCACGACTGAGTGGGGATCGTTCGCATATCACGTTATGCCGTTTGGTCTGAAGAACGCACCAGCTGTGTTTTCCCGGATTTTCATTGCTGCCTTCCGGGAGTACATTCACAAGTTCCTGGAAGTCTATATGGATGATTGGACCGTTTACAGCCTGCTGAAGAAACACGCCTCCCTGTTGCGTGTTATGTTCGACCGGTGCCGCCAGCTGCAGATTTCCCTGAACTTGAAGAAATGTATTTTTGCAGTACCATTCGGCACACTCTTGGGTCACGTGGTGTGTAAGCAAGGGGTCTGCGTTGATCCCGCCAAGGTCGCGGTTATTTTCCACATGGAGGCCCCCGAGAATGTGAAGCAGTTGCGGGCACTGCTAGGGCACACCGGATATTACAGGCGGTTTATCCGCAACTACGCCAAAATCACTGCCCCTCTGGAGAAACTGTTGCGGAAGTCCGAAGCATTTGAGTGGACGGCGGAATGCAGGAAGGCACTCGACACATTGAAGGAGAAATTGGCAACGGCTCCCATACTGGTTCATCCGAATTGGGATAAGCAGTTCCATGTGCACATTGATGCGTCCGGAATTGCACTTGGCGCGGTACTGGCGCAACCCGGGGAAACGACAGTTGACCACCCGGTATACTTCGCCAGCCGACGGTTATCCAATGCGGAGAAGAATTACACCACGACCGAGCGGGAGGCGTTGGCGATGGTGTACTCTCTCCAGAAGTTCCGCCACTACCTTCTGGGCGGCAAGTTTACATTTTTAACGGACCATTCGGCATTGAAATATCTGGTCAATAAGCCTGTGTTGGAAGGAAGAATCTGTCGATGGCTTCTACTTTTTCAGGAGTTCACGTTTGAGGTGATTGTCAAGCCTGGCAGGTTGAACGTTGGTCCCGATCACTTATCCAGGCTGGAGACGGGAGAGAATGAAGGTCCGTTGGACGATCAGCTCCCGGATGCTGACCTATTCCGAGTTGAAGCAGTCCCAGACTACCTGGCTGACATTGCCACGTATCTGACCACAGGATAGTGCCCTGAGGACTACACCCCTCTTCAGAAACGCCACTTGGTTGTCCGGGCGGCCGATTATCAATCGATCGCAGGGCAGCTGTACAAACTGGGCCTGGATGAGGTGTTGCGCAGGTGTGTTCTTGACCACGAGCGGGAAGCAGTGATGTGGGAATGTCACAGCGGTGTTGCGGGAGGACACGTGGGTGCTAAACCCACCGCAAGGAAGGTGCTCCAAGCTGGCCTATGGTGGCCGACGGTGCATGCAGACTGTAAGGCCTATGTGAAACGTTGCGATGTCTGCCAGCGGACGGGAAGGCCTTCGCACAGGGACGAGCTTCCGCTACACCCGGTGCATGTGTTGCGGCCATTTGAGAAGTGGGCCGTGGATTTTGTAGGCCCCATCGCACCAATCGCTCGCCATTCCAAAGCCCGGTACATCATTACCGCGACGGACTATCTCACACGGTGGGCTGAGGCAGCAGCGGTCCGCGACTGCTCGGCAGAGACTGCTGCTCGGTTCATCTTTGAACACATTATCAGCCGCTTTGGCTGCCCACGGAGCTTGACCAGCGATCAGGGCACGCATTTCATTAATGCCACGGTCAAGTCGCTACTGGAGACATTTATGATACAACATCATAAGAGCAGTCCATACCACCCGCAGGCCAATGGTACGGTGGAAGCCTTCAATAAGATTCTTGAAAAGGGCTTGACAAAGATTTGCAATGCTCAGCGGGATGATTGGGATGAGCGGCTACCAGCGACATTATGGGCTTACCGGACCACGGTAAAACGTTTGACCAACCAGACACCATTCCAGCTGGTGTATGGCCGGGAAGCTGTGATTCCCGCCGAGTTCACCGTACCCAGCCTTTTGATCGCAACGTCCCTTCATTTCTCAGAAGAAGCGTCCCTGAAGGAACGACTCCACGAGCTACAGGAGCTGGATGAAGCCCGATTTCTTGCGGAATTCCACCAGAAGGTTCAGAAGGCCAGACAGAAAGCGTGGCACGACCGCCACATCAAGACTAAAGCTTTCCAGGTTGGCGGCAAAGTTCTCTTGTACGACAGCCGGTTCCAGAAGTTTCCAGGCAAGCTCCAGATGCATTGGCTGGGACCGTACTTTGTCATCGAGATCCGCGACTCAGGAGCCGTTCGTTTGGCACAATTGGACGGCACAGTTCTTCCAGGATGGGTGAATGGCGCACGCCTGAAGCCCTACCAGGAGTAGGTACCTTCTCACTTTCCATCAATAACTCTCGCAACCGAGAGCACCCGTAGAGTAGCGTAGTTGAATAACTCTCCCGCAACCGGGATGAGCATAGTTAGTCTTTTCCGTTCCTTTGCAATCAGTCAAATAAACCGTCAGTTGCGGTATCCATACCGCAACCGACTGTGGTCGGGGCGGGTCAGTCCAGCGTGTCACCGCGCCAGTCCAGCGTGTCACCACGTCCGTCCAGCCTGTCGATCGCGTAGGATCCGTCCCCGCACCAGTGTCAGTCCAGGTCATGTCTGTCAGAACTTTTGTCAGTCCGTAGGATAGATCAGATTTTGGTCATAAATTCCCTTAATGGACAGTAATCATACCGTAATCATTTGCCATCAACCACAATTCCCTCCGCCGTCGAGTCCGCCCATCTCCCCATGACGCCGTCAGCAACTGACAGATTACACACAGGCCGGCGATTGATCGCACGATTATCGCAGGCAAGAAAGATAGCAAGAATTAATTGCCGTTATGGAGTCTCATCAACTCCGCGCGTGCCAGCAAATGGCCCAATTTGCATGAAGGCTATCAGCAAGAGGATGTTAGACCAGTTCAATTCGGAAGTTGCAGCACCTCCGGAGCATTCGCAGTATCAGAGCACGCAGCACCCCGAAAGAAGTTGCAGAAGAATCGTCCAAGTCTATCAGAGACGCGCCAAGATGCCGAGAGCTGTTCTCTCAGTTCCTGAACCAGCATTAGATAGCAGAATTCACTGGGTAGAGTCACTGGTCGGCAAGTACGACAACACACCCTGCATGGACGCTAACTTGTCCGACCCGGCCGAGTTTCCTCACCTCCATTGGCAGGTATTCATGGAACACCAGTACACGCCCGGGAGCAGCTCTAACAGTCGAATGCGGGAAGAATTCCGGGGTCTACAGTAGTCAACTTTGATGAATTTGAGAAGTCTTCCTATCTTTGGAACCACCGGCCCAGTTCTGCAATGTACCCGGTTCCTCCTCAGTTGGGTGCAGAACGGGTCCCTGTGGTTGAACGAAGAAATTCCGATACATGCAGCAGACATCCATCGGCTTACAGGGCTATCGCAGACTGGTTCCGATGTCTCCTCTGCGGGCCAGACATCCTCCAAGCGAGCCCGGAAGTCGGCGGAGGCCGACCTCTATACCAAGTATGGCACTCGCCGGGGTGGCAAAGGTGCTAAGATTGATTTGATCAATGTATCACAAATCAGGTTCGCTTGCTACCTGATTGCTAGCAAGACCATGCGCCATTACACAAAGGGAGAGTGCACTCTGGACACAATTTCCATTGCAGAGCACTGCGTCCGGGGAGCCAAGTTGAATTGGAGCGCGTTTGTGTTGAAGGAACTCTTCGCGGCTTGCGAAGACAATTACAGACGGACTACCAGCTTCATATATGGGTACTTGTTGTTAGCATTCGCCATGTGGAAATGGCATCTACCCCCGATCCGGCCACCGGCGGAGATCACCGCGAGCCAGCCGCTCGCAATGAGATATTCCCCCTGGCAGTTGTCCAGGGACCCCAGCAGCAAGGAGGTGAACGCAGCAGCGTTCCGAGAATGGTATGGGATGATGACCGATGTGGTCGCTTCCCAGCAACGGGTGCCCCAGAACCTGTTGGATGAATATAGTGAACAGGTATGGTTTGGCGTCAGCCACAACCACACTTTCATCCGGCCGACTTGTGTACCGCACCATACTTTTCACATGGCGCCCTTGCGCTTCCAGCTGAATGATAATGTCTTCCACAGAGAGGTTTCTACATGGCCGGGGGTTGTTCAGCACGTTAGCGATGGAGTTATCCGCTACAATTTTTATGGGATGCGGGCTGCACAGCAGCCTGCCGCGACCAGTGCCGGGGGATCTTCCCAGGTTGCGGTGGAAACGACCACAGATGCAGCGGGGACCGCAGCGACCCTGCCCGAATCGCTGGTCCCCATCGTCGAGCATTTCAACGACCAAGCCCGGAGACTCAACGTGGTAACTCAGGTTGTTTCTAGTGGCGCCCCTATCTTTCCTTCTTTTAATGAATTTCGTATTAATCGGTCCCTTGGTCTCTCCAACACCGCCCCCCTCACTTCCCCCATTCCCACTCCCTTGTTCACTTCTGCTACCCCCCTCATCACGACAATGGGTGAACCGGGCCCCGAACCTGATTCCGTTGACCCACCTCCATCCAAGAGGGCCCGCACTACGGCCACGGATCCTGTGGTGGATCTTACGGAGGATGATCCACCAGCCACGCCAGCCACTTTGATTCCGGAGGAACCGCTGATTGATCCAGCGGATTTCCTCAACCTTCGTTTCCCTCGCACCTTGTTCACTCCCTCTACCGCCCCCTCCACCAGCCGTCCCCAGGCCACCTCCCCCAATCCGTCCAATTCATCAGCCACTGTGTCCGATTCTTTGATCCGGGAACTTTTTGGCGGTGACCACGGGGCGGAGGTTACCTCCAGTACTGCAGCCGTGGTACCACCTGTTGACCCTGTAGCCACATCCCGGGATTCTCTTCCAACTATATCTGTCCAGCAAGCCACAGTTGGGGCTGATTCAGCCGCCCCTTCTACAGAGCAAACCACGCAGCAGGACCGGCCAGAGCCTGATATGGCCACTTCGGTGCAACAGCAGACGCCGGTCCACCCTCCAGATATTTCAGGCCGAGCAGCGGCCATGGGCCAATCTTCGCAGGAACAGGCGCCAGGCCAGGGTGCACCCAGCACACCAAATGCTGCACATTTGAGTCCAGCACAGTTGTACCTGCTCATTCAGCGGGCGGCCCTTAAAGCAGAGCAGATTCACGACGAGCTACAGCGGAAGTGCACAGAGCAGCAGAATCAGATCACGGCGCTTACTGAACAGCGCGATCAGTTGCAGCAGGCGAAGACCTACCTCCAGGAGCAGGCCAACATTGTTAATCAGGCGCTCTCAAGCGTCTGGCCGGAGGCACGGGCTCGCCATGCCCCAATCCTTGCTCGCATAGAAGAGGACAGCATCGCTCTACAGGCTCACAAGCTCAGGGAAGTCTTTATTGTTGTTTGCAGGGAAAACTAGGAGTTACAAGCGGCGTTAGCCGCACGGCCCACCCTTCCAGATCCACCCGCTAACCATTCAGGACAGGTGACTGCTAAACAAACACAGGCAGTCAGTATGCAAGCCACTCTGCATTCCTCTACAGCCGCAGCTTCTGCCCTTCTGAGAAGTCTACAGGAATGCTCGCTCACGCTAACAGTCAAGACGCAGCCCATCACTGCCCAGCTGCAACAAATCTCCAACGAAATTCGGGCGACCAGGGACCCTGCAAGGTTGGATCAGCTCTACGCGCAGTCGGACGAGCTGGAACTTCACATGCAGATGACTGAGGCCGAATCAGCAGCGGCCAAGCACGTCCTCCGGGAGATTCGTCCGGGCATTCGCACCCATGCTGATGCTATGCACCAGCTGGATGCCGAGGCCGAGTCCCAGCTTGCCACTCTGTTCGGGGCTGCCCCGACGCCCATTGACGAAGCCGCCGCCAACCGCCTCTCTCAGGACGCTGACTTGCTGATACAGGAATGGCAAAAAGCAGTGGCGACCTTCACAGAGCTTCGAGATTCAGCACTCCACCGGGTCCCGGAGTTGGGGCCCTTGTTTGAACTAGCAGGTGGCGGAGTACAGCAGGAAAGGGTGGCGGAAGAAGGAACAGCAGAGCAGGGCGCGGAAGCCAGCAGCGGGATGGAAATAGAAACTGTCATTTGTGATTGACTCGCGGACGAGTCAAAGAATTGTGGTCGGGGCCTGTTGGGGCCCTTGTTTTTGTTTAAGTTTTGAATATTCGGCCTAGACATTTTGAACTTGGACTCTTTTTGAGTTGCGGAAGAAATACACATAGCTAACGCGACCGCGCCGCAGTGACCAGGAGTTGCGGAGCTACATATGAAAAAAACAAGTGTCATATCAACCCCAAAGTTAAAAAAAACAAGTGTCATATGTACCCCAAAGTTAAAAAAAGTTTTAATTGAATTGAGGAGAAGAACTTTAGTGGCTTGTTCTATAAGTGGTGGGCTTGATACATTGGAGTACTAGCCCACTTCTGATATTTTGTTGTCTTTGTTGAAACATGCTCGAGATGATCATTGGTGAGTCTTTATGGGGCCATATTTCCAATCCCTTCACCATTATGTACCATATTAGATGCATAGAGGAGTTTCTTGTTGATCCAAGATTTCCTAGAGAAATGCTTCTAGATAGATCCAATAAAGATAGACCAATGCATAGCTTTTAAATCGTCATTCCCTAAGATGTGAATGGTTATATGATAGAGGAAAATGAGGTTATTAGGGATTTTGTCCTTCATAAATAATCTAAATTTTGAGAATCATTAGATTTTTGGTCTTCTCATGTTACCCCATTTCTCCAATCCATTCAACATCTCAAGACCAACAAGGAAAAAACAATACAAGGGTGAATAGGTCAATTAAGCAATACCCTAGACTATGTTAGAGAATGCATGCGAGGGATGCATAAGTAATAAGGATTACCCAATTTAAGAAATATGTTAACATAGTATTAAATATAAATATCTATTGTCACTGCACTTTTCCCTAATTAATTATTAATATCCATAAATGTTGGGACATCTTTTGGTACTAATTAAATCATGGATCACAAAAGCCTAAATTCAAATAATCTCCATAAATATTAATATTGTATTAGCTACCAAAAAAACTTGATAAACAAAGATACCAATTACATCTAAATAAAATAAGCTTTTACTTTTACACACTATTAGTTCAAAAGTTTCATATAACTTCCATTGTGACTTCACCTACCAAGAACTATCCCAACCCAGATCTAGCAAAGGGATTACGATGATAATTACTTTCATGTTTACTATTGAAAACTACTTCCATGTGGACTATTGAAACCTATTGTTATTGTAATGGCCATAATGTAAAAACAATGTGTCACAATAGCTTGTATATATGGATACATACCAGTAAGACCAAAAAACCATCTGATGACATAATAATAAGAATTGGAATTCTAACAAGTTTTTTAAGCTTTTTTTTTTTCGGTGGGAAAAATCACATTGCAATTTCATATATAATAATGGAGTTTAACTGTAGAAATTTGAATAATTTGCTGAATTATTCTCTGAGATTATCCTGGTCACATACTATTTGAGCTTCATACATAACACATAATCTCTTCTACGCATTAATCATCATATGCGGAAATAAAAACAACAAGCGGTATTGAAAACATTCACATGCGCACATAGAAATTCAACACATATAACACAGTATGTATACCGAGGAAAGCTTACAGCTGAAAACCCCCTACTGTCTGTATATTATAATGAAGAATAATCATGTAACAATATGAGTACAATACTCCTCACAAGTACTCAGTACTGTCTCCAAAAGTTACACACAAACTAGCTCAGTTTTGAACAAGTCACGGGTTCAAAACTCCTCCACTGTTTGCCTGCCTCTACTGCGCAATCCAAGATGAGAGAATGGATAGAATGAATTCCAATTCCCTTGGATTTAACTGCGCAATCCTCATTGGAAATCTCCTCCAATGATTGTGCAAATCTCATGCACACTATAGTCACAACTAATAGTAGAATCCACCCTTTCACCCACCTCTAACACTGGTCTCCACTGAACTGTCCATGCACTGCTGTTAACTGATGTGTTCTTTAGTTGAATAATGAGTTAATAATTAGTGAATTAATTAATAATTAATTCACACCACTCATCTCTAGTGTATTAGCCAATTAAACTAAATACAACTAGTTTAACTCAGTTAAACTGAACACAACTCCATTAACTTCCTCAATCAACTCCACCAAATTCTCTCACATGAGTTCTAGCTGAAGTCTCCATGCAATAGCTCCACTTAACCCTCAGGAATAGCGTAATTCCTTCTGTCAGCTCCTGTGCCACATCTGTGCACTTAACTGAAGTGCTCCAAGAGAACAAGATAATGTTTATAGTCCAAATATTATTAAGAGCTACTAAATATTCGACATATATATTTTTAGACTGGCAATCTAAAAATAGAAACATCCAAATAATATAAAAATAAGAGGCCATATATTTTTACCAACTCGACCAATCATCCATAAATAGCATCACACAACTCATAGAATATGATCGACATGTCTAAAAATAAAAATAGTCTAAAAATAGACTTTGCGACAAAAATCACCTGTGTGGGCCCAACCTAGTTTAGGTGATCACTTTCCAACTAGGATCAGGAATGATGTTTCAGGATGCCTCCTTCACTATTTCTTGTTTCAATCTTCAACACTCCCTCTCAACAAGAAAGGACTGTCTTTGCATGCGACATGCAACTCCATGCATTCGCCCTGCAACCTTCACAAGCGCCATGCAACTCCATGCATGCGACATGCAACTCCATGCATTCGCCATGCACCCTTTGCATGCGCCATGTCAACTCACGCATGCACCATGCAACTCCATGCATGTGCCATGCACCCTTTGCATGCAACATATCTGAAACTGAATAGGCTCCAAACAACTCAATCAGTCTGATGCATCTATCATCAAAGTCTTCGACTTCTGCTGGCACCAACTGCACATGTCATCAGGAACCACTACGCTGTTGAACTCTTGCACCCATGCACTCTGCACTTGCTGTCAACTCTGATCCGTGCTCCAGTATCCGACACTTTCACTTTGATCTGCCTGCATCAATCCAACTGATCTGCTACTACTGCGTTATGGGCACCTTGTAGCCAGGTTCAATTCATGAGATCCACACCATCTCATGAATCCTGCCCAAAAATCTCCTCTTGGGATTAATCATGCATGTCGCCCCACCTCTCACCTGGTGGTATAGCTGCATGCACTCCCTCTGCCCATCTGGCACGAAATTTCTCTGCATGAGTGGTTTCTTCCACTCCATGATCCTCATCTTGTGGCTGCTCCACATCTCGAGGTTCACTATTACCTGCATGCAAAACTTTCTCCCTCTCAAGCATCAATTGCATGTCTTTCTTGCACTTCCCAACAGTAGGAAGCTCCGTAGACATCCCATATACTTCAAGTCTGTAGAGATTATTTGCTCGAATCCCAACCTTCTTGACTTGTCCTGTTGCCTTGTGCCGAAGGAAAAATTTTCCTTCACTGAAGACAACTTCATACCCTTTATCCTCTAACATTGCGACTAAGATCAAATTCTTCTTTAAACCTAGAACATGCACTACATCTTGTAAAAGAATGTGTTTACCTGACTCCCTCTGAAAGGTTATGGTACCAATGTTGGTCGCATTGTATCGTCCATTGTCGCCCAACTCAACATGCAACTGGAGATCTTTCTCCACCAAGTCACTGAAAAGATTCACATCTCCCGTCATGTGAAAGGAAGCGCCACTATCAAAATACCACCCCGATCCCGATGCACTAGACACCATGCATGCGAACAATGAGAAGTCCTACTCAAATTGCAAGGCAAGAGCCTCACCAGCTGCAGCTCCAGCAGCCTGCTTGTTCTTCTTCTTCTGTGGACAATTCGTGGCGTAATGCCCATGCTCGTGACAGTGAAAACACTTCACTTTGGACATGTCACACTCTTTACCATCCGCACCGGATTGAGAAGCATTCTTCTTGCCCTTCCCCTTCCTTGCTTTGGCAGCCAAAGTGCAATCTTCTTCATCAGATGCCTTTGATGAAGATCCATCCCTGGTACTCCGCCTTATCTCCTCTTGCACAAGATCAAACCACAGTCTTTCCCATCCTGGAAA